>WOXC01005014.1:0-484790 GCA_011680675.1 Gymnobelideus leadbeateri
ATTTCCAGTAAGAGAACCTGGTTCAAATCCTGCCTCAGATAATCACTCCTGTGTAACTGCAAATCACTTAACCTTTCTGAGCCTCATTTACCTCATCTGTAAAATGAAGGGGTTGGACTGGACCTCTAAGGTCTGGATACATGGCCTCATGGTGATTTGAGCCCCCATAACAGCACTGTGACAGGTAGAAGTGTTCTTTTAAGTGGACTAGAATTTTCATTTCATTAGTATTAGAGAGCACCTAATGAGGATGCTCCATCTTCCAATCAGTACTGGCACTTGACTCACAGCCTAGTGTCTTGGAGCAATGGTTCTCTACCTGATTTGGCTCATGGAGCAGCATTGTTCTTTGCTGGGCTCTATCCTAGCTTACCTCACAGAAAATTTCCTGGCACAGCCTTTGAGAACTCCTGTCTTAGAGTTGTCTGAGGGTAGGGATACGTGAAGTGATTTTTCCAAGGTCGTGTATCCAAAAGGCATCAGGGGCAAGACTTGAACCCAGGTCTTCCTGATGCTGAGAACAGTGCTCTATCTGTATTGCAAAGGAAGGGAAACGAGGTTCAGACATCTGTACTGGTTTGCTCAGTCACACAGTTAGGACTTTGGCTTCTAATCAGACAAAGGAACCTCTGAACCTACTGTGCTGGGGACATTGGACAACTCCCATTAAGGACTTGAAGGGATGTGAAAGGGAAGGTGGTGGGGCTTGTTCTGGTTGGCCCCAGAGGGCAGAACAAGGAGTAACAGGTTTACATGGTAGAGGAAGATGGAGGGTCAGTGTCTAGCAAAACTCTAGACCATGTGAGCTATCCCAAAGTGGCATGGGCTGCCCCAGGGGATTGCCCCTGTTTAGTGAAGGCTCTCAGGGAGAAGCTGGATAACTACTTGTGGTCCATGTTGTCAAAGGACTTTTTGTTTAGAGTCAGGTTAAACTAGTTCCCTTATAACCCTTGTGATTATACAGTCTGGTTTCTGCTGTACTATAGAATCAATGCCTCTTGGCTGGAGGAGACAGGGGGCAGGGAAAGCTCTACTGTTAGCAGCTGGAAAATAATGCCTCTCCTGCAAAGAATATACTCCTTTCTTTCTTTCCTTCTTCCTTCCTTCCTTCCTTCCTTCCTTCCTTCCTTCCTTCCTTCCTTCCTTCCTTCCTTCCTCTCTCTCTCTCTCTCTCTCTCTCTCTCTCTCTCTCTCTCTCTCTCTCTCTCATACACACACACAGAGTTCAAGGGTGCCAACTCTGTTCCTTAGGGTAGCAGAGTGCTTAATGCCTGTCAGAACCATACAGTAGAAGCCACATAGGCTACAAGAGGACTGTGTTGAGAAGGGGCTTGAGCTGGAGAAATAGTAACATGCCAGTGAGCTTTTGAGAGGAAGTCGAAGAAGCAGTAGGAAGCTTGTGATTGGGAGCCAAGATGCAGTGGATTTGAGGTCAAAGGACTGTAATCTAAATCCCATCTCAGACACTTACTACCTAGCTGACCTTGGGTCAAGTCTTTTAACATCTTGAGGCCCTTCTCACCCATGAAACAAAGGGGATTGAATGATCTTACTTCTAAATTTTATGCCAGTTCTAATTTTATGCCAGCTGATGGGTTATTATGTTTCCTTCCCACAGCCCAAACCAGTAACCAGTAAAAATCTGTGGCTCTGTGTGGTTCTCTTATCTGTGTGTTGTCCTGTTCACTGGGGGCAGACACTGCTGAGAAAGATGTGGCAGTTTCTTGAACAGAAAGGCTGAGGAGAATGGGAGATACAGGAAATGCTAAGACAAGCTCTCCTTTTCCCTTATGGAAGACAAGAATGCCTCCAAAGAGTTTGCCTGTGCTCTGGTTTAGCTCCCAGGGACAGAGTTTTGTTTTGGTATTTTCTACTGGGGGAAAGCATTCTCAGGTGAAGTCTCTGCTTGTCTTCCTGGTGTCTGAGGAAGGGAGTTGGGGAGCTGACCTTAGACAGTCATATTGGGAGAGGGAGTGCCTCTAATGAGTCTGACAAAAGACCAAACAGTAGCATCTTATTCCATCTTGTCCTATTTCACTCCACACAGTCCCATCCCATCCCATCAAATGCCACAAGTATGTATTAGGCACCTACTATTTCAAAGGTATCCATGTTAGGTGCTAGGAATGCAAAGACAAAAAAGACCAAGACTATCCCTTCCTTCAGGGAGGTTACATTCTATAGGGGTGGAGGCGGGGTTGCATCATTTACACAGAGAGGCAAATACAAGGACATTTGTGGTGGAGAGTACTAACAGAATGGGTCATGGATGGTTCAGGTAAAGCTTCCCATAGAAAATGGCACATGAGCTGAGTTCTGAAGGAAGTCAGATGTTCTAAAAAGTAGAGGTGAGGAAGAAAGTCATTTCAGGCAAGGCAGACAGCCTATACAAGGTCTTGGAGGTGAGAGATGGAATGCTGAGTTCAGGGAAGAACCAGTAGGAGGGTTTGGCTGAAGTATGGAATGCATAAAGGGGAGCCAATGAGAAATAATTTTGGAAAAGGAGGCTGGAGTCAGATTACAAAAGGGTTTAAATACAAAGACCATCTACTAAGGGTTTCTATTTTGTCCTAGAGATAATATGGAGACACTAAGAATTCTGAAACAGGGGAGTGCCATGGTCAGCCCTACACTTAAGAAAGATTGTTTTGGTAGTTGTGTGGAGGAAGGGTTGAAGAAAAGGAGGGTTCCATATATCTTGTCTGAGATAGAAAGTTTGAGATATAGCAAATTTGAGGTATCATTCCCATTAAAAAGACAAATACTCCAGATAAGCTTACCTCTTGTTGGAGAGCAAGACTTCCCCAGATGAAGCTAACAACACAGAAAGAATGGGTATTTAAATGTGTGGTATAGACAATACCATATAAGGGATGGATCAGTGTGGGGTGGAGTGATCAGGGAGGGAATCTTAGAGGAGGTAAGATAGAAACTGGTTGCTCAAGGATGGGTAAATTTTTGACAAGAAAGGATGCAGGAGCACATTCCACATTGACGGGGTGGGGCAAATAGTGTGAATGAATTAGAATGGTATGTTATAAATTGGCACATGTGCCCACTTGGGAAAACAGCATTATAGAATATTCCTTGGAGAGGCAGAGATTTGATGGCTGTGTTTATGACAGATACAGGGAAGTTAGTTAACTGGGGCCTCCAGGGAAACTGTGCACTCATAGCCTTACCCAGTCAAGATGCTAGAATGAGAAGCAAACACAAGAAAGGAAGGCAGGCCTACACTGACTAGCCCTGAAAGAACACACCTAAAATTGGAAACCTCTTTGCTCCTGGTACCATCTTTGGAAGCTATTAATTTGAACTACCGTGAGACTCCACCCATACTGACTGCATCTTCGGTTACCTCTTTGTGCTATTTCTTCCCACAGACTCCCATTCATGTGTAATTACTAGCACTACTATAATAGGAACCCTTATTACCACAATCATATATTGTAAGACAATTTTAACCTCTTTTAGCCTAGGTTTCCTTATCAGTAAGATGGAGATCAAAATACATTGAGGAAAAAGTATGAGACAATGAAAAGAAGACCGAGTTGGAATCCTGGATTTACCATTTACTACCAATGTAACCTCAGACCAGTCACATGCCCCGATTTGGTACTCAGTTTTGTCCTGTGTGAGGTGTGGAGGTTGGAATAGATGGCCTCTGAGGTCCCCACAGTCCTGTGAGCTTGGGTTCCTTTGAGTGCTCACTGGGCCTCCTCATTTCCTTCTGACATTATAGCAAAATTAGAAGTTCTGAATCGGGTAAATGGTTCAGAATCAGTGCTGAGTAGAGTTCACTTATTATAACTTGCTCACTAGGGCGTCTTGACCCAGAGTCAGGATCTAGGGTTTTAACTTGAGGGATAACTTCAGGGCCATAGGATAGCCTGGTCCAAGAATTCACCAAGATTTCAGTCAGAAAGCAGATCCAAGGGTCCCCACACAGAGGCTGATCTTTAATTCTCCCTTCTGACTTCTAACTGACTCTGGGGATCATGCCCAGTGGCCCTTTTTGCCTGCACCTGCACCCATTCTGAAATCACCAGGTCAGTTCTCTTAAAAACAGTAGTAACATCTCTCTCACAACTGCCCAGGGAGCCTTGTGCTGCTCAGGACTTATTTTTATTTATTATTTTATAATGTAATTTAATTTTCTATTAGCAAGCATTTATTTTCTCTTCCCCCATGGGGAAAAAAAGAAAAACAAAGCCCTTGTAACAAATATACACGAATAAAACAAATCCCCACACTGACCATGTTCAAAAATACATGTCTTGGGGCGGATAGGTGGTGCATTGAGTAGAGCACTGGCCCTGGAGTCAGAAGGACCTGAGTTCGGATCCAGCCTCAGACACAACACACACAAACAAAAAAAACCTAGCCGTGTGACCTTGGGCAAGTTACTTAACCCCAATTGCCCCCCAAAAAGCAAAAACAAAACAAAACAAAACAAAAAAACCCCCCAAAATACATGTCTCTTTCTCTTCATTGTGTCCATCGACTTTCTTGGGAGGTAGGTAACATGTTTATCATACGTCCTCTGGATACATGTTTGGCCATTGCTTTGATCAGAGTTCTTAAATCTTTCAAAGTTACTTGTCTTTACAATGAGTATTGTTTTTTTTTTTTGGAGGGCAACTGGGTTTAGGTGACTTGCCCAAAGTCACATGGCTAGTAATTGTGTCAAGTGTCTGATGCCGGATTTGAACTCAGGTCCTCCTGACTCCAGGGTCAGTGCTCTATTCACTGCACCACCTAGTATCCTCCCCCACTTTTTTTTTTGCTTTTTGGAGGGCAATTGGGGTTAAGTACCTCGCCCAAGGTCACACAGCTAGGTTTTTGTTTGTGCGTGTCAAGTGTCTGATGCCGGATTTGAACTCAGGTCCTTCTGACTCCATGGCCAGCACCCCTGTTACTTGTCTTTACAATGTTTTTATTGTATTCTGCTTGCTTCGCTTTGTGTTAATTAGTAGAAATCTTCCTAGCTTTTGCTGAAACTGTCTCTATCATTTCTTACAGCACCATAGTATCCCATTACATTCCTAAGCCATAATCTGTTCACCGATTCCCCAATTGTTGAGCATCTCCTTAATTTTCAGTTCTTTGCCATGATAAAAAGAGTTTCTCTAAATGTTTTTATACATATGGGCCTTTTCCCTCTTTAAACTCTTTGGGATATAGGGCTGGTCTCACATAGACTACCATGAGAAGAGGTCAATCAAGGATAATTTTTCAGTTGTGATCCCATTTGGGTATTTTTTTTTTTTTTTGGCAAAGATATTCAAGTGGTTTGCCACTTCCTTCTCCAGATCATTTTTTTGTTTTTTTTTGGAGGGGGAAAGGTAGAGCAGTTGGGGTTAAGTGACTTGCCCAAGATAATATGGCTAGTTTTGTGTTAAGTGTCTGAAGTCAGATTTGAACTCAGGTCCTCCTGACTCCAGAGCTGGTGCTCTATTCATTGTGCCACCTAGCCACCCCCCTCCAGATCATTTTATAGATGAGAAAACTGAGGCAAACAGGGTTAAGTGACTTGTCCAGGATCACACAGCTAGTAAATGCCTGAGGTAAATTTGAACACAGATCTTCCTGGCTCCAGGTCCAGCCTAACTGCCCTCAATCAAGGATAGCAAACAGCTGTTTAAAAACTTCTCAGGGGCATCTAGGTGGCGCAGTGAATAGAGCACAGGCCCTGGAGTCAGGAGGACCTGAGTTTAAATCTGATCTCAGACACTTAACATAAAAACTAGCCATGTGACCCGGGCAAGTCACTTAACCCCAATTGCCCTCCCCCCACCAAAAAGCAAAAAACAAACAAAAAAACAACTTCTGCCTGGTCCCAGGTCTCTCGATTCTGACACAAGAAGGAAAGAGTCATTTCCCTACGGGTCATATTTCCAAAGGTGGTGTCCCCAGGGAGGTTCTAGGCAGCCTGGAGGTGGTGGCAGCAGAAAAGACAGTGTTATCGCTTCTTTACTGGGCTTCCATGGGATTCCATGAGCTGTCCAGGGTCCTTGCTGTTCTGTCCTCTGTAGAAGCAGATTTTCCTCAGGCAGATAGTATCAAGGTCTCCTTCCAGTTTTTATTCAGACATAGCCAGCCCTGGAGAGAGTTCCCAGTAGGTAGGAGAGGCCTGGCTGCCCTGCCCTGCTCAGTGTGATCAGAGAAGAAAAGTAGCTGCGTTTGCTAATAAATAGGTGTGTGTGGCCTCATCAATTAGCTCCAGTTCATTTGCTGTCAGCAGCCATGGGAGCAAGAGAAGTTAGGGGAAAGGTGGAGGGAGTGAGAAAAAAATGATTTTTAGATTAGCTCCCAATCCATATTTTTAAAGGAAGAAAAGGGAGCTAAACAGACGTGAAATTAAATCAAATGAGTTCCTGGATGGCTTAATGAGTTTTTCCCCCTCCCCATCCCTTGGCTCATTCCGTATGTCCCTGGGGACAGCAGGAAGAGCTAATAACCATCTGGGACAACACACTGATTACATCAACTATTGGAAAGCAGTGCTTGGTGGGACCTGGTAGTTCAGAAATGTGTCCCACCTTTCTAAAAACAACTCCCCACTCCCCTCCCCTCTCTTCTATCATCCCTCTCCTCACAAGCTATTCCTGGGAGTGAAGGAGGGAGAGAAAGGAGAGATGGAATAACTATAGCTTTGGAGGGAAAGATTTGGAAGTATTTGAGGAAGGCTGAGTGCTGGGGTCCCGGCCCCTCTGCCTGGGCAGAACAGGATACATAACATATAGCAGAAAGAACCCTGGCTTTGGAGTCAAAGGACCTGTGTTTGAATCTTGCCTCTACTACTTCCTTCTTGTATGACCTCAGGTGAGACATTTAACCTCAATGGGCCTTTGTTTCCTCATCTATAAAATGAGGGAGGGTGGGCCACATGGCCTTGGAAGTCCTTTCTAGCTCAAGAGCAATGATCCTACAATGAATAACTGACTGGAAAGGCAGTTATTTTAGGGAAGCTCAAAAGGTCTGTGCTTGGGTTTTGACTCTGTCTGCCCAAGAGTTTGGCTTGGAGTCTGCCTGGAAGTTCAAAAATGACATCATCAACTCAGCAGGTAGGTGGGTGGGTGGGGGAGAGCTTGACTCCTGGTTCCATACCATCCCTCCCCAACCCTCAATAGTTCTTTACCTTTAGTCATAGAATCAAAAGGAACCTCAGCGATCATCTGTGCATCCAATATGAATTTGACCACCAGTTCCCTGTACCATATCACTGACAAATGACCATCTGGACATCATTTTGTAGGGGAACAAGCCCGAGATTTGAAATCAGAGGACTTAGATTTAAATCCTAACTCTTCCATTTACTACCTGCGTGACTTTGGACAAATCACTTAGTGTCCCTAGGCTTTATTTTCCTCTTCTATAAAAAAGGATTAGTGTAGGGGTCCTTTACCATGGATAGATTTCAGAAGGTCTATGAACTTAGAGAGAAAAATAATTACATTTTATTTCAGTATAATTAGTTTCCTTCCTAATACTATGTATCTCATTTCATGCATTGAAAAATCTTATTCTGAGAAGGGGTCAATAGACATCACTAGACACTGACCAAGGGCTCCAGGACATAGAAATAGTTAAGAACTCATTGCCTACAGGATTCCTAAGGCCATTTCCAGTTCTATTTCTATGATCCTAGTGTCCAGGCTCTACTTGAGGCAGTGTGGTATAATGGAAGGAGCATTGGACTTGGGCATCAAAAGGCCTGTACTTAAGTCCCAACTTAGAAAACTTTATTGGTTGATCTTGGGAAGTCACATAACGTCTCCTAGACTCAGTTCCATCATTTTTAAAATGGGGCTAATAATGTTTGGACTATATATTTTGTCTGATTGTTGTGATGAAAACATTTTTCTAAAACCTTGTAGCATGATAACTGCTGCTACCATCACTATCTCTAGGGAGAGGAAGCTCACTACTTGTTACAGCCCAATCCATTGCTAGACAACTCTAATTAGAAAACATTTTTTTACATAATAACTAGCTTTTTATGTAGTGCTTTAAGTTTTTCAAGGAGCTTTACAAATATTATCTCACTTGATTTTTGCAACAACTCTGGGAAGTAAGTGCTATTGTTGTCCCCATCTTACAGATGAGGAAACTGAGGCTAACATAGGTTGTGACTTGTCCAAGGTCACACATCTTCCTTTCTACAACTTCCACCCATCCCAGTTCTCTCATTGTCGTTCAAGTAAAAAAAATGCAATTATCCTTCTTCCACATAACAGCACTTCTAATACTTGAAGACTACAAAACACTTAATCTCTATCTCAGTTTCCTGGCAATAGGTCGCTAGGTGGCGCCATAGTGCCTAGAGTGCTGGGCTTGGAGTCAGGAAGACTCCTCTTCCTGAGTTCAAATCTGACCTATACTAGCTGTGTGACCCTGGGCAAGTCACTTGACCCTGTTTGCCTCAGTTTCCTCAACCGTAAAATGAGCTGGAGAAGGAAATGCCAAACCTCTTCAGCATCTTTGCCCAGAAAACCCCAAATGGGGTCACAAAGAGTTGGACACAGCTGAAAAAAAAAAAAACTGAGCAGCAGCAACTATCATGGCACACCCATTCCCCCCTCCCAAGTCTTCTTTTCTCTAGGATGAACATTTCTACTTATTACAACTAATCTGCACATGTCATAGCTGCTACTCTCTTCACCATCCAAGTTGTTGTCATCTGGGTGTATTTCCTACCAGTAACTCAGTGGGGCAGGGGATAGAACAGTGGTCAGGAAAGCCTGCATTTGAATCCTGTCTCAAACACTTCCTAGCTGTGTGATCCTGGACAAGCCACCTAATCTTCCTCAGTTTCCTCATCTGTAAAATGAAAATAATAATAGCACTTACCTCCCAGGTTGTGGTGAGAGTCGATTGAAATAGAATAGATAAAATGCTTTGCAAACCTTAAAGAACTTTATAAATGCTAGCAATTGTTATTATTAAAATGTGGTACCCAGGACTCAATACAATATTCTAGGTATAGACTGACAAGGCAGGCTGGCATGGGACTATCACTGGCCTCATTCTGGATGCTATACTTCTGTTGATCCCCCAGACTTCATTAGGGACCTTAACTGTCACATAATCACTCACTCTTGTCTTTAAAATACCCAGATGAGGGGGCAGCTAGGTGGCACAGTAGATAGAGTGCCAGGCCTGAGTTCAAATCTGGCCTCAGATACTTATTAACTATGTAACCCTAGGCAAGTCACTTAACCCTGATCATCTCATACAACAACAAATCAAGAACTATTTATTTTTTTAATTTGTTTGTTTATTTTTAGTTTACAGGATTCAATTCCATAGTTCCTTGAGTTTCAGATTTCCCTTCCCTCCCTTCCCCCGCCCCCTACGACGGCATATAGTCCAGCATAGGATCTGCAAATACTTTCACATTAGACTTTAGTCAGGTTACAAAGGCGGATTGTACTAGATGGAATGAAAAATGGGAAAGAGGAAATAAAACCAAACAATGAAAAGAAAAAGATCAAGTAGTTTGCTTCCATCAGGATTCAAACTCAGTTCTTTTTAGTTTTTTCTCTGGATGTAGACATCTCTCTCCATCATGAGTCTTTTGGGATTGACATATCACTGCATTGCTGAGAAGACTCCAGTCTATCATAGTTGGTCGTCACACATATGTTGTGTCTGTGATTGTATACAAATTTCTCCTGTTCTACTCTTCTCACTCAGCATCAGTTTGTATAAGCCTCTCTAGGTGAACATGAAGTCCGTCTGCTCCTCGTTTCTTATAGTACAATAGTATTCCATTACATGCATATACCACAACTTGTTCAGCCATTCCCCAATTGATGGGCACTCCTTTAATTTCCAATTTTTTGCAACCACGAAAAGAGCTGCTATAAATATTTTTGTACATATGGGTCTTCCTCCCACTTCTATGATCTCTTTGGGATATAATCCTAGAAGTGGTATTGCTGGGTCAAAGGGCATGAAATTATTTATACCCCTTTGGGCATAATTTCAGATTGCTCTCCAGAATGGTTGGATAAGTTCACAACTCCCCCAGCAATGCATTAGTGTTCCAATTTGCCCACATCCTCTCCAGCATTTGTCATTTTCTTGTTTTGTCATCTTAGCCAATCTGACTGGAGAGATGTGGTACCTCAGAGTTGTTTTGATTTGCATTTCTCTAATCAATAGTGATTTAGAGCATTTCTTCATATGCTTATAGATATCTTTAATTTCTTTCTCTGAAAACTGCCTATTCATATCCTTTGACCATTTATCAATTGGGGGAACTATTTATTTTTTAAGGCACAGATTGCTTTCTAGTTATATTTCCTCCATCTTGCATACATAATGTTAATTTTTTTGGAGATCATTGGCAGGACTTTACATTTATCTCTCTCAATCTTTATCTTATTAGATTTAGTCCATTATTTTAGCTGGTCAAATTAAATTTTTTTTTGCTCCTTACAATTAACTATCACCCCTTAGAGTGATAATTAGAAACATTTTTTTACATAATAACTAGCTTTTTATGTAGTGCTTTAAGTTTTTCAAGGAGCTTTACAAATATTATCTCACTTGATTTTTGCAACAACTCTGGGAAGTAAGTGCTATTGTTGTCCCCATCTTACAGATGAGGAAACTGAGGCTAACATAGGTTGTGACTTGTCCAAGGTCACACATCTTCCTTTCTACAACTTCCACCCACCGTTCCCAGTTCTCTCCTTGTCCTTCAAGTAAAAAAATGCAATTTAAGAAACATGACATCTATGCCTTCATACAATTTACTGACAAAAAATATTGAAGAGAGAGGTGGTCAAGGAAAAATTCCTAGGACTTTCCATTATAGAACTATACCTCTTATAATTTCTCATTCCCTAATATCCCCTTTATTGTCCATTAGCCCTGGCAATGGATGCCTGGGTTGGATACACGGTGGGTATGTCCAATAAACTCAATAGATTTTTTGAATCAGTGGTGATTAAAAAGAAAGCAAAACAGAACATAATTCCAGAATTCTTCCAGGCATGGCATGGCTTCCCTAAATGGCTGTTAGAATGCTCCCTCCTTGTGGAAATCTGTGTTGTAGTGAAGTGGTTTCAATTGAATAGAAATGGGGCCACCAAACCGTACACCAGGATCCCTGTGGGCTGTATGTTGACTTAGTCTTAAAATGAAATATTGTCTATATTTTATTGTATTCTTATTTATTTTAAAAATATTTCCCAATTATATTTTAATCTGGTTTGGACAGGGCCTGGAAGTATCGTGGGTCCTCTGCTATGTGTTTGACATCTCTGTTGTAGTGGGAAGAATAGTGAATTTGGAACACAGAAGAACTGTGTTAACAATCCCAATTCTTCCTTTCACCCACTATGAGGCCTTGGAAAATCCATTTAATCCCCTTGACCCTGAGTATCTTCATCTGAAAAAGAGAGATTGGACTAGATGAACTCTGAGGTCCCTTCTTACTCAAGGATCCTATGATCTTATTGAGCACCTACTATGTGCCAAGTACTGTGGCTATACAAAGACAAGTATCAAAACAGTCCCTGGCCTCAAGGAGCTTAATTTTTTTTTTGCTTTCTGGAGGGGGGAATGCAGGGCAATTGGGGTTAAGTGACTTTCCCAAAGTCACACAGCTAGTAAGTATAAAGTGTCAAGTGTCTGAGGCCAGATTTGAACTTAGGTCCTCCTGACTCCAGGGCTGGTGCTCTATTCACTGCACCACCTAGCTGCCCCTAAGGAGCTTAAATTCTAAAGGAGGAAACCATATATACACAAATAAGTAAATAAAAGGTGATGTATGAGGATGGGGTAGAAAATTGGAAAAATTAGGAAAGGCTTTGTTTATGAGGTAGACCCTGATATGAGCCTTGAAGGAAGTTAGGAATGCTAACAGGGCAGAATGGATAATAATGCCTGTTCAGAGGGTTTGGGTGGTTGGGAGGATCCAATGAGATAATGTGAGGTCCTTTCCTGACTGTAAATTCCTGGGGTTTCCCCTACCATCTGCACTGATATGACCTTCTTTAAGGCATCTGGGACCAGCTGGGGTCTGTTTTCCAAGCTCAGTAAACTGCCTGGTGGCCTCTTGCCTCCAGAAGGAAGCTTAATCAATGGTGTTTGAGTATTAGAACTTGCCCTCTTTCAAATGGTGAGTTAACAGAAGAGCTAGAAAGATTCAGAAGCCATCCCCTTTTCTCTGATTAAGTCTCTGGGGCCTTTGGGTTTCTTTTTGCCAGTATCAGCTTGGAATGTGCACTGTGGTTTCTGCTGGCTTTGAAAATGTGACCCAGATGACTTTTCAATCTGTTTTCCTCTCCCTTGCCAGTGACCTAATATTCTGGTATCTTTCTCCCTAGTTTAAACAACACAACTGTACTGCATCCTATTAAGAGAGAGCCAAAGGCATGGATAAATGGTTTCTAAACAGCTGGTTATGGACCCCAGAGGCAGAATCTTGCTGACCTAGTGATTTGGTTGGGAGTTGTCCCTTATGCCTCTCCTTCTCCTTCAGGAATTGAAGTGCCCACTAAAGGCTGATTCTGGGAAGTGATTGAGAGCTCTAAGGATTAAGCAGAAGGTCAGTGAGGCATCACTATTAGAGGACCCTTAAAGAATGAGCTCTTTGGGGAAAGCCACTTAAGTGAGAAGTCAGCTGGTAGATCCAAAGTCTGTCATGTGCATTCTTCTCTTGGCAAAAGATCATGATTGTTCCTGGACACTTCTTTTTTTTTCCTTTTTGGAGGGCAATTGGAGTTAAGTGACTTGCCCAAGGTCACATGGCTATTTTTTGTGTTAAGTGTCTGAGGCCAGATCCAAACCCAGGTCCTCCTGACTCCAGGGCTGGTGCTCTATTCACTGTGCCACCTAGCCGCCCCCTTCTGGACACTTCTCCCACCTTCACCTCTACACGTTTCCTTGTACTCAGTTGTTAGTGCTGTATCAGTCCACAAGCATCCTTATATCTGGCAGAGAGTGCCCTGGATTTGGTATAAGAGGTCTTGGATTAAAATCTTGACTCTGCTACTTCCTACTTATCTGACCTTAGACAAGTCACTTCTCTCTGGGACTATTTTTCTTCTGGAAAATGGGGCAGTTGGATACATGATATTTATGGTCCCTTATAGCTAAATGCATTATTCTACTTATTTTTATTATGTTATATTCCTCTGCAGATTGTAAGCTCTTTGAGGGCAGGGATAGTTTCATTTTTGTTTCTGAATTCTCATCACCTAAAACATTGCCAGGGCACATTGTAGGCTCTTAGTGAGTGTGGATTTGATCAGAAATAAATTCTAGAGAGCTATTATGGAGACTTGGGGTATATGACTTCTAAAGAATGAGGATGAACATGACATTGGGGTGGGGGGAGAAGCAGCTTTGGCATTCACCTATTACCACGTGTGGGTATATGTGATGAATCTGGAAGTTATCCCCTTGCTCTCTCATTGATTGACGTAATCAGGGAGGAGGAGGAGGAACTTTCTTGGCAGAGAAATTGGGATAGAACAAGGACAGATGTCCATTCCATGAGCATTTATTATATGCCTACTATGTGCCAAGCATTGCTTGAGGTAATGGGAATTTAAATGGAATGATTTATGGTTACAAACCAATACATTGTCTTGTCTGATCCTTCCAATAATACTACAGGTTCCCCATTTTAGATGAGGAAACTGGGCTCCAGGTGAAAAAAATTGCCCACAGTCACAATGGTAGTTAGTGGCAGAGCTTAGAACTGAAATGAGTTCTTCTGACTTCAAACCCAGTATTGTTGCCACTACAGCATGCTATGTGATAATGATGATTATGATGGTGGTGGTGATGATGATGATCACGATAATAACTAGCATTTATACAGCAATTGAAGGTTTATAAAGCACTTTACATACGTTATCTTATTTGAACCTCATAATCCTGTGAGGTAGTTGTGATTATTATCCTCCTTTAACAGATGAGGAAGCAGATTTGATGTGTGACTTGTCTAGGGTCACACAGCTAGTAAGTATCTGAGGCAGGATTCAGTCTCAAGTCTTCCAGATACCAGTGTTTCATCTAGCTACCTGATAATGAAGATGTGTTAGGTGACAGCTTAAGGTGTCACTTTCCTGCCCAATGATCATTTATATTTCTAAAATAGCTACCTTTATGGTAGAGAGACAGGCAAGGCTGTTAACTCCAATCCTGGGCACTTTGTCTGGAAGTGTTCAGAGATGCCTGGAGCTGTATGTGGATAATGAAGAGTTAATTTCACAATTGCTTTCTTAAGGAGTTTGGGTTCCTTCCCACCCAAATGAAGTTTAAGGGGTAGAGTGACCTGAGAAGTTGTCATATCCTGACTTTGGAAAGGGAGCACTTGAAGATTTGGTAAACCAACTACTTAAATGTTGCCAAACCCTTGTTAAGAATACTACAGATTCCTAGACCTTCAGATTTGGAAAAGACTTCAGTGGTCAGTCGCCTCATTGAAACCACATAAGAGCAGGAATGCCTTCTGCAACATTCTCCACAAATTGCTGTCCAGGGTCCTCTGAAGACTCTCAGTGATATGAATTTACTACTTCTCAAGGCATTCACCTCTCAAAGCTTTCCACACTTTTAGTTGTTAACGTTTTCCCCTTATATTGTGCTGATATTCATTCTCCCACAACTTTCATCCATTGCCCTAAGTTTTGCCTTCTGGGACCACAGAGAACAAATAGACTCTCTCTTCAACATGATCACTTTTCAAATACTTGAAGCAAGTTACCATGTTTCTCCGAAGTCTTTTCTCTTCTAGACTAAAAATCCCCGACTGACTGGGGATTTCTTAAACTCATGTTTGTTTAATCGATTTGAAATGTTGCATGGTTTCCAGTTTTATCACCACTCTGATTGTTCTTTTCTACAACATGCTCTAGTTTGTCAATATCCTTAAAACATGGTGCCCAGTACTCCAGATGTGGTCTGAACAGGGAAGGATACATTGGTATCTTGTGGTGCCAAGATCATGGGCAAAGTAAACAACAAAGATACTTATCTGTGTCACAAGGTAACTAAAGGCTATATTCTTGGTAATATATTTTTAGTTTCCTTCTCTCTTAGCCTGTATCAGAGAAAGTTGTTAGGGAATTCTTACAATCAGAGTCTGGGGACCCTGCATCTATTACTTTGGAGGCATCTTGATGATCAGAGAGATAGGGATGACAGGGGATTGTCTGTCTGGATGACCACTTGGCTTGTTGAGAAAACAACTATGCTTGTCCAGTCTAACTTAGGAAACAGGGTCATGGTGTGCACAAAGTGGGACAAGTGAGATTCAAAGCCAGAAGGGGTCAAATATTCATGGTCTAAGCTGATCTGGGGTAAAGAAATTGGGAGAGCATAGTACTACTCAACTCAATGCCTTGTTAGCACTTTTATTATGAATTTCCCCAATCTAAAGTAGCTTGTATTATGACTTTCTGTGCTGCCTTTCCCACCAGACTGTGCACTCCTTGTCTTGTTCATCTTTGTGTCTTATATTCCTTAGTATAGGGCCTTGAATAGTCTAGGTCATTAATTAAAACTTTAAAAAAAATAGATTTTATTGATGCCTTTAGTTTTCACATATCATAGTCATTTCAGTGTCCTACATCTGCTAGATTGATCCCTCCCCTGTGAAAAAGAAAATCAAATAAAGAAAAAGAAATCTAATTTAGCAATTGCATTAGTCAATATGTTCAGTATTCTGTCCTAGAAGTCCCCTACTCTTCTGAAATAGGGCAATAGGTTTGTTTTGTCATCATGTCTTTGGGGCCTTGGATAATTCATTCATTTCTCAGAATTTATTTTCCTTTTCATACTCTTTTTATTTCACTTGTTGTAGTCATTGCATACTTTTTCTTGGTTCTGAATCAGTTCTTGCAAACCTTCCCATAGTTCACAGCATTTATTTGCTTGCCCTTCCTTCCTTCCTTCCTTCTTTCCTTCCTTCCTTCCTTCCTCCCTCCCTCCCTTCCTTCCTCTCTTCCTTCCTTCCTCCCTTCCTTCCTTCCTTCCTTCCTTCCTTCCTTCCTTCCTTCCTTCCTTCCTTCCTGTCTTCTTGCCAAAGGTCACACAGCTATTAAGTGTCTGAGGCCAATTTGTACTCACATCTTCCTGACTCTTGGGCTGGTGCTCTATTCACTGAGCCACCTAGCTGCCCCTTTGCCATTTATTTCTGAACAATAAAATTCAATTATATCCATTGACCATTTCTCCCCCCACTCTCATTTCTCATTTGGAGGGCAATCACTTTGCTTCCATTTATTTTTTGCTGCCACAAAGAACACCACCATGACCATTCTGGTATTTTGGACCTTTGTTTCTGTTTTTGACCTCTTTGGGATAGATATACAATAGTGGAATCACTGGGTCCTAGGAGAGTGTAAGAAACCCAATACTTGGTGATGCTTGAGAAAGATGAATCTACTGGTGGGAAGAGTTGGGGAGGCCTCAATGTCTAAGAGCTACTATCACTAAGATACTCTAGTGATAGACAGATTGATTGAAACATTCATTAGTTGCTGGACTTAGGTATTTTTCACTTTTCTTGCACGAGTGTCTTTTGAATGATTGATAATTAATGAATAAAGGGGATTGACAAAGTTGTGGTTCAATGACAATTAGCTCTCAGTGTCAGGAAGAAGCCTGTAGTTCTTCTAGGGTCAGGACCAATGGCGGAGCTCTGCAAAGGGTCAAGTTGTTTTGAAGTTGAGATTGATTTCTTTCTGGGCAGTATGAGAATTTAATGGAGGGTAAGGCAGAGGGCCAGAAAACATTGTTTGGCATGGGTGAATTGCCCTGGTGTTGAAGGGACTCCACAAGAATGTTGTTACTAGCCCATGTTGTCCAAGATTATTTTGCATTGGGAGGGAGGGGGATGTCTTTGGGAAAAATAGGAGCTCTTGTGGCCCCCCACATTGTGACACCACTTGCATATTTAGGATACTTACTGTCTAAAGCTTTGTTTGGTGGGGTCCCAAGAGGGATAAGAAACTGAGAACATGGGAACAAAATGATGGGAGCGATACTTTGGAAAGATGACTGAGGGGAGGGGAGACTTTGGGAGGACTTAATATTCAAGAGCTTGTTATTCCTTGACAATGGACACAGAGATAGATAAATCAGTTGTTGAGCACTTATTAGTTTCAGGCACTGTGCTAAGCACTGGGGACACAAATATAAACAAACAGGACTCCCTACACTCAAGGAGTTTACGTTCTAGCAGGAGGAAGACAACCCGTAAAGGAGAGCTGGTAAGGAGGGAGTTAGTGGAGGAAGGCTGTTGGTGAGGAAGTGGAGGGGCAGACTGAAGAGGAAGTTGAATTGGGAGTGAGTCTCCGGCTGGGGCTGCTTGTAAAATGTCGGACTAGACTGGAAGCTCTCCAAATAGGAGGGTGAGTGGGCCTCAGGATGGAGTCATCTCCAGGGTGGAGGGGCTACTAATAAGGAAGTGGAAAAGAAGCCTGAAGAAGGAATACAATTAGGAGAAGGAAGGAAGAACGGGGCAGGATTATGCTATAGTTCATTGACAGGGACAGTGCTGCTGATTGTTATGGAAGGCTTAATATTAATCCTTTTCCCTGAGGTGAGGGAGACATGGGTAATGGTAAGCAGGACCTTGCTTGGTCTCCATCAGGGTAGTTTTTCTGTGATTTGGGGTTAAGGATGGCTTGGGGTATGACTGATTAGAGACAAAGCACAGATGAGCTGGAGGTTAGGCAATAGTCCTCTCTTCCCTGGAATCCTGGAGTCTTTGTTAAATTGATTCCTGAGGTTATATTCTCAAGACAAGGAGATATAGCAACAGAGCCTCCAGTCCCCTTTCACTCCCTTGCCAGTGACCCAGGGGCAGGCTGAGTTCTGAGCCTGGTGACTGCCTTGCTGAGTAGGTATCAGCAGGTCATGTTAATAGGCCTGATTCTACAGCTGCTTCTGAAGCAGCTTTAGGGTGAGGCTGAGTACGGAATCAGAGATGGAATTCATTAACCACCTGGGAGTTAAACCTTGTGTGGAAAAAGGCATTAGCTACAACAAAGGTAGCCTCCTGGGACTTGTGTTGTTGTCAGGATGGGTGGAGTGGTTTCCTCCTCTCCACCCCTGCTCCAAGTAGCAATGTCAGCCACAAGGGGATGATTTGTAACACCTGGGCCCTCTAAAGAGTCAGCACCTTGGCCAGAGGCCAGTCCTTAGGTTCGGCTGTTTCAGTTTCATGGCCAGTGACCTACCTAGTGTTGATGCTGGGGCAAGGAGAATAAGGCAATTGTCAGGTCTCTAGGTCAAGAAGCTGAGAATTCTGGGGCAATATTTTAGGTAGTAAGGCAAGGTTTGCTGGCAAAGTTCAGAATCAAGTCATTTGTTAAAAAATACAGGTAGACCAAATTTCTTTTTCAAGGAGCCTTTCATAGCATCTCAGAGCCGAAGGCTCCAACCTGGATGGAAACAGCAATGTCCTCTGCAACATCCCCAGTCAATGGTCACTTTGCCACCCCTCCAGTGAAGGGTAACCCACTTCTCCTTAAAGTAGTCCACTCCATTTCCCTTCATACTGAGTAATCCTTGGTAATTCACCTAACTTCTTAGTGATCATCCAGGGAGACCCAAAGAAAATTGGAGTGTTCAGACTTCCATGAAGACAGGCATACTTAGGCTCCAACCCTCTTCTTCTTCTGCTCTAGGCCTTGCTCATCCCCTCAACTTGTACTGCCTATGTTGTGTGTCCTCATTGTTTTTAGATCTTGCCTTCCCAGGGCACTGAGAAATTCAAGAAAGGGAGAGTCCAGTTCTCTCATCTTTCCTGGGCTGGTCCCCATCTTTTTCTCATTTGCCCCATTTCTTGCTCTGTATTTTCTTTGGACCTTGCCACTATGCCTCAGCTTCATTCTTCCTCCATTCTTTCATTCCCTTTCTCTCACTGATTAGTTCCTTTTGAGAACCTCCTTTTTGAGGAAAGTCTCAGAGCAACTGTCCTTCATTTTCTGGACTTCACCATCACGTGCCCTCATGGATCACATTGCTCTTAGCACCTAACTCCCTCCTTTTTCAGTTTTCTTTTATGTTTTCCCTCTTTAAAATGTAAGCTTAATTTTGCTTATATTTGAACTATCCTTGCTTAGCACAAAGGAAATATTAATAATAATAACAATAATAAATATATAATAATAGTAATAATAAATGCTGGGTGACTTGACTCAACTTATTTCCACTCTGTTTAAAACTTACCTTCCTCCTTCCCCTGAAGTCATCCCTTGAAGATTTCTTCACCAAAATCCAATCATTTCCTTAGCCTACATCCCCTCCATATTTATGGACTCAGTTTGGATTAGGCTGATTCATACTTGTTTGCATCCTACCCTGTGGCTGGGCCAATGCAATCCAAACATCTGGATATGAATGGAAAAATACATTTGATTTTTCTGGATGTTTCCAAATACTCAGATGTTGGGCAGGCAAATCATAAGAATTTGTTTTTGACTAAATTTTCCAATTTTCTCCCAGATGTTTGACATTGTATCTACACAGTCTGGAGAAATGTTTCTCAGTAATTTTGCTTTCAATTTGGATCTGTCCTTAACTGGCTCCTCTCTATACTCTCTCCCTTGGCAATCTCATTCAATCCTACTGCTTCCCTGAAGACTTCTCCAAGTCCTGACCTCTCTTCTGAGCTTCAGACCTTCATCTCTAGATGCTTTCATTGATGGTCACTGATGAAGCACTCTCAGTAGGCTGGCAGTGGTAGAAAAAATTTACAAAGAATTGAAGTAATAAAGTAGTGGAGGCATGGGGTGTAGTTAATATTTAAAAGAAAAGAGGACAAGGGCAGTAAGGTGGCACAGTGGTTAGAGCACTATTCCTAGAGTCAGGAGGATCTGAGTTCAAATCCAGCCTCAGACACTTACTAGCTGTGTGACTCTGGGCAAGTCACTTAACCTGGATTACCTCCAGAAAAAACAAAGAAAAAGAAGACAAAAGGAACAATATTAGGGTGAGTTAGGAGAATCAAGGTAAGAAACCTGGGAATAGATCAAAAGATTGTAGATTTAGAGCTTGGAAAAAGCCTTAGAGGTTATCAAATCCAATACCGTCATTTTACAGATGAGGAAACTATGGTCCAGAGACTTTCCTTGGGTCACACAGCCAGTAACTATGACCTTTGGGGTTTGAGCCCAGTTTTCCCCCACTCTAAGTCAAGCACCCTATCCACCATGCTGGTAGGCATGTGGGAGGGAATGCACGGAGAGGAAATGTTTGAAGATGCTAGAGAGAAGGGGATGCTGCTGAGGTGAGGTCCTTGGGGAGGTAGGAATGAGCTCAAACATGGAGGTAAAGTATGAATGAATGTCTCTTCCTCTGTGACTGAAGGGAAGAAAGAGAAAGGAAGGGGTGATATTGAACAATATGGAGGAATTGAATTCCATGGATTCTGGATTTTGGGTTAGGACCTTGTTTATCTACTTTTCTCTATGGGTGGCAGAACTGAGAGGGATGCAAGGAGCAGAGGTTGGTAGGGACATTGGTAGGGTAACTTTTATTTAAGCTTTTGTTCAACAGTAAAGCTCTGGGGTACACTCTACCTCTATTCATCCTGTTGTTATTGTTGTTGTTTGTCTTTTGTCATCAAGGAGAACCATGACATCAAGGAGGTGATGCCATGACTTGCAAGTGAATTGGATTTAAGTGGGGGTAGGGCTGTGCAAAGTCACCATCCTCACTCTCTTCTCTGGAGCCATCTGGGTCCCTGGGCCAGATATATATCAGGAAAACTGGAGATGACCCAGGATTCAGTGGGAGACCTTGGCCTTTTTAAGCTAAAGTCTTTAACATGTTTCAGTTCAACTGAAGCAACACCCATTCAGTGATTAAGGCTTGGTAACATTTCATCCCATACAGCAACCAGGGAAGAGGTGAGAGCTAAGCACTGGGATAATATAGCAAGCGATAAGAGGAAGAGCCTGACTTGATTCAAACCTCCTGACCTAGCCTCTGCTCCAGGTCTGAGACCATTGCTTTGAAAAACTGTAGACTTCTTCATGGTTTCTCCACAGTGGGGATTTTCCACAGGCTGTTCCCCATGCCTGGAATGCTCTTCCACTTCACCTCCATCCATGACTCCTTGATTTCTTTCAAGGTTCAGCTTAGTTGCTACCCCCACCCCTAGTTTTTAGTTCTTTCTCCCTCTTGAAATTACATTTACTTGTCTGTTTACTTGTTACATTCCCCTCCCACCCCTGGCCCCCAGCATAACATAAGCTATGGGAAGGCAGGGATGGTTTCATTTTCTGTCTTTGTATCTCTAGAACTTGGTCCAATGTCTGACTAGCTGACACTTAAAAAGTCCTTGTTTTTTTTTTTTTTTTTTTTTTTGCTTTTTGGAGGGCAATTGGGGTTAAGTAACTTGCCCAAGGTCACACGGCTAGGTTTTTTGTTTGTGTGTGTATTAAGTGTCTGAGGTTGGATCTGAACTCAGGTTGTTCTGACTCCAGGGCCGACGCTCTACTCACTGCGCCACCTAGCCGCCCAAAAGTCCTTGTTAAATTGACTCAAATTGAGTTCCTGGTATGGAACAAAGGAGGGAAGGAGGGCCAGAAGGATGGGAGGGATGAGGACTATGGACTTGGTCCTTTGGAAAAAGGAGAACAGTTTGCTGGGATAGGAGGTTCACACACATCAGAGCTTTGCTCTTGGGGAAGAAGCAAGTTCTGTGAGCTATTGGAATCTCCTGGGTGAGATAGTCTTGCCACCAGTCAGTGCCCTTTACTGACTGTTCTTTCTACATCTTGAAATTTGTAGAACTATTGGGAGTACTTTCTACATGTTGAGATTACTTGTTTGTACTTATCTACCTTTGGTGTATCTCCCTGTAGATTATAAGCTCCCTGAGGGAAGGGATTGCTTATTCCCTACTTAAAAACAACAACAAACTTGTTCCTCAGAGGGGTGTGTGTGTGTGTGTGTGTGTGTGTGTGTGTGTGTGTGTGTGTGTGTGTGTGTGACTGTGTATTTGTGGCATGGGCATAATGGATAGAGAAGTGGCATAGGAATCAGGAAAACCTGGGTTCAAGTCCCATTTCTGATACAGACAGTTTGTAAGACACTGGGCAAGTTAGCTTCTCAGTGCCCCAACTCAACTTTCTAAGATGATAAATTAGGGAGCAGAGAGCATTGGTGATGATCTACACTGGTAGAGGAAATTTCCTCACTGGGAGCTCCCTACACCAATGAAATGACATGTCTGGACAAAAATACAAACAACCTAAAATCCTCTAACCAGCCAAAAAACCCAACCCCACTCAACAAGGACAATGTCACAAGGACAAGATGGGGGTGGGGTGTGGCTAGATAGCAGTTGGTCTGAAAAGATGTTGAGGTTTAGATGATGGCTAGCTGCGTGTGAGTCAGTGGTGCCTTGTATGTGGTAAATGCTTAATAAACCCTTGACCTGAATTGTGGGAGACCATTTCCTAAGAAACATAGTCATCTTTGTACAATACAGGCCTGCACTGATCTCTTCTCTGTTATCCCATTGTATTTAAGGTCTGAGCCATGCAGACTCTGGCTGGATCAGAAAGGCTCCTTCCTCTAAAACGTCTTGCATTTAATTTCCTATGCCACTAATTTGTCACTTACTACATCCTGCCTTGTGACATTGGGATTGTTATTTGGCTCTTGTGTTATTCTAGCTTGGAATGTCCCAATTCCAAGGGACCTTAGGGGTCATGTAATCCAACTCCCTTATTTAGGGAGGAGGAAATGGGGCAGAGGGCCCAGAGAAAGGAGGTGACTTGCTCTGTGTCAAACAGCAGTGCCATGGTAGAGGGAACCTTTAGATTCAGTTCAGCCCAGGACTATTTCTAATACATTTTGCTACTTAGAGCCTCTCCTTCCATCTCTTTTACAGTGTCCAGAGCAGGTCCAGGCACGTTTTGGTTTCTAGCTGTTCAAGAAATACTTAGAATTTGACTGTTTGAAGAGAACAGTAGAATTTTAGGAAAATTATACCTGAATGCTTCTCCCTTTTTCCTGCTTATAGGGCTGTTGTTATATACTTTGAGTGACTACCTAGCCCTACTCCAAATCTTTTGGAAGTGTGTGGTTCTAGGACAGAGGAAGGACTGGTTAGGTGCAAACAAATTTGTGAGTGAGTGTGTCTGCCTTCCCTGTTTACTCTCTCCACAATTCCCTAGTTTCTATAATCCCACATCACTCCTCAAAGGTATTGTTGTTTGCACTTAGTTTTTGAAGAGAGCCAATCATATCACAGGATGATGTCTTGACTTGCATGTGGCTTAGATTTAAGTGAGGCAGAACTGCACAAAGTCATGAAACTCACTCTCCCTTCCAGAGTCAACAAAATCCAGAGGCAGGACCAAAGTCAGAATGACTGGAGATGTCCTGGGATGCAATGGATATTCTTGGTGTCCAGATTAGACCAAACTCTAAGCGCTCCACAGCCCCTGCTTCAGCTGCCTTCATAGGCATTGGAACAAATTGCTCTCATCCCTCCAATGCACTGGGGGAAGTCTTTGCATGCTTGGGGTAGACATCCCCCTAACTCACCAATAAGTTAGAGACCCTTCGGTTACTCTCAACCTGATTTAGTCCATCTGCTGAGAAGGTTTTACCAGGGTGTGGCCACTGCTCATGCCATAGCTTCTATGAATTGGGTGACCGATGGATGAACAGCCCTGATAAGGGCTCAGCACCAGAGGTGCTCGTCCTCCCTGAATACCCCATACACCCCTCCTCAAAGGTAGAGCCTGGAGAAAGGAGGCTGAAAGAGAGAGAATAATGGTCAGGCAATGGACCGGTCCCAATTGGTCTCCTTCCCTTAAGTCTCTACCTTTTCAGTGAATTCTCTAGAGAACTGAGAGTTGAAGTGCCTTGTGAAGTCATTCTGCTAGAGGCAGGACCTGAACCCAGGTCTTCCTGCCTCTGAGCCAGCTCTTCCTCCCCTCTGCTGTTTCTCCCTTTTCATTTTATCGATCCACCTCCCTGTAACTTTTGCCCATAGCTAGTTCTGCTCTCTGGGGACAAACAGAGCAAGCCCAATTTTCCTTCCACTTTACAGACCTTTCAGTACTTCAAATCAGTCATCAGAGCCCCCTTCCACATAACATTTTCTCCTCCAGGGTAAGCACCCCAATGCTTTCATTCAATCCTGGTACCCTCCAAAGGCAGCCTGTGCTCTGAACACATGCATTCTGCATTTTCCCCATTAGAACCATTTCATCCTATATCCTGTCCCTTCATTACCCTCCTTTCTGCTCCTTGAGAAAGGATTGATCAAAGAAAATGATTCTTGATCATGTATTGAACCTGCAAATGCAGCACCTCTTCCAGGGAATGAGATGCTTGAAGATCTACTTGTTTTCAGAAGCTCTTTATTATGATGGTGATTAATTATTAATATAATTACTGAAATATTACTTCTATTGAGTAACTCTTCTTTGTACAGACTGTGATATGCAGGGGAAAGGATTGCCTATGGAGTTCACCCATCGGTACACACACACACACCCCATATGTATCTAAATATTTAGAGAATGGAGGCTTTGGACTATGGGCCAGTGAACAAGAAGCAGCTGGAGAGAATTAGGTCTCTCAGAAACAAAGAGTGTGTATTTGAGTAGTGGGAAATAAGATTACAGAAGCAGGGTGGGGGCCAGATGAAGGGTTTTGAAAGTCTGACTGAGGACATTATAATACTTGCCTAGCTGACAGAATGGTGGAGAGGATTAAATGAAATAATATATTGATGTTGCTGTTGTTCAGTCAATGCAGTTGTGTCCAATTTTTCCTGACCCATGGACCATACTGTCCATGGGATTTTCTTGGGAAAAGTACTGGAGTGGTTTACCATTTCTTTCTCCAGTGGATTAAGGCAAACAGAGGTTAAGTGACTTGCCCAGGGTCATGCAGGTAGTAAGTGATTGGGGCTGGATTTGAACTCAGGTCTTCCTGATTCCAGGCCTGCCACTTTATCTACCGAGCCATTTGGCTGCCTTCTCCTTGGGGCATATTCGGTATTCAGGAGGAATAGTTCCTCCGGTGTGAGGGCTGCTGAGTCCTTCTTAGGGCTGCTTATGCCCACCTGATTCACAAAACTCTCACCTTTGGTTCTAAGAAGTTATCTTTAGTATGTGGTCACACCCTAGGAAAACCATTTCAGCAAACTGGCAAACGCAGGTGGATGGTAACTGAGGGGCCTCAAGTCTGTCTTCGAGTCAGGGGATGTTTGCCCCAATCATGTGCAGTGGATGGCCATGAAGGTAGCTGAAGCAGGTGTTGGGGATCCCTTAGAGCTAGGGCAGGAGCCCTCAAAGACATCAAGGTCATCCACTGCATTCTGGCCAGTGCCAATCGTTCTGACTTTTTTTGTCACTAGACTCTGGAAGAAAAAGAGTGAGGCTGATGACTTTGTGCAACTCTGTCTCACTTAAATCTAATTCACTTGCAAGTCAAGACATCCCCTGTGATGTCACTGGTTCTCTTTGAAAATGAAAGATGAGGGGCAGCTAGGTGGTACAGTGCATAGAACACTGGCCCTGGAGATGGGAGGACCTGAGTTCAAATCTGGCCTCAGACACTTGACATTTACTAGCTATGTGACCCTCAGCAAGTCACTTAATCACGACTGCCTTGCAAAAAAGAAAGAAAACAAAGGATCACTACACACACACACACACACACACACACACACAGAAGGAACCTTAGAGGCCATCAGATTTTATACTCCCTCACTTTACAACTGAGGAAACTGAGGCTGATAAAGGTTAAATGAGCTGTCCTGTAAATATCTGAGGCAGCATTTGAACGGGTGTCTTAATTGTGATAGCTAGCATTTACACAGCAAAGTTTGCAAAGCGCTTTACAAACATTATTTCACTTGATCCTCCCATCAAAGCTATGAGATAGGTGCTATGATTATAGGGGCAGCTAGTGGTTCAGGGGATAGAGTTCCCAGTCTGTAGACGAAACTTCCTGAGTTCAAATCTGGCCCCAGACACTTACTAGCTGTGTGACCCTGGGCAAGTCCCGTCAGCTGGTTTGCCTCAGTTTCCTTATCTGTAAAATGAGCTGGAGAAGGAAATGGCAAACCACTCCAGGATCTTTGACAAAAACCCCCAAATAGGGTCATGATGAGCTGGACATGACCAAAAAATGAGGGCTGTTATTATCCCCACTTTATAGATGAGGACACTGGGACTGAGAGATGTTGTGACAATCCAAAGCCACACATCTATCAAGTGATGGGGTAGGATTTACATTCAGGTCTCACTTACTCCAAGTCCAGTGTTCCATGGGTGAAGTAGATGGAGCAGGCACATAGTAGGGAGGAAAAGCAACAGACACCCTGCGTGTTCCAGTAATGTCCTTGTGATGTCAAGAGAGAGGGAAGAACCCCCCAGCATGTTGAATAGACATACCCTGTGCCCTGGCAGTACCAAGAAGAGTGGGCAGAAGGTACAAAGAAGCAAATCAGACTCGATATCAGAAAAAAGACCCAAAATAAAAAACCCAAACCCCAAACCAAAACCCCAAAGCCCATGCTGACAGGTTTCAGGGTCATGAGACTTTCCAACATAGACTTTACTGAAGGGTCTGGAAATGTCTAGTCTGAAGAAGAGGAGATTTAGGGGGTTACATGAGTACTGACTACTGTGGCAGCTTGTGGTGTATAGTTTAGAACTCTGGGCTTAGAAGTAGGAGGACCTGAGTTCAAATCTGACCTCAGACACTAGTTCTGTGACCCTGGGCAAGTCACTTAACCTATTTTTGCCTTAGTTTCCTCTTCTGTAAGATGGGGATAATAATAGCACTTACCTCAAAGGGTTGTTATGAGGTTCAAATGAGATATTTGTAAAAATCATTTGGCACAGTGCCTCACACACAGTAGGTATTATAGAAATGCTTATTCCCTACTATTTTTCTATATTTGGAGGGTTGTCAGGTAGAAAAGGAGTTAGATTTATTTTTGTTGACTCCACAGGGAAGAACTGGAAACAATGTGCAGAAGTCCAAAGAGGCAGGTTTTAGCTTGATATAAAGAAAACCTTTCTACCAAGTCAGGTGACCCCGAAGTGGAATGGGTTGCCTAGGCAAGCGGGAGAGAGTGAGTTACTCATCTTTATAGATTTCTGAAGGCCAGATGACCGCTTGTCAGGGATATTACAGGGCATTTCTGTTCAATCCTGGTCAGACTAGCTGACCTCTGAATTTCCAACAGCTCTGAGGTTCTGTGTGAAGTTTGGTGAAAGGAGGCATTGGAGGCTGTGGTTGAGTCTTACACAGCCTGCCCCAAACCCACCACTCTATTCCCTGGCCATCCTCCTGCCATACTTCTGACTGCTGCCATTTGCCTTGGACTTGGCACTCCAGCTCCCGTCTTGGGATGCTGGTTTTCTGATGAGTGAGAGCTCACCATAACCTCTCTTCCCTCCTTCATTCTATTTCTAATTCTGCAAATAAAAACCAAATCAGTGCTACCGTTCCTGGAAAGGATATGCCGATTCATCCCTCTGTGGCCCTACACATTCTCCCCATGACTGAAACAAAACTCTCTTCCCTGGATATTGCTACCCTCTACCCTCTTGAGAGTAGGGCCTGTTGGGCATTTATACTTGCATTCTTCGTGGTTGATATACTACTTGGCACATAGTAAGTGCCTATTCATAACCTTCCTTGTTGGAGGGGATGTCCACATTGATGAGATCACACATCCACTAAAGGAGAAAAATTTATGGATTTTTATTAAATAACTCAATCATAAATATGAATAACTCTAAAAATCAGAAAATAATTAGATTTGGCAACTGGACTTATGAGACTCCAGCAAAGTGAGACTCAGGTGAGTGGTCTGGGATAGTAGAGGGAGGGGTCATTTTAATCTACATTCTTCTCCCTGCCCAGGCAATGAATGTTGTATTTAGAAGTTACTGAAAAACTGCCCAGTATGGAAACTTTCTGGAGGCTCCAAGGAAAGGGAGCAGGGCATGTGCCAAGGCCAGATCTCAGCCTCATGTTCTTGGATGAGCCCCAGCGCCAGCCCCTGCACTTGGGTCCCATTTCTCAGCCCAGCTCTCTGCCGAGGCTTGGAGTATGAGCACCTGTCAGGATGGCACAATGCCCGCTGACGATGCTGCAATAAGGAGGAGAAATTAATCGGATGTCATTTAAGAAGAAAACTCAGAAGAAGGTAGCAGGAGATGTAGGCTGTCCATCATACTTTCCCAGCACTGAAAGTAGAGGAAAGGGGGCAGTAATACCAGACTGCCCAAAGTCTAGTCTCAGGCTCTGCCGCTAATGACCCATTATATGACCTTGGTTAGGACCATTCTTGGAGCTTGCGTTTTCTCATCTATAAAATGAAGGGGTTGGTCTAGATGACATCTGAGGACTCTCCCCCCTCTGACATTCTATGACTCAGGTCTCCTTGACTATCTCCTTTCTTTCTTTTTCTAAAGCCTTGATCAGCAACAATAATAGAATTTAGACCTGGAAGAGACCTTGACCCTAGGAATCAGCAAGTTCAATCCCTTCATTTTACAGATGGGGAAATTGAGGCTGAAAGAATCTAAATAACTTTGGAGAGAGTATTGTGAAAGTAAAAAAAGTCTTGAACATGTAGTTATGGGACCTGAGTTCAAATCTTGCCTGTCACTTTCTATCTGTCTCACCTTGGGTAAGTTTTAACTGCCTTGGACCTCAGTTTCCTTATCTGTAAAGGCTGAGGCAGTTAGACTGTCTGACCTCTAAGGTGTCTTCCAGCTCAAAATCTATGCTGCTATGTTTACTTAAGGCTACACAGGTAGTACATAGCAGAGTAGGGATTTGAAGAAAAGTCCTATGACTTTACAGGCAGCAGTAGGTGATGCAGTGGATGAAATGATGGACCTGGAGTTGGGAAGATCTGAGTTAAAAATCTAGTCTCAGAGTTTATTTAGCTGTATGACCCTGGGCAAGTCATTTAACCTTTTCCTGCCTGCTTTCTCATCTATAAAATGGGGATAATAATAGCACCTACCTCCCAGGACTGTTGCGGAGGAGGTGGGGAATGGAATGAGATATTTGTAAAGTGTTCTGCAAACTTTAAAGTGCTATATAAATGCTCTTTTCACTATCACCATCAGCATCAATGAACATTTGGAGGATGAAGTAAGGTTGGTGAAGAGATTAGGAAACAATATAGAAATTTAATCAGTGCTGAGAGCTGGAGGCATTTCTAGAGAACTCTCCTTTGGACTCCTCCATTACATAGAAGGGAAGGTGGGAAGGGAAAGGAAGTCACTTGCTAAGTCAGTAGCAGGGCCAGAAGGACCGGTAGGGGGCGCCATAGTGCATGGAGCTCTGGGCCTGGAGTCAGAAGACTCTTCTCCCTGAGTTCAAATCTGGCCTCAGACACTTACTAGCAGTGTGACCCTGAGCAAGTCACTTAACCCTGTTTGCCTCAGTTTCCTCATCTATAAAATGAGCTGGGGAACGAAATGGCAAACCACTCCAAGAAAATCCCAAATGGGGCCACAGAGTCAGACATGGTTGAAAAGACTGAACAACAACAACAGCAGGGTCAGGCCTAGAATTTAACTCCTAGTCCAGGGCTCTTCTGAACATAAAATACAAGAAGCTCCCAGGCTATTAAGCCTATAAGATTGTGACTAAAGAGCTGGTAGGGAGGTCAGAGGTCATCTACCAACCCATCTACCAACCCACTCAGGCCCAGAGAGGTTAAGTGTCTTGCCTTGGGTCACACAGCAAAGCTGGAATTCGGACCCAGATTTTCTGATGCCGAATCCATCAGGGTTGTTGTTGCCCCAGTCATCTGATCCCCTGTGCCCATAAGGCACCTGGGACATCTCCCTGTCTCCTTTCCCTATGATGCCAGAGGCCCTGCATGGAGGCCAGCTGCAGTAGTGGTAGAAGGGAAAAGATATTAATGAGAAGTCTTCCTCGGGTCACCTGCGCAGATGCACTTCAGTAACGATTTAGTCTGTTCCTACAATTTATCCTTTTTTCTCTCCTCCTTGTAATGTTGATTTAGCTTATGGCTTTATGGTTAATCATTTTGCAGTAAATCTTGTTTTTAATCTCCCTATGGCCCACCAGGGATCATTCTTTTTATTAGGAGATAAATAGAGAAGGGAACCTTTTGCCAAATAGTGATCAGGCTCTGGACACCTTCCACTGGGGAAAGGAAAGGAAATTACCGGGCCCTGGGGAAGCCTCCTGGCCCTGGAGATTGACAAAGTAATGAGCACAATTATAAGAGAGGGGGTGGGTTGGCACAGCTTGTATTAAATACATTTATGGCTAATAAGAACCAATGAAGCCTCATGGGTTGGCGGAGCAAGCCCTGGCCTGAGAATAAGAAGATCTGGATTTGAATCTTCAGCGCTTTGATTTGTAACTCAGTTTCCTCACCTGTGAAATGGGCAGTTGGACTAATTGATCTTCAAGACCTTCTTCCAGCTGGCTGGCCCAGAGGACAAGGAGACAGTTCTAATTCAACCTTAGACATTTTCCTAACTTTGCAAACCTTAAAATTCTATATGAATGCTAGCTATTATTATTTCTAATGATCCAATAAACATTATTATTTCTAATGACTCAATAAACATCTTTCATAATTGCTCACTTGAAGGTTTATGAAACACTTTGTTCCTGAAGTGCAAGGTAGATAATGGAAGCATGATTATCTGCACTTTATAGGCAAGGAGACAGAGGCCCAGAGACATTAGATGACTGGCTGATGGTCAGTGGTAAAGCCTGGGTTAGAACCCAGGTCCAGTACTCCTTCCATTTCACCAAAGACTCTCTTTGTTCTAACACCATTTTCTGTTGTTTTTTTAAAAAAAATATTTATTCATTCATTTAATTATCAATTTTTAAAATTTCATTTTATTCATTCATTCATTTATCTATCTATTTAGGAAAAGGAGCTAAGTGGGAAAGAATGCTCAGATTAGGGTTCAGGAGACCTGGAATTTAGTTTGGGCTCTATGTCATTTAACTCAGTATGTGACCTTGAGAAGGTAACTTTGCCTAATGAGGGGGTTCAGACTAGATAATCCAATGTTTAGATCCTTTGCCTTCTGGAATATTATATTCTAAACTTTCCACTTGCTTACAGTTGTTCAATTGTTCAGTTGTGTTTGATTCTTTATGACTCCATTTGGGGTTTTCTTGGTAAAGATACAGGAGTGATTTGCCATTTCCTTCTCCAGCTCATTTTACAGATGAGAAAACTGAGGCAAACAGGGTTAAGTGACTTGCCCAGGGTCACACAGCTTGTATGAATCTGAGTCTAGATTTGAGCTCAGGAAGTTGAGTCGGCCTAATGCCAGGCCCAACACTATGCACCATGGTGCTACATAGTTGCCCTAACCTGGCCAGCAATCCCACACTATGAAAGAGTCAGGAGAAGCTATACGCAGAGTATTTCATAGATTCACAACATTTGGAGCAAGAAGGGAATGGGGAAGTCCTCTAGACCCACATAAGAAAATGCTTCTGGGTTTGAGATTTCAAGGAATAGAGACAGACACACACCTACCTTAGGCTAAGTGCACACTTTATGGAAGAAACACAACCTGATTTTGTGGGCATGCACATTCATATGAGTAGGGTGCCAGCTTCTATCCCAGGTCTCTATACTGGTCTCTGGCTATATTCAGTTTTATTTCCCCAATCAGCTTGGCCCAGGCTGCTGGCTTGTTCTGAGAGGCACACAAGGATTAGTGTGGTTTTACACTGAGGGAGACAAAGGGAGCCAGATGCTGCAATCTAGGATAAGCAAAACCTGATCATTTTTGCTTGTGGCAGCCATGAGTTGGTCAGAAAAAGCTAAGTTTGGGAACTGGTAGACTTCTTTTGAAGTGAGATGCTTTACTCTTGAAGGCCTATCAGTTGCTTTGGCTATCTCTCTGCATTGGCCTCTTGTTTTGGGTTATGGGGCCTAATTTAACAGGCCTACATCAGGAGGATCTAACAGTGGGAGGGCTTCTGGTCACTGTAGACTAGTTCTCATGTCATTGGAGACAGTTAGGTGGCACAGTGGCTAGAGAACTGGTCCTCGCTTTAGGAAGACCTAAGTTTCAATCTGGCCTTAGATACTTATTAGCTCTGTGACTTTGGGCGAGTCACTTAACTAGGGGTCCAGTGGCCAGATACAGATCAGGGCAAAAGGTGATGTAGGGGAGTAGGTTCTCAATCATAGATGGCATGCTCATCAAATCTACATTTGATGCAAAGCCTGGAGGACTAGATCACATACGGAATGATATAGTCTAAGTCCAAAGAGATCCTGCCAGGCTCAGGCTTTGGGCTTAGTCAATTAAGATGAAATTGAGTAGGGATAAATCTAAAGTCTTACTACTGGGTTCAAAAATCTCATCTTAGGGAGGCATGGTGACCAGTGGCTTGAATTCGAGGTTTTAATGGACTGTAAGATTGGTAGAAATTGGCAATATGATGTGGTTGACAAACAAAGAAATAAGCAAAAAACCGAATGGGATTGTGGGGCACATTTAGAGAGGCACCAATAGGTGGAATGAGAAGGGGATGCACTCTGTCCTCTGCCCTAGGCAGACCTCACCTGGAGGTCTGGGTTCAGCTTTGGGTGCACGTCTGTGAGGAGCTAGAGAACCTTCAGAGGACAGCATCCAAGATGTCAAGAGGGATTAAGATCATGTCATAGGGGGAGCAGCTAAAGGACCTGAGGTAGTTTTGTCTGGAGAAGGGAAGATGTGGGGGGCACATGGTAGTTGTCTTCAAGTATTTTGAATTATTGTCACATGAAAGAGGAATAAGACTTATTCCCTTTGGTCCCAGAGGGCAGAACTGGGAACCATTGGTGGAAGTGGCAAAGGGGCCACTAAACTTAACATCAGGACAACAACAGAAACAAATCACTTCCTAACAGTACGAGTTGTCCAAGCGTGAAATGGACTGTATCTGGAGGTCTTCAGGCAGGGGCTGGATGAACACTTGTCTCATGCATTACTGTGGGGTTTCCCTTTCAGGTGAGGGTTGGATTAGCCGGCCTCTCAGAGCCTTTGCCACTCTGAGATTCTGAGTTTTGGAGATTGTCACACAACATGCTCAGCAGGTCTGCAGTGGTCCTTTGTCTCCCTGGGTAGTGAGCTTGATGGTACAAGGGGGGACTTATATTCCACCTGGGAGAGAGAATCTGGTGAGGGGCCCCTCATTTTGTGTCTTTGAGAAGGAAGAATCGGGCAGTATAGGATCCTATATTAGATAGACAGACAGAGGGAGATAGATAGATAGAAAGTAAGATAGATCAATGGATAGCTAGATGGATGAATGGATAGATAATAGATAAGCAGATAAATGTTTGGATGGATGGATGGATAGATAAAATGTATAGAAGATGGATGGTTGTATAGATGAATAAATAGACAGATATATTTATTAAATGCTTATTAAATGCCAGGCACTGTACTTTGAGGATATGAAAGAAGAAAACAAGGTTGTCTCTACTCTAAGGGGTTTGTGCTTTAATAGGGGAAGGCAACGTGTAGAAGGGAATTCCAAAGGAAAGAGATGAAATTGAGCAGAGAGGGAGTTGGGAAGAAGGGGAGCATTGTGGCTGGGATGTCTGATTCTACGGAGAATAGGATGATATTCCCAGAGTGCAGCCTCAACCCTCAGCTGCTTGACCCTCCAGTGGGGCATTCCCCATCCCCTACAACCCTCATTCCAGTTTTCCCTGGGCTTGTCTCCAGTTCCCTGCTGGTAGTAGTTTCCAAGGCAATGCCAATTATATGGCATTCTTCAGGCAGGGCCAGCTGCATTACCTCCAAGTTGTGTTCCCTCTGTTTTTTTTCCATAGGGAACTGTCTCCAGTGGGGTTCACTGAACTGTTATGGGGAACCTACACATTAGACAAGATTCATTCATTTCTTTGTCTGTTCACAAATGTCCCAGATGTTTATGGAGCATTTGTAGTTGCATAAGGTTTGCAAGGCCTCCCATGTGGATCCTTTGCCCTGATCAGGCTGGTGTCCTTCCTGTCTTCTGTGCTGGCTTTGCTCATTCCTGCCTCCATACCTTTGTTCGGTCATTTCTTCCATCTGCAAAACCCTCCAAGAAAGGCAGCATAGTGAGATGGATGGAATGCCACCCTTGGAGTAAAGAAGACAAGGGTTGGGTCCAGATCCTGCCTCTGGGGATTCTTACTAGCTGTGTTACCTCCTTGAGCATAGGATTATGCTTTAATACTTCTCTACTAAATTATAAGCTGATTTTGAACTGTGGTGGTCAAGGGGGTATTTACTAACAATCAGTCAACAAGCATTAATTAAATGCCTACTACATGCCAGGTAGTAAGCTAAGCCCTGGGGATATAACAATAGTTAAGTCCTTGCCTTTAAGGTACTTATAATTATTCTAATGGGAGAAGACAAGATATAAATAACTAGGTACCTAGAAGAATATATACAGGGTGGATTTAAATCCCTTAAGGTACAGCACAAGTCCTACTGGTTTCATGAAGCCTTAACCTTGTAGAATCATAGAGTTAATTGTGTTCAGTGTCTGACTCTTTGTGCCCCCATTTGGGGTTTTCTTGACAGAGATACTGGAGTGGTTTGCCATATCCTTTTACAGCTCATTTTATAGATGAGGAAACTGAGGCAAACAGGCTTAAGTGACTTGCCCAGGGTCACACAGCTAGTAAGTGTCTGAAGTCACATTTGAACTCAGGAAGATGAGTCTTCCTGATTCCAAACCCAGTACTTTATTCACTTTGCCACTTAGCTGCCCAAGCACCTCATTTTACAGATGAGTAAAGTGATTCCCACGGAAAGGAAATGACTTATTTCAGGTCAAACAGCTAATAATGCCAGAGCCAGGACTTGAATACAGATGTTTTGACACTTAGTCCTATGCTTTTTTTAACTAAAGGAGATTATAAAAAGTTTGGTGGACTTGGTAGGGACTGGGGGCATGGTGTACAGTGGGGTCAGGACAGGATATGGAAAATGGAGAAAATATTAACTGTAAGGATAATAGAATCGTATATTTAGGGCTGGAAGAGTTCAGAGGTCACTGATATTGACTCCATCATTTTACTGATGAGGAAACTGAGGCCCAGAAAATCCAAGTGGTTAGCTCATCCCTCAACTCATCTTTGACTCTACTTTGTACCTGCTGTTCTGCCTGGTTTCAATTCCAGGCAACAAGATGCCTCTCCCAGGTTAAGCTCATCACTTCTAATATCAAGCCTTGATTGACACCACCTCTCTCCCTCTCTATCTCCCTCTTCTCCCTTTTTCTCTTCCCTCCCTCCCCTCCTTCCTGCCTTCCTCTCTCCCACACTCTTTCCCTCCTCTACTTCCTCCCTTCCCGTATCCTATCCTCCCTTCCCCTACTCCTTCCTTTCTTCTCTTCTTCCCTCCCCTCTTTTCTCCCCTCCACTGTCCCCTCTTCCCTTCTTCCTTTTCTCCCTCTGTCCTTTCTTCCCTCTCTCCCTTTCTTCCTTCCTCCTTTCCTCCCTCCCTTCCTTGCCCTCCTCCTTCCTTTGATTGGAGGACTGGAGGGTGGAGACTCCTAGAAGATATATACAGGGTAGATGGAAGGCAATCTCTGAGGATAAGGTGCTAGCAGCTGGGAGTTCTCTGGCAGAAGGTAAGATTTGAGCTGAGTCTTTAAAGAGCTAAGAGGTAGAGGTGAGGAAGGAGAGGGTTCCAGTATGGGTGCAGCCAGTACAAAAGCACCGAAATGGGAAATGGAGTATTGTATTCAAGGAACAGCCAATGTTGCTGGAGACTCCTCTCAATGCCTTCCTTTAGAAAGGGCAGAAGCTGGACTGTCAGCTCACTTCCCTCTACCTCTGTGACTTTGCCTGGTTTCAACTCCAGGGAACAAGAACCCTCTAATGTCCTTCCACACCCCACACCTCTTTCCTCCCTCCTTTCCTGTGTTGTCTTCCCCCATGAGACTGTAAGATCCTTGAGGGCAGGGACTGTCTTTCTTTTTTATCAGTCGTATCCTCTGTACTTAGCATAGTATCTGACGCACAGTAGGTGCTTAATAAATGTCCACTGGTTTGGATTGGCTCTTCCACCTCCACTCCTGTCTCTCTGAACTTCTTTTTGCACCATTCACCAGTAGCCTTCCCACCCGGAAGAGCCTTCCACTCCTCATCATTGGTGAGTTCCTCCTGGAATCCCCTTGTAAGAAAGTGTCCAGATCAACCACGCTCACCCCATTTTATACTCTCCCAGCTCTAATCCTTCCTTCTCTGGCCCCTTCAGTTTCCTTTTATGTATTGTTGTTCAGTCTGTCTTAGTCACGTCCAGCTCTTTGTGACCCCATTTGGAGTTTTCTTGGCAGATACTGACGTGGTTTTGCCATTTCCTTCTCCAGCTCACTTTACAGATGAGGAAACTGAGGCAAACAGGGGTAACTGACTTGCTCAGGGTCACATAGCTGGTTAAGTGTCTGAGGTTGGATTTGGACTCAGGTTTTCCTGATTCCATTTTTAAGGGCAGGCACTGTCATTCTTTTTGCTTATATTTCTGTTCTATGCACTTAGCACGGGGTCTGACACATAGTAACTGTGTAATAAATGCTTATGAACTTATTGTTGACTTGTCTATGGTCATGTAGCTAGTAAGTGCCCATCTGTGAGATTCAAACCCAGTACTTCCTGATTCTAAGACCAGCACTCTTGCCATTATGTCACTTAGCCACACTATCCCACAACCACACTGCCCCAAGGAAAAGGGCTAGGGTCATAGAAAAGAACCAGAAAATAAGAGTCTCCTTTGGAGAGGTCCAGGGAAAAGGAGGGAGAGGGAGGCTAAGAAGTGTTGGAACCAGATGGAGTGGGCAGAGGTCATGGAAATGATTAATGTGATGGGAAAATGCTTGATGGAGCACAGTCTACTTCCCTTCCCCATCTGGCAGGATTTCAAGAGTCTTCCAAGTGTGGCCAGCATGCCTGCAGCGGGCAGTACACCAGCCAGCCAACACCAGCTTGGGTAGCTCATGCCAGTCGGAAGGATGCCCCAGCTGCAAGGCAGATGGAGAAAGGAGAATGATCCTGATGGGGAAACTCAGACAAAGAGTTCCTCCCTAGAAGGATCATAGTATCAGAGTTGGAAGGCACCTTAGTTGTCCTCACTTTACAAATGGGGAAACTGAGGCTCAGAGAAGTTAAGGTCCTTGCCAAAGGTCATAGGGTAGAGCTGGGATTCAAATCCAATCTCCTAACTTCAAATCTATGTCCCTCTCCTCCCTTCATGGTACTGCCTCACTGTCCAAGAAGACATTTATGCCTGGCTTGTGTGGGTTTGTTTAGGCTTTTGAGTGCCCTAGATGAGGCTGAATATGCTCCCTTTCTCCCCTGTGAAACCATTTGGGCTTCTCTTTCCATTTCCTATCCCTCCCTCCCCCTGGCTCAGTCATCCACAGTCCACCTTCTCCAAATACCAGTCATTTGAGAGGGCAGAGTCTATTTCTATTAATTAGCACTTTGTTTCCTACTGTTGATGCCCCTGGGCACATTTACAAAGCATTAAACACCCAATTAAATGCCCATCTTTTGACCAGCATGATCTGTATCAGTGGTTCCGTACAGTGAGACCTTCCATAGGGGGCTGGAGGTTGACAGATGCTTGGGTTACTGCAATCATTTCCTACCCTGTCTGTTTGCCTCTAGGCACTAACTCATGCCTCTCACCAACCCCTTCTTTCTCCCATACAGTAACAGCAAAACCCCTAACACACATATGGTGCAAGGAGCTTTACAAATATTAGCTTGTTTGACTGTCACAACAACCCTGGGAGGTAGGTGTTATTATAATATATATATATATAATAATCAGGGCTGAGGGAGGTGTTGGGTGACTTCTCCACAGCCATGCAGCAAGGGTCTAAGGCAAGACTTAAACTCAGGCTTTCCTGATTTTTGATTTAGTGCGCTAAACATTGAACCACCCAGATGACTTGAAAGCTGCCAGAGTGATCTTCCTGCCTGACTCTGAAACTTAATAGCTATGTGACCATGGGCAGGTCACTTAATTTCTCTAGCCCTTAATTTCCTCATCTGTCAGTAGTGGCAATGATTCCTGTGCTACCTACCTCAGAGGGAAAGTGCATCATAAATCTCAAAGCTCCAGAGGGCTAAGAGAGACTACACTTGTGTACCATACTTAAATCACCACTTGTATTGAATTGTTCCTCTGCTTAAGAACACACTGTGACTCCCTATTGCCCAAGAGGATAAGTCCTTAGGATTCAGCCTGGAAATCAAGGCTTTGCTTGATGTGGTCCTACCTTGTCTTGTCAATCAGAGCCCTCAGCTCTCTGTAGGTGACCCTTCTTGCCCCCACACATTGTTCCTTTCCCATTTCTCCATGCCTCTGTTTAGATGCTCTTTTCTCCACCTCTTCCCCAAGACTTCTTCTCCAAATTCTGATCAGAGTCTGAACTTGCTGTTTTGACACCTGGGGCATGAAGGGCATCTGGATGGAGCAGCGGGGAGAATGCCCTCAAAATGACTTCACAATTTATGATGTGGAAATAATTTCTAAAAATCTGAACTTGTGCTTTCATCAGTGTGGGAAACTCCCAGTGCAGAAACCACCCCCTCCTCCACCTTGGCCACCCCCGCCATGCACATCAGAAACTTCTCTGTATCTTCTAGTCATAGAGTTGCCTGGGGGCACTTAGAAGCTAATACTTGCCCAGCAGCCACTTGGTTCCTATGGATCAATGGTGAGACTTGAAATTAGATGCCAAGACTGGATCTGTACCCATTGAAAAACTCAGTCTCCCACAATATGGTGGAGAGAGAAAGCACTGGCTCTAGGTGAGAGGGCCTGCATCATGTCTTACTCCTGATTCTAATTATCTGAGTGACCTTGGGAAAGTCAATTAATCTCTTTGGACTGTAATTTTCTCATCTATAAAACAAGGGGCTTGAACTAGGTGACTACTAAATCCCCTCGAGCTCTGAAGCTCTGATCCTATGAATATCAAAGAATTAAGACAATTTCAGTTGAGTGTATGTGTTTTTGCACTTTTTACTGCTTGTTCACAGAGTGGTGTGATTAGGTGATGGATGGATAGATAAATGGGTTGCATAGATAGCCTGATAGAGGGATATATAGATGGACAATGAATAGATAGATTCATAAATGGAAGGGTTGGTAGACAGGTGGATAAATGGATAGACAGGTGAATAGATAGACGTACAGATGGGTTGATAGATGAATAGATAGATGGATAGATTGATATGGATAGGTGGGTGCATAGATTGATAGATGGGTAGATAGACTGATAAATGGAGAGGTAGATAAATAGATGGACAATGGATAGATAGATATATGGATAGATACATTCAAATGGGGAATAATACCTAAAAGAGAGCTGAGAAGGTGTATGTATGTGTTTGTCGGGGGGAGGTGGGGAGGTGGTGGGGAGGTGGTGGGGAGGATGGAGGAGGACAGAAGATACACAATCAGGCCAAAGTGAAGGAGGAGGCTGAGTGGGGTTAGAAGAAAGCCTGGGCTGGCAGGGAGATCCTGGGGAGGAATTGAGTCTTCAGAGGAGGGGGCTGGAGGAATGTCATTGTGGTCAGAGAAGTAGTTCTGGGAAGTCACAGGATGATCTTCTAACTTGATATTTCTATACAGCTGTGGATGTTACACTTTTCTCTCCTCTAAATGCCAGTGACATGGAACAAAGCCCTGTTTGCCATGCACTGGTTGTATGTCCAATTAGACACCATTCAAGGCCAAACCTCTAGTCCCACCTCCCCCAGGGAACTGCTATGATGACCTCTTTCCATCTGCAGAGATTCCTTCCTTTTGATAGAAAGAATGTTGCTTCTATAGCTAGAGGATGAGTTCAAATTTTGCCTTGGGTGTCTGGGGCCAGTGGTAAATTCTTTCTATCACTGGGCTTTCGTTTGCTCCTTTGAGAAATGAGAGGGTTGGATGGTTGACCTGGGAGTTCATTTCCAGTGATAAACATTCTATGATTCTGTCGACTCCAGTTGCATTTACCGTACAAACCATATAATTTAGCACTTAATTATAGGGATAGGGTATCTTCAGCTGTTTTTTAGTTGCTACATTTATGTGTCTTGTGTCCCTTAACCAGGCTGTAATTTCCTCTAAGGTGAGATTTCTTTTTTTTGTTTCCTTGACAGTACCTGGCACAGAACTTGGGCACATAATGGCTGTTTGGTAAACATTTATTGTTAGTTGAGTAATTGTGCTTTTAGTCAGATCTGTTCCAATACAATGCAATTCAATAAGCATTTGGTATTTTTTTTAATTTTATAAAGTTTTATTAATGTCTTTCATTCTAATGTTATAGTCATTTTGGAAATATTTCCTGCTTCCTCTACCACCCCTTTTCTTGTAACAAAGTAAAACAATTAAGTTACAGGACAACTACTGCTGATGACAAAGTATACCACATTTTGTACCCATAGTCCCTCACCTTCTCCAAGGATAGCAATGAGATGTTTGCTTGGCTTTTTCCCCCAGTCAAGATTAGTCAATTATACAATTATAGTCAGGACAACTTTCAACAAGCATTTACTATATTCCTTTTATGGGCAGGGCACCTTGCTTAGTTCCCTGGGAAAAAAAGACAAAACTTCAGAAAGATTAAAAACCCCAGACATTCCCAGGATCTTACAGTCACCCAGGGAATGGATCATGGAAACAAATGATTTGAAGAAGAGGTAGAGAACACTCACTATCAAGGTCCAGATTCGAAACATTAAGCCCCTTAGGATTCAGCGATGGTCACACATAAAGCCAAGAAAGGATTCCATTCCACATAGAAGAGAAAACAGTGAGTCCTTTCCAGAGAACCTCTATGGCTTATGCTTTGGCCTTTCTTTTGTTCTCAGTGCCTAGCAGAATGACTGGCACAGTGGAAGCATTTAATTTTGAGTGTTTGCTGACTGACAGACTTCGTCCCATCCTGTATAACCTTGGAAAGTTGCTTGAACACTAGCTTCTGCTATTTCTTCTTCTTATTCTATGAACTCTCAGGCTATTTCTTGCTCCCTTCTAGGGCAGGAATTAGGGGTGGGGGGGGGCATCACAGAGGTCTCAGAATTTGTCTCCATTAAAAAGTGACAGTCTTGCCATGGCCCAGGGAAGAAGGTGTCAGGAGCTCTAGGCATAGAACAAGGGAGAGGGAGAGACCTATGACCAGGAGGGGTCGATGAAGTTGCTGTCTGATGTCCAGGCTGACTTCTGATCTGGGAGCACAGAGCTGTCATTTAACCTCAGTCTCCTCATCTGTAAGATAGAGTGGATAATCTCAAAAATCTCTTGAAGCTTAAAACTATACGATCACAATGCCTGATTTTTTTATATCACTGATATATATTTTTTGTAACTTTAAGGTTTACAAAGCATTTTTACATATATTTTCTCATTTGAGTCTTATAACAACTCTATGAGGTGGGAGCCACAGACAAAACCACCTCCATTTTGCAGATGGGGAAACTGGGTCTCAAATAATTTAAATGACTTTCCTAGGGTCACACAGTCATTGAATGTTTGGTGAAATTTGAATTCAGGACTTCCTGACTCCAGGTGTAGCTGTCTATCTACTATGCCAAGCTGGCTCTGTGAATCTCTCTGTCTGCCTCCCTTGGAACTCAGTCATTGGCCTTTTCTGTCCCTGTTTCTTCTGAGGTGAATGAATAGTTGTCCCCTGAGGGTCCATGGAGTTATTCCAAAGGGGCCTGGGAGTCTCTCTGCAGATCTATAAGTAAGCAAAGAAACCTGCAGACTGAATACTCTCACAGAAATCATATTTCCATATTTCAAATTTGTTTAATGCTATTGTGGCTGATAAAACACAAACAAATTAATTTAAAGTATAACAGAATTCATAGTAGTTTGTGGACATTATATATATCTTCTCAATCAATGGATACCAATAGTTATGTGGGGGTACACAAACATGTTTGATATTCAAAAGGTGCTTATTGTCAAAAAAGATTGGAAACCACTGCTATACATTCTCTTCCATCACTGACATTCTGTGTTCTCAGGTCCCTCTCAGCCATGACATTCTGTGTTCTAAGGGCCCTCCCAGCTCTGACAGTCTGTGTTCTAAAAGCCTTCTCAGCTCTGACATTCTATAAGCCTCCTCTTACCTCTGACATTCTGTGTTCTAAGGGCCCTCCCAGCTCTGTCATTCTAGGATCCAAGGTCTCTCCCAGATCTGACATTCCACATTCTAAGGGCCCTCCCAGCCTGACATTCTGTGTTCTAAATTCGCTCTGTTGGAGCTGGAAATGTCATAACCTCCAAATTATAACATTTTGTGTTCTAAGGCCCCTCTCAGCTCTAACATTCTTTGTTCTAAGATCCCTCCTACCTTTAACATTTTATCTTTAATGTATTTTCAGTTCTAACATTCTATGTTCCAATGATCTTTCCTGCTCTGACAGTCTGTGTTCCTGAGCCCCTTCCAGTCTAATTGTCAATGGCCAAAGCTATTTCATGATGGGCTCTTGTCTTTCTCACTTCACTCCCTTTTTGGCTCTATTCTGCCCTTTCCCTAGGATGGTGCGCTCCTCCCTCTTCCTGGCTCTCCTTAATGTGCCTTCTCTTGTTAGAATAGAAGCTCCTTGAGGTTAGGGACTGCCTGCCTTGCTTGCCTGTATTTGTATCCTATGCATTAGTACAGTGCCTGGCATATAGCAAGTACTTCATATGTATTGTATTTGTATTGTATTGTTTTCTATTCTATTCTCCCATCCTACCACCCTAAGGCCTGCCTCTCTTAGCTCCAACATTTTGTATTCTAAAATATCTCTCAGCTCGGACAGTCTGTTCTTTGACTCCAGTTTGAACATTTTGTTATTCTCTGATTACTTGAAAAATTAAAAGTTAGAAAATGGCACCAGAACAATATGAAAACCTTGTGATACTTTCTGTCTTGATCTGTTCCTGGGGCAGCTGGGAGATTTCCTGTTGTTAACAAGGAGGATGCTCCTGTCCACCACCCTATATGTCAACTGGGGGAAAGTAAAAGCTGCAGAGGTGTGTCCAAGCCCCCAGTCCCATCAAGCTTCCTTGGAGGAAGGGTGGTGACACAGCCATCTTTCACTTCTATGTTAAAAATATATCTCAGGAAATGCCCTTTGGCCAAGGTGGATTTTCATTTTTTTTCCCTTCTGCCTGTAACATAAAGAGCCTCCCTACCCTGGTGAATTGAGCTTTAATCTTTTCTCCTATCCAGGGGTGGGGAACCTGTGGCCTTGAGGCCACGTGCGGCCTTCTAGGTCCTCAAGTGTGGCCCTTTGACTGAATCCAACCTTCACAGAACAAAGTCCCTTCATAAAAGAATAGGACCTATCCTTTGGAGATTTCAAAGTCCTCCAGGGAAGCCTTGGAAATAGTCAGTCTCTGAGATCTATCCCTACATAAGGGGTGACTGAGCAGTGTTTAAAGAGGACAGGCAACATCTTCCAGGGAGATCTGACTGTTGAATGGAAAGGGGAAGAGAGTGGGATAGAGGGGAAGAGGGTGAATATGACCCATTCCCAAGGGGCTTAGGAGAGAATGTTTCCTACTGGTTTCTCCCACATAATGTTGAAAGGAGAGAACATTAGGTGTGGGAGGCCCTGAAAAACCTATTTGAGTGCTTACCTTCTTGACTGGTTAGGATTTAGAAAATGAAGGGGACCTGAGGGACCATCTCATTTCACTCTTGTTTTACATAGAAGACAGTTGAGGTCCAGAGAGGAAGGTGCTTGACTCAAAGCACACAGCTAGTCAATAGATCCACCTTCTTGCTGAGAGAAAGCATCATGAGGAAGTGAAGATAAAATCCTGGACAGAGAGTTAGGGGACCACGATTCAAATAGTAGCTCCCACACTTAGCTTCTGTTTGACTCTGGACAAGCCTCTTAACTTCTCTGAGCCTGATTGATGTCCTAAAAATAGGGACAATGATATTTGCATAGACAGAGACAGCCTGGTGCAGTGGATAGAGACCTGATCTTGGAGTCAAGAACATCTGGATCAAGGAGAGCATTGTACACAGTTAACAACAACATTGTAAGGATGATCAACTATGAATGACTTAGCAACTCTCAGCAATACAACAATCAAAAGACAAGTCCAAAGGACCCATGATGAAAGATGCTATCCATCTCCAGAGAGAGGAGACTGATGAACTGAATGCAGATTACTGAAGCATACTTTTATTTTTTTCTTTCTTTTTCTTGCAACATGGGTAATATGGAAATATATTTTGTATTATTTCATAAGTATAATTGATATGTTGCTTGCTTTTTCAAGGGTAAGGGAGGGGTAAGAGGGAGAGAATTTGAAATTCAAAATGTTAAAATATGAATCCCAAAATAAATAAAGTTTAATTTAAAAAAAGAATATCTGTGTTCCAATCCTGTCATTGATGCATCAACCCTTGACTGGTGACCAATTAATGAGGGGGTGGATATATTAATGAGGAGGTAGGCTAAACATTTTCAGCCCCTCCTGCTGAGAATGTGATTTGATCATGAGACAGCCTGCCAACACCCTAGACAAAAGAATCCATCTTCGCCCAGGCCACTCCCAGCTCCCCATCTCTACCCAGACCACTCACATTGAACAATATGGGGATGGTGGTGGTGGTGGAGGGGTGTCGAGGTGAAGGGTGGGATTCAAGAGTGAGCCTAATGCTTTTTAGGACTGGAATTCACCTACACTTTAACCAGAAGTAAGCTCTCCTAGTTAGGTGGGGTCCCACCCAAGACTGAAGACGAGGTTCCTGGAGGATTAGGGCCAATCACATCATTAGCCTCTTCCTTCAGAGACTGACTGACCTACAAGACCCTGAATGAGGAAATAGAAAGGAAGAAGTCTCAATCTTAATTTTGTTACTAATATAGAAAATACTCATTTCTCTCAATATGTCATCTCATTTGATCTTCACAATAACCATGTGAGGTAGGTGCCTTCATGTTCCCATTTTATAGATGAGGAAATTGAGGCTGTAGTGAGAGGTTAAATGGGTCCGGGATCACATAGTTAGTAAATATCTGAATGATGAACTTTGCATTCAATGCCTTCTAATCTTCTCTTTCTGTATCTTTTACATCTTTTGGTGATGCCTAAAGACTCATATACTTGTTAAAATTGGAGATCTAGTCCAGCTTAATCCATCATTTGGTTAATTAGCAGCTACTATGTGCCGAACACCAAGTCAAGTGCTGGGAATACAAAGAAAGGCAAAAAAGTGCCCCCTGAGAAGCTAGATAGGCTGGGTAAGGTGCCACAGCTAGCAGGCCACAGAGCAGGGACTCTACTACGGGACTATTCTGTCTCCCAGTTCACCATTCATTCCATCCTACTGTTCTTCATGCCCAGTGTCTATCCCAGCTCTCCTTTCCTCTCTTCTTCTCTTCTTCCCCTTCCCCTCTTTCCTGATCTATTTTCAACATAGATTCTGAAGTTTCTGCTCCATAAACAGTGCTGTGTTTCATCAGTGGCTTACTTTGGTCATTTCTTTGACCATTCTGGTCCTTGCCCATGCTTATAGTAACCAGATAGGAAACTGATAGACATGCAGCACATAGAACACAAGGCTTTTCTCAAAAGCCTTAGACACCAGGTATGGGATCGACCATTTTATACATTAGATTTTAGTCTGTTCAACCACACAGAAACTTCCCCATTATGGAAAATAAGAGAATATCACAGCCTTGGCTGAAATCTTCTAAACACCACTTTAAACTCTGAAGATTCTAGGGTGGGGGAACGCAATGGGACATCAATCAATATTTTATTTTTAAAAATGTATTCTGGAAAAGCCTTTAAAATGCCTTGATCAAGAAATTGCAAGGGGCCTGGTTTGGTGCTGAATGGAAGAAAACACTTTCAATTTTCTCAGAAAGAAAATTTTGCTGTCTCTCCACCAGAAAACCCCACCCTAGAGCACTGTCTCTTGCCAAAGCTGAATGTTTCACAGAGTGACAAAAAATCCATCCTGTAGAAGTCATTGCTTAGCCTTCCAAGCTCAAGTCCCAGGTAACAGATAAGAGACTGCTAGTAATGGAAAGGGCCTTGGAATGTAGAATGTCAGAGGGAGAGGAGCCTTAGGACACAGAATGTCAGAGTTGGGAGGGGGCCTTAGAGCACAGGATGTCAGAGATGAGAGAGCCCTTAGGAGAGGGAAGGTTAGCAATAGAAGGGACCTCAAAGGAAAGAATATAAGTTAGAACATAAAATGTCAGAGAGTAAGGGACATTAGAACAAAAAAATGTGAGGCACAGTACATTGATTAATCCTTCTCCAATAAAGAGCAGAGTCTTATGCAAATAGACTTGACTCTGGGTGATAGATCTAAGTGCATTAGAGAGAGGCAGGACAAAGTACTTGGCAATACCTTCTGAGCCCTCTGCCTTCCATAGATCATGTCAATATTAAACGTCTTGGCATCCTGACACTTTCCTAACACTTCTCATACCAAGGTGGTGGCCCTGTCAGTGGATCATGAGGTTGAGACCTACCTGCAAAAGACCAGGGAGGGTGCTTTAATTCTATTTTTTCTCAGTAATTTTTAATTTAAAATTAAATACAGAATGAGAAAAGAAAAAAGAAACAAATACAAAATAAGAAAAGGAAAAAATTGCCATGTGCACAACAGAATATCTATAATCATACTCATCTATACATATATGCATTCATGTGCATCTATGTAAGATTATATTTGTTCATCCTCTGTTGCTCTGAGGGTGGATAACATTTTCCTTCTTAAGTCAAGTCTTTCTGTATTTTTCTAAATCCACCAACTCATCATTTCCTACACCACAGCGATATCCCAACCTTAACAATATTGATTAACATGGTTGACATATAATGCAGTTACCCTATTTTTCTCTTCTGATTAAATCTATTTTAGCTTTAACTTTGTCTGAGATCATGATTATTACCCCTGCTTTTTCCCTAATAAATTCTACTCCAGATCTTTCTTTTGTGTTTGTGTGTATCTCTTTCTTCCTATCCCTTCTGACTCCTCTACTTTACTTCTTTCTGCTACCTTGCCCTCCTATCCCTTAATCACTCCCTTCCAAGAATTCCTTCCTTATCCCCTCTACCCTTTCCCCTTGCCCTCTTGTTTCTATCTGAATGTAGAAGACTTTTATAGCCTTCCAAATATATATGTGTGTGTGTGTGTGTGTGTGTGTGTGTGTGTGTGTGTGTGTGTGTGGTTCCCTCTTTATCCCATTCCCATTAATCTAGACACCCTTCTATACCACCCCTCCTTATCCTATTCTATTACTCTCTTATTTCTTTATAAATTTAGAAGTTTTTTTTACTCCTTTCTAAATGTATATATTGTTTTCTCTTTAACCCAGATATGATATGAGTAGGGTTTCCTCTAAAAATCCCTCCCCCTTCATATCCCCTTAGCCTTTTATTTCTTTCTGAATTTAGAAGAATTTTATACCCATATGTGTGTGTGTGTATATATGTATTGTTCCCTCTTCAACCCATTCCTTATGAGAGTAAGATTCCAGAACTACCAGCCCTCCTGCCCCATCTAATTCCTCTGTGTCAATTCTTCCTCTTGCACCTCATTTGTATAAGATATTTACTGTTTTGGGGGTGGAGTCAAGATGGTGGAGTAGAAATAGCACTTCTGTGGAGCTCTCGCCCACACCATTTCAAAATTATATAAAATGGGGACTCTGAACGACCTCTGGAGCACCAGAACCCACAAAATGATACAGAGAAGCTAAACTCCCACTGAGGACAGCCTGGCAGCCCGGCAGGGAGCAGCCAGCCCAGGGCTCTGGGAGATGAGCCCAGGACCGCGTGAATCAGAGGTTTTAGCCCCAGGGCGACCAGACCAGCAGCCAGCTGGAGGGACCCCAGAATCCCAGCAGCTGTGGCATTTCCAGAATTATCAACACATAGATGCCTAGGACATAGTGATAGGTCAGTGCCCTATGGACTTTGGGATTGGTTGGGAGAATGGGTCAGTATCTTCCCCTGGGGGTGAGAAACCACTGAGGAGCCGGTGCAGCTTGCTCGACATTGCTGTGTTGCAGCTTCAGCTCTTGGCCTGCGAACTGTAGGGGGATCAGGTGATCAGTCTGGGGGGTAATTGCTCTTGTTTTACCCTTCTTGGATCTGGATTGTGGTCTGGGGTGGAAGTCTTGGGGTGTGTGACCAGTTTGCCAGAATGTGTGGAGGCTTCAGAGAGTCCACCCAAATAATACCTCCAGCAGTTGAGAAAACCCCAACGTTTGGGACAGAAGTTCCCCTGGCTGGTGGCAGAGTACTACTGTGGCAACAAGCCCATAAGTCAAGTAATTCAGTGGCAACATGCCTAGGCAAAGGAAACAAAATAAACAGAAAAATTCAACATTAGACTCCTATTTTGGGGGCAAAGAGGATCAAAGCATGGAACAGGAGGAGGACTGTGAGCTCAGAAATCCTGCACCAAAAGCCCCAAATAAAAATACAAGCTGGTTACACGCCATAGAGGATCTTAAGAAGCAGATAAGAGAAGTGGGGGAAAAATTGGGAAGAGAAATGAAAAAGATGCAAGAAAAGTATGAAATGAGAGTCAACAGCCTGACTGAGGAAAATAACACCTTAAAAATAGACTCACTCAAATGGCAAAAGAGACTCAAAAAGGCAATGAGGAGAAGAATGCCTTAAAAAGCCAAATTTGCCAGATGGAAAAAGAATCTCAAAAGCTCACTGAGAAGAATCATTCCTTCAGAATTAGACTGGAGCAAATGGAAGCTAGTGACTTTATGAGAAATCAAGATGCTATTAAGCAGATCCAAACAAATGAAAGAATAGAAGGCAATGTGAAATGTCTCATGGGAAAAACCACTGACCTGGAAAATAGAGCCAGGAGAGATAATTTAAAAATTATTGGACTACCTGAAAGCCATGATCAAAGAAAGAATCTAGAAATCATCCAAGAAATTCTCAAGGAAAATTGCCCTGATGTTTTAGAACCAGAGGAAAAAATAGAGGTTGAAAGAATCCACAGATCACCTCCTGAAAAAGATCCCAAAAAGAACTGTAGCCAGCTTCTAGAATTCCCAGATCAAGGAGAGAATATTACAAGCAGCCAGGAAGAAACAATTTCAATATTGTGGAAACACAATCAGGATAACACAGGATCTGGCAGCTTCTACATTGAGGGATCTAAGGGCATGGAATATGATATTCCACAGGGCAAAGGAGCTGGGATTAAAACCAAGAATCACCTACCCAGCAAAACTGAGTATCATGTTTCAGGGGAAAATATCATTCAGTGGAAGATAGGACTTTCAAGCATTCTTGAGGAAAAAACCATAGTTGAATAGAAAATTTGACATTCAGACAAAAGAAGCAAGAGATGCTTGAGAAGGTAAACAGGGAAAATAAATCATAAGGAACTTATCAAAGTTGAACTATTTACATTCCTACATAGAAAAACGATAACTGTAACTGATGAAATCTTTCTCAGTATGAAAATAGCTGAAGAAGGGTATATGGGCATATGAATACATATGTGAATGTGTGTATATATGTTTACAGGTATACATAGATAGAGGGCACAGTTCAAATTTAATGGGAGCAGATGATGCTTTAGGGGTGAGATTGAGAGGTAAGAGAGGAACATAATGAGAGGAGATGGGGAGAGGCAGAATGGGGTAAACTATCTCATGTAGAAGAGGCAAGGGAAAGTGGTTGCGGGGGGGGGCGGGGATGAACAGGAAGGCAAAAAGGCAAAATCTTATTCTCATTGAATTTGGCTCAGGGAAAGAATGATATATATACTAAATGAGATATCTCGCCCTACAGAAGAGTGGGGGGGAGAGGGGTGGGAAGGAGATGATGGAAGGGAGGGCAGGCTGGTGGGGGGAGGAAAGTTGAAAGCACCCACTTTTGAAAAGGGACAGGATCAAAGTAGGGAGTGGACCAGGTGGCATAGCAGGGAGGGAAATATAGTCAGTCTTTTACAATATATCTACTATGGTAATGTTTTGCATAGCTACACATGTACAACATATACAGAATTGCTTATCTTCCCAGTAAGAGTGGGTGACAAGGGAGGAAGGGAATGAATCTGGAATTCAAAGTTTTAAAATCAAATGTTTTAAAATATATAAATACTATTATTAATACTATTTTACATATAATTGGGAGATAAAATGTGCAGGCATTGGGGCACGAGGATTCACCTTGTTCTACTGGAAAAGTCAAAAGGGGTATGGGAGAAGAGATGGGAGAAAGCAGATTGGATGAGGGGATATCCTGGGGGACTGCTATTCTGGGGTTGTGGGTAGGGGAAAAATGGGGAAAAATTGTAACTCAAAATCTGACGGAAATGAATGATGTAAACCAGAAGTTAATAAAGCTTTTTGGAAAAAAAATAAAAAAGATATTTATTCTTTTTTTTACCTTTTCCTAGATGGTATTACTTTTTAGAATCACATCATACTCAGTTCTAACCCAATCTTTCTTTTGAACTAAACAATTAATAATTATGATCTTAGAGATAGTTTATATTTCTTTATATAAAATGTAAACATTTTGTCCTTGAGTTCCTTGTAATTAGTCTTTTATGTTTACCTTATATTTCTCTTTGATCTTATATGTTAAATTTTCTATTAAGTTCAGGTCTTTTTGCAATAAAATCCTGAAAGTCTGGCAATTCACTGAATGTCCATTTTCCCCTTTCAGGATTATGTTTAACTTTGCTGGGTATTATCTTTTCAGTTGTAACCCCAGTTCTTTTGCTCTTAGATATGTAGCATTCCATAACCTGTGATCTTATAGTGTATCTGCTGCTAGCTCTTGTGTGACTCCACCATATTTGAATTGCTTTTACCCCCTTGTTTCTTATATTTTCTCTTTAACCTGGGGGTTTGGGAATTTAGCTATGATATTTCTGTAGGTTTTCCTCATAGTATCTCTTTCAGGTGGTGATTGGTATATTTTTTTCTATCTTTACTTTCCCCCTTGTTCTAACATTTCAGGACAATTTTCTTCAATTATGTCTTGTATTATTATGTCAAGATTATTTTTTTATTGTAGCTTTCAGGTAGTCCAATTATTCTTACATTTGTTCTTCTTGACCTGTTCTCCATATAAGTTATTTTTCTTATGAGATATTTCACATTCTCTTCTTTATTAATTCTTTATATTTCGCTTTATTATTTCTTGGTCTCATAACTTCACTGGCTTTCTCTTGCCCAATTCCAATTTTCAAGGAGTAATTTTCTTCCTTAAGATTCTGCAACTCTTTTTCTAGTTGGTTAACTTTCTTTTCATAATCTTCTTATTTTTCTTGGATTCTTTTTTTAAAAGTTTTTCTCAATCTCCCTTATTTGATTTTTAAAGTCCTTTTAAAGTTCTCCTATAAATTCTTTTTGGGCAGGTGACCATTTGATGTTACTCTTTGGAGTAGGAGAGGCTTTTTTTTCTTGCTTCTGTCTTCTCTATTCCCATGGTAACTTTCTATGGTTGGGTTTTTTTCTCCTTTGCCTGCTTGTTTTCTTTTTAAATAACAATTTTTTGTAATCACCTCTAGTCCAGGGGTATGGGGGATGGTGCTTCTGGCCTCAGGTCCTCCTTCAGTTCTCCCCCCTGGCCGAGAATGAGAATCAAGAACTCTGCCCTCCTGTAAGTGTACACAGCCAGTGGTGTCCCTACTCCACTGTTTCTGCACCCTCCTGGTGTGCACTGGTTTCTTTTCTCCCAGGGGCACTCCTCAGCAGCATAGCTGGGCTTGGCATCCCATATCAGCAGAGGCCCCCTCAATCTTCCCCCTCTCAGAAGCCTGACTCCCCACAATGTCAGGGAGATGAGAATTTCTGTGGCTGGGACCAAGGCTACTTCCCAGTCCAGCTAGCTATCTCAGCAGAACTAGCCTGGAGGAGTTTACCCTTCACAGGGACCAAACCTCAGTCCTGGGATTTTTCTTCCATGCTCCTCCAGTTGTCCTGGGAGGACTACTGTTCTGCCCTAATTTTTGTTTATTTTTTTTTATCACTCTATACTCACTCCAAGGTGCTATTTTGCCTTGTTTGTGGGGAAAATCTGGAGAGCTTGGAATTTTCTGACCATTTCCCCAGAATCCTCAATCTCAAGTGTCCTTTAATTCTAAGGTTCTGGCCAGCCTGTGTCGGGCTGAGCAGAAAAGCCTGTACCCAATACCTTTGGACAAACAGCTGTGAAGCCAATTGTAGACACAAATCTCTCTTGGTTTTATAAGTCCTAGAGTGCTCTGCTGATTCAACCCATTAGTCCAAGCTAGATCTTGAAATTGTAGAGATTCCTCAGACATGGTCTTGAACAGTGGTATTCCATCCTACTTCCCCTCCCCCCAGCTGCTCTCTGTTTCCACTGCCAAGTCACACTTGTTTTCCTCTGAGAGTGGAGCCCTCATGATCTGAACAAGTTATGTTGAGACGATCACCTTTAACCCACACACAGTCTTGGGGACAACACGTTATTTTTGAAAAAAAAATCAGTGTATGGTTTAGTTCACATCTTGGTATTAACATTTATTAATGTCATATCAACACTTAACGCCTTTCATCTTCAAAGAGATTTACTCCCACAATGGAATGTAGGCATTTATAAAGTTTTTGAAGTCATGGCAACACTGTAAAAAATGAATTGCAGAGGCTTGATCAAATAGGAAAGTTTTGAAAGGCAGATGGTGATAAAGTGAGGTCTTTACTGGTTTTTGGCCAATGAGCCATGTTTGAGGCTGGGGGAAGAATGTGATAAAATAATAATAATTATCATTATAAGATAAAACCAAGAGATAATATGATAAGTGCACTTTAAGGAAGCAGATTTTGTCTTGATATAGGACAGAACTTCCCAGAAGAATGGACCATCTTTTGGAGGAAGTGAGCCCCATGTCATGGGAAGTATTCATGAAAAGTTGGGTAATCACTGACCACTGTAAAGTAAAGGTAGTTTCTGTTTGGATAGAGAATGTACTAAGGAGATCTTTGAGAACCACTTTTAAGTTGAGATTAGGTGGTTCTTTTTAAGTCCTAAGATTGGAGGTGGAAGGTATCAATCTTATAATAAAACATTTCTCTTCCCCCCTTCTTCTGGATGACACGAAAGGAATGCAGATTCTCCCTATGGAGGCAACATGTGTACTATTTATTTACACTATAATGTGAATGTAGTACAAGATGAAGAGAGCAGCATAGGCCAGTGGATAGAGAACTGGTCGTGGAGTTAGGGTGAGCTGTGTTCAAGTCCAACCTCTAGCACATACTTGCTGTGTGGCCCTGGGCAAATCACTTGGCCTTTCAGAGAACTCTGAGACTCATTGGTGGAGGAAGTTTCTTCACCTGGAAACTCTTATCTTAAAGAAAGAACTCACAGGTCCCAACCAAAGAGAAAGGATGAAGGTGGAGAAGGGAAGGATTCAGTATGAGATGAGAGTGTAATATATAGATAAATGAAGAGGAAGGAAATATGTTCATACACGATTCCCCCCCTTAAACTAGTCAATAATTTAACAAAAATACACAGATCCTAACCCCCTTGTGGACTAGCCTAGGTAATCCTAGCAAATGTTTGTGGGACCCTTGAACATTTCCACAGAAAGCTAATGGGTTTCTTTGGAATTTGAGTCAGTTTCTGTGAAATCCTATCAAGGAATCCTAGAGTGAAGTTCCATTGAGCCCCAAGGAGTTTTCCATGGAAACCTAGTGAAATTCCATGGATTCTTGAAGGAAGATGGAAGTGAGGAGGAAGAGGAGGCATGGAGATAATAGAATGTTGTATGTGAGGAACAAAGAGAAGACCAGTTTGTGGGGATGAAAGATTGTGGGGGTGGTGCAGAGGAACAGTGTTCAGTGAGCCTGAGAAGATGGATTGGGGCCAGTTGTTTAGAAGCTAAACAGAGGAGTCCACTCAACCCCCACCCCCATTCCTGTACAGGAACTATGGTTTTCATGCCCGGCTTTCCCTTGGTAATAGAGTTTGCCTATCCTAATTGCTGGACATCCTATGAGTAGCTGCAGGGGCAGACTGCTTGAAGCTTGGTCATTGCCAGTTTTCCTGATGCCTAGAGGATCAGGTCTGACATTCCCCCAATCCATTCTGGTTGATCTCTCCAGAAAGTGTCAGATAGGGTGAATTGCCTCTTTCAATCCCATCCATCAACTGGTGAGGCCCTTGACCTATTGGCTAGGATCATTCTCCCAAGTATGTAGCTGACCAATATGCCATTACTTTTTGTTGTTCTGGGCTCATCCTTAAGCCAAACTACACCCACTAAGTCCTTGCCCACCTCTGCTAATTATGGAAGGGTGAAGAAAATTCAGTCGGTATAGTATCAAAACTCAAGGAAGTAGCAAGTACCTCCTCATACCCAAGCTTTATGGGTTTGAGAAGATGATCTGAGGCTCACAGATCTGGAACTGGGACAGGGGTGGGGATGGTCCTCAGGAGCCATCTAGTCCCACCCCTACATTTTATAGAAGAGAAGACTGAGGTCCACAGAAGGGAAAGGACATGTTCAGGGCCACACAGGAAATAAGTGGGAGAGCTGGAAGAAATCTCAGTGACTGAGATGAAAATCTCAGTGCTCCAGGTGGAATACTTGTCTGCCCACGCTTCACTGTCTCTCAAGGATATAGCAACCACTGCATCCCATGCATTTTCTGGAATCAGTCGAGGCTGACTTCTAATAATAATTACAACTAACATTTTGTATAGCACGTTAAGTCTTACAAAGCTCACATGGTACATTGCTCCTCAAACCAACCCAATGGGGTTGTTATTATGTTGTTCAGTCATTTTCCAATCATGTCCAACTCTTCATGACCTCATTTAGGACTTTCTTAAAGCCACAAGAGTGGTTTGCCATCTCCTTTTCCAGTTCATTTTACAGATGAGGAAACTGAGGCAGACAGGGTTAAGTGACTTGCCCAAGGCCACACAGCTAGTAAGTGTCTGAGGCCAGATTTGAATTCAGGAAGATGAAGTCTTCTTGCCTCTAGGCCTGAGACTACCCATTGTGCCACCTACCTACCCAGGTTGTTGTTAAAGGCATCATCATCATCATCATCATCATTATTATTCCTTTCCTGAGGCCCAGAGAAGGTTAAGTGACTTGCCCAAGGTCATCTAGTTTGTAAATGTCTGAAATGGGATTCAAATCCTGACCTCTATCTGACTGTCTAGTCAACAACAATGCTGCCTCAATAAGCCACAATCTTGAGATTCAGGGTGGGATTTAAAGGGGAAGTGGCAGCTAGATGGGGGTAGCTGAACTTTGGAGTCAGGACTCCTCTTTGGAGGCTGAACTTAAGAGTCAGGAAGATCTAAATTCAAATACCACCTTATACACTAGTTGTATGACCCTGGACAAATCTCTTAACCTTTATCAGTCTCGGTTTATCCTCCTGTAAAATGGAGATAATTAATCAATCAATAAACATTTAATAAGCACCTACTGTGTGCCAGACTATGCTAAGTGTTGGATAATAGCATTTACTTCAGGGATTGTTCTAAGGGCAAACTTTAAAGTACTGTGTGAATAATAGAGGCTATTGTTATTGTTATTATTTCCTATTCTTCCACCATGGTGGAGAGAAGAGAGGCTGTGGATGATTGATCTTGAGCTGAGACAGACCCTTATCTCAGGGATGTCTCATTTTTCCATTGATTGCCCTGACTCTGGGCTGGCTGATGTGCCTGGTTTTGGGCATGCCTAGGCACTCCTTGTTGCCCCAGGGTTTAGCTACCCTGTGAACTCTGGCCTGAATGCCTGGCTGCCCTCTCAGCTTCTGACCCTACAGTTATTCCCTGAGAGGACCTGCCTCAAGCCCTGTAAAATGCCCTGGGAGGCAGGCTTTAGCCTGTCCCCTCCCTGGGAGGTGAGGATCCAAATACACTGAGCCTAAGTTATTCATTGAAGATGTTAACTCTAGTGAGAGAACACAGCTTTCTGTAGCCTTTGGCCCATTGGGGGCAGGTCTAGACAAGATCCACGTCCTGGAGGGGTGCAGTGTCTCTGCCAGCGACCAACCTGTGTTTCCACAGTTTGTATATGACAAAAGAGAGGGAGGGAGGAGGAGGTCAAATGTATGAGCCCCCACTGGTGGATGTAGGTGTTAGAGATATAAATATAGAGGGAGACAAAGAAAAGGAGACAGGTGCTGCTAGAATGAAAGAAAGGGAGGATGGATAGGGGGACAACAGAGATGGAGTGAACGGGTGAGGGACAGAATAGAAGGGCTATTGACAGACAGAAGCCCTCCCTAGCATCCTCCAGAGACCAAATCCAGTTTAGAACTGGGGGGTGGGGTCGTGTCTGAGTCTACTGTCAGCAGGTTTGGGAGTAAGAGTCATAAAATCCCAGAATCCCAGAGCTGGAGGGGACATCAGTGATGATCTAGAACACCTGAGTTCTTGATCTGGGGCTCATGAACTTGTTTTAAAAAAATGTCAGTTAAACTTCAATATAATTAGTTTATTTTATCATCTTCTACTTTCTATTTTATGTATTTAAGAATATTTCTTTGAGAATGGGACTAGAGCCTGTACCAGACTGCCTGAGGCCTTCCAGACCAACCAAGATGAAGCAGCCCGATCTAGTCTCACCCCAAGCTGAAAAAGAATCTCCGATGTGCTCTCCAGCACCACACTGCCTTCCATAGCACGTGCTTCATAGCCAGAGAATTGAATACTATCTTCTAGTGCTCCCAGTGGTTGATGTCAGTCTTGTTTCTCCAACTAGATTTTCTAGGGCCAGGTTTCAGCCATATTTTGTATCCCAGGTGGTTCCAAAGACAGAGCTAGACCCTTACTGGGTGCTCAATAAAGACAGGTTCTATTTGAATTGTTTGGAGATCATGGGAGGCAAAGCCTTGAGGTGGAGAAAGCTTGGGAGTCCAAGATGCTGGCTTAGAATCGTGGCCACTCACCAGTTGGGTGACCTTCTACAAGGCTCTGAGCCCAAGCTGCTTCACTTGTAAAACAGGGAAAGTGATACCTTTCTTCAGAGGGACTCCTTCACAGGGTTCTCTAGAGGATCAAAGGAGCTGGGATAGAGAAATTATTTTGTAAGTCTTCAAGGGCTATATAAATGCAAGCTACATTTATGGTTATTCTTGGAGGCTTCCTGTACCTATTAAGTTTTATTTCCCCCCTCTTTGCCTTTAAATAGTTTGACCACCGTGCCTGGAATCTGCTTTTTCTTCTTTTCTGTCTCCTGGAGCCCCTCACTTCCTTCAAGCCACAGCTCAAATGCTGTCTCCTGTAAGAAGTCTTTCTTGTTCTAGCTGTTTGCATATACTCCTCACCTCTGATAAAATGGCAGTTTACGTCCTTTTTTTGCATATTTTTAGTTACTTATCAGTGACCATGTTGTTTCTTGCAGCAGAATACTCCTTGAGGCCAGGTATGCTTTGGATACTTGGAGCCTAGTGCAGTGTCTTAAATGCAGTAGGAACTTACTAACTCTTGTTGAACTGAATTGCATTGAATTGTCCTGTCCATCTCACAAGGATATATGAGGATCCAAAGGAATAAAAGATGGGAAATACCATAGAAATGGTGGCTATTTTTCTTATTACTGTGCTCAAAGGGGCATGCTATATCAATCAAGGTCCATTTGGATTCCACTTTGGATTGATTTAAAGGAAAAACACTATTGTTTTTGGTGGCTTATATTGGTACATATTTTAATGTTTCATGAATGAAAAATTATTTTCCCTGGGGCTATTGTATGTTCAGAGTGCAAAGTAAAGAAATAAATGATGCCAATTTAACTGGTCACTTAGAGTCTTAGTTATTTAGCCTCTAAGACCATTGGATTGGAGAACAGCAGAGGTCCTGTTGTCCACCCTCCTCCACCATGAAGAAGTCCCCTGTCCATAGGTCTGGCAGATGGTCATCTAGCCTCTGATTAGGTAGCACTTGGCCTTTGGGGAAGTTTTTAAAGACTGATTCTCGGGGCGGCTAGGTGGCGCAGTGAGTAGAGCGTCAGCCCTGTAGTCAGGAGGACCTGAGTTCGGATCCGACCTCAGACACTTAATGCGTACACAAAACAAAAACCTAGCCGTGTGACCTTGGGCAAGTTACTTAACCCCAATTGCCCTCCAAAAAAAAAAATAAAGACCGATTCTCTTTATCTTGCCCAGGCTGATAACTTACCTGCCTTGCCTCACTTTGATTGGTATAGTTGCTTGGTCCTGCTCTGTTTTTGACATGGACTGGTTTGAGGAATCTCCCACTCTCTCCCCAGGGTGACCTGGTGGCTTGCCTTCCATTCCTGGGTCTCACCATCTTAATATTACACTTGCTGTGGACACTTAATTAGCCTATCTTACTATAGCATAGAGCACCTGCGTTCAAGATAGCCACTAGCCTTAACCTGGAGGTTCCAGGTATTAGGGGCCTGTACTTCTACTACTTGAAACATTTTTTCAGATGTTAGCTCCCTTGTTCCAAAGATCAACAACCTCATTATTGGTGAGGGAGAGAGAGTAGGTGTTATTCTTTCCACACTATCAATGAGGATTGATTTCAGGGAGATGATGAGTCAGAGGCCAAGAAGACCACATAGGGCCCATAGGGAATGAATAACAGGCAGCCTGGTATGGTGGAAAGGGCATTGGATTTGAAATCAGAGGACCTGGGTTGAAATCCTGGCTCTGACACCACTTGGATAACTGAGTTGGCCCCTCTGTGTCTCAGTTTCCTCACTTGCAAAATGAAGAGGTTAGATTAGGCAGTCTCTCAAGTATCATCTATCTCTAAATCTAGGACCCTTTAATCTAAGATCCTATCATCTCCAATTTAGAAGCCTAGTCTCCATCTTCCTACTGGAGTGTTAATTCCACCACACTTGGCTGCCTCAATTTCCCCTGCAGCTCCTTTCCCTACCACCCAGAGCAATGCTAGAAGGCATGCTTATCCCTTTTTACATATTATTGGCAGGATTACTTATCTGCCTCTATTGCATGAGCCCTCCCATTACTATCACCACTACCACTATTACTATCACTACCACCAATGCATGAGACCTATAGACGGAGAAGGTGGGGTGCAGTTAATATATATTCTCTATTCTCACATCCCATCCTAGTTGGAAAGAGGGGGAGGCCAAGCTCCTACATATAGTTAGAAGCTACCTAGAGAACAGTCGCCCCCAGGGACTGTCTTTTATACAAGTTATGGTATCAGATTTGGAACTGGTGGATACCTTAGAGAAAAAGTCCAACCACCAAACTTTACATACAGATGAGGAAACTGAACCCTAGAGAGATTGTGATGATAATAAATAATAGTAATGATGATAATTGCTAGTATTTATATAGCACTTTGAGGTTTACAAAGCACTTTGCATATATATTATCTCATTTGAATCTCATAACAACCCTGGGAGTTAGGGATTATTATTTACAAATAAGGAAACCAAGGCAGACAACTATTAAGTGATTTGTCTAGTATTACACAGCTGGAAAGTGTCTGAAATAGGATTGGAAGTTGGGTCTTCCTGGGCTCCTGAGTCCAGACCCCTACTTGTATCCCCATGTTGCTTCTTGGTGATTTTCTTTTAACATTTGGATGCTTTGAAAAAGTTTGGCCATTTATCTAGCTCTCCTCCCCAAACTAGCCATTAGGCAATGTGCAGACAACAGCTGGGTAATTGACTGACTATTTTCCGTCTCTGTTCAGATGTTTGATGTCACACTGATTTAGCCTCTGTGCTGGCTTGGTGAACAGCTGTGGGAGCTCTGTGCTGCCAGGGAATCCCCTCATCAGAGATGGCCCTAATGCCTCCCCATTGTTCTGGCTCCAGGTTGCATTCATGTTCAGGGTGGTTTGCAGAGGGGCAGGGATAGCTCCTGCTCTGGCAGAGTGGACAGGAGCCTGCCTGTTTTGTATGACTGTTATGCTTGGAAGTTGGCCGTAATAACAGCTGTCATTTATAGATTGCTTTAACATTTTCAAAGCATTTTATACATGCTATTATATTGAAGCCTCACAACCACTTTGTGAAGTATTACAGGTGTTATTTTCCCTGGAGTATGTGTGTGTGTGTGCGTGTGTGTGTGTGTGTGTGTGTGTGTGTGTGTGTGTGTAGACTAAATTGGAGTACTTCCCATAGAGCTTGGTGTCTGCATTGTGTATACGGGTCCCATGGGGATGGTGGTGTGCTTTAGCCCCTTGCTAAAGAGCATATATAACTTGTCCCTTCCTGTGAAAACTTAGCACAGTGACTGGCACAGAGTAGGGGATTAATAAGTGCTTATTGACTGACTAGGGAGCCAAAGTCCACAGGCTCAGGGCTCCAATTTATCCCTGATTTTGATACATATAGGTGGGGAAACTGAGGCTCAGGAAGCTTGTGACCAGTCCCGGGACAGTAGTGAGATTTGAAGCCCGTCTTCACAACTCCTGATCCAGCACTCTCTAACCACTGTATCACATTGCCTTTAATAAAAAATTCAGCCACATTGATTTGACTCTCAGAAACAAGGTCAAGTTAGTTTGGTGAGGGGAAGAGCTCAGATTGGAAGATGACTGTCCAGACAAAGGTAAAAGCTTTAGCACTTTTAGGGGATAGGAGCAAGCCAAGGATAGATCTTGGAGTAGGAAATCTGGACTGTGTCCAAAGAGGGTGATGGGATGGTGAGGAGACTTGAAGCTATGTTACACGATGATTATTTACTGAAATTGGGGTTGTTTAGCCATGTGACAGCTAGGTGGTGCAGTGAATAGTGTGCCCTCCTGGAGTCAGGAAGACTCATTTTCTTGAGTTTAAATCTGTCCTCAGACAATTACTAGCTATGTGACCCTGGGCAAGTCACTTCACCCTGTTTGCCTCGGTTTCCTTATCTGTAAAATGAGCTGCAGAAGGAAATGGCAAACCACTTCAGTATCTTTGCTAAGAAAACCCCAAATAGGTCATAAAGATTTGGATATTACTGACAACAATGAAAAAAGAAAAAAAAGGATTTTGGGGGGGAAATACAGTTTTCTGTGTTTGAGCATTTGAAAGTTTATCTTTTGGAAGAAGGATTAGACTTGTTTGGGGATGGACTGTGTAAAATTATATCTTGTTTTGGTCCCCCTGAATACTCTCCTCTCTCCCTTCTAGTCAATATAGTAAATTATAGCCACAGAAAGGGGCAATAGCAGGAAGTGATTGTAGAGGGCATCCTGGAAGTCATGTACAAACCATCCCAAAGATCAAAGGAACATAATTTACAAACTGTATCATATATTAACAAAAATTCACATCCTGGTAACACATGCTGAATCAACAGAAACCATCTAGGCACTGCTGTCAGGGTTCTGGTTCTATGATGTGCAAATTCCAGACAAGTTCCTGACTGCCATAGTTCCAAACCAGCAGAACATCAAAAGATACTGCTAAGTTTGAGATGACATGGACGTGCTAACTTTGAAGTTTTACCACTGACTTTGAGATGACTTGAATCTGTTAATGAATCCAAATGAACATTTGGATAAAGTTAATGGGTTTCCAAGGTGGTACAGATAGGGTTTGATCTGTTCCCTCCAAAACCCTATGAAAATGAGACATTAAACTTCAGCCCCCCTCGCCCCCAACCAGCATTCTTTCATCCCTGTACGGTTCATGCTGCCAAGTGCTCCCGACTCTGATCCATGTTTACATGAGCAAAGCTTTCTGCCTCTCTCCCATCTCCGTCTTCTTCCCTGAACTGTCTGCCTTCACCACCCCCATCCCCCTGTTCTCAGCATTGCCATCTGCCTCTGTATCCCTCCCCAACTTTTTTGCCTTCTATTTTCTGCGCTGTTTGCCCTCTTACCCTTTGTGGTTGTTAAAAGTGTGATTGACACCTGCTTCCTACTGCCAATTGTCATCTTTCCAGGTGGATATCCAAAGAACTGGGCATACCTTCCCCATTTAATAATTTCATAAATTTAATTATTAATTCAGGTTGCTTTGGGGCTGGGTGGCTCCACTCACTTGGAGATCTTCAGTTCAATTTAAGAAACATTTATCACATGCCCACTATATCCCAGACACTGGGGATGCAAGGACAAAAATGAAATAATTCCTGCCCTCAGGCAGCTTACATCCTACTGGAAAGGGTAGGCTGGATGAGTCACTGGTTGAATATACTATGGAGGGGATTTTGGTACTGGTTGGACTTGATGCCCTCTGAGGGCCCTTCACAGCTCTTAGATTCATTCCCACTCTGGAGGAATCAAAGAGAAGGGAAAGGAATGGAAAGTGAGCTGAGTTTGGACTCTTAGGGCTTGGGTTTGAATCCTTCCTCTGCCACATATTACTTGTGTGATTTCACCTCAACAGATCCCAGTTTCCTCATCTATAAAATGAGGGGGTATGGGGTGGGCAAGGTAATACTGTGAGGTTTCTTCTAGCTAGAAATCCAGGATTCAGTGAAAGTTGCAGTCAGGAAATCCTGCCCCAAGTCAGAGTCAAGCACTGGAGAGCTGAATCCTCTGCGTCCTTAATGACTTCAGTCTTTGCAGGCCAGCTCATTTGCTTTCTGGGGCAGATCTTTCTGGGATGTTGTCACCCACTGTTTTATGCCATCCTGCTTAGCTGGGGTCAGGAGAAAGCTGATGAATAAGAAGTGAGCTGCTGCTTTGGAGTTGAAGGAGGAGAAGTGGGGAGAGGGCCCATCTGGAGTTGCTGCAAGATTGTGAGCTTGGTGAAAAGCCTCCTGGGGGTCTAGGGCTCCTGATTGCTCCCCACTGCCCACAGCATTTCTTTATGGCCCAGGCCTGGTGCTCAGTCTTTCCTACCTAAGCATGCCCCAGGTCAGGCTCTAACACCAGCTCTCTAAACACCAGCATGAACTTAGATTCTTAGGATTCAGAAAATAGAATGTCAGAGCTGGAAGGGGCCTTAGAACCCAGAATATCAGATCTGGGAAGGTCTTAAGGACACAGAATATCAGAATTGGAAAGGGCCTTAGAACATGGAGTGTCAAAGCTGGGAGGGCCCTTAGAACACAAAATGGCATAACTGGGAGAGACCTTAGAAAACATGATGTCAGATCTGGAAGGGCCCTTAGAACACAGAATGTCAGGACTGGGAGGTCCCTTAGAACACAGAATGTCAGGGCTGGGAGGGACCTTAGAACACAGGATGTCAGGACTGGGAGGGGACTTAGAACACAGGATGTCAGATTTGGAAGGCCCCTTGGAACATACAAAGTCAGAGCTGAGAAGGACTTTAGAATATAGAATGTCAGAACTGAAAAATAATTTAGCATGTTAGAGCAATTAGGATTAGCAAGAGACATTAGGATATAGCATTTCAGAGCTATACAGGGCCTTGGAATATACAGTGGCAGAGAAGGAAGGGAACTCAGAACACAGAATGTTAGAGCCAGAAGGAACTTTGAGATCATCTAGTCTAAGCCCTTCTTTTTACAAATGGGGAACGAAGTCATAGAGATATGACTTGAAATGACTTGTCCAGCGCCACGTAGTGAGCTAGCAATGGTGTTGTTTTTCCTGCATCCAGGTTCCAGTCTCTCTTTCCACTGCTCTGCCCTGCCTGGGGAGGGGGAGCCTTCAGTCCTCTGCTCGTTTTTCTTCTTCTTGGGTGATGTCACTCAGAGTCTAGGGAAATGTTCATCCTGAGCTCCTTCCCATTGTAACCAGCACACAGACATTGCACGGACTGTAATAACCACATACAACAATTTCTATTGGTGGCAAAGGAAGGGCCATTTCATCAGCAGGAGCAGAGGTTGTGAACAAATATTTTAGGAGAGCTCTTTGTGTAAACACATCTGGCCCCAAGAGCAGAAGAGAGAAAAGAGAAATCTTGGGTAAATGCAGATGAATTCCCGACAAGGTTTCTTCTTTATGGAGGGTGCATGCATGGAATGCTGAGTGAGTCTTTGGTGGCCAGACTTGAGGAGAATTAATTTCTTCACTCCTGGGCTTACATTTCAGACTCTTGTGAAGAAAGCCAGGAGACAGCGATACGAAGCAGAGGTGGGCACTGGGGAGGGAATGAGGTGTGTGTCAGCTTGGTGGACTCTTTCCCCAGTCCTTCATGCTCTCCTATAGTTCCAAAGGGGACGTCAGAGAAGACCAGCTGGGGAACTCTTGAGTGCCTAGCTTTCTGGATTAATTAGATGTATGAGTCAGGTAGGTGACGCTCTGTGGAGCCATACTAAATTTGGGGTGTGAAGGTGGGACAGGTTGGGCAGAGATTTAATTCAAATCAGTCCAACAAGTTCAAGGTCATGGAATGTCAGATCAGGAAGGTGCCTCAGAGATCTAGCTCAATATAGCTACCTTCCTTTTACAGATGAGGAAACTGAGACCCAGAGAAGGAAGGTGAGTCACTTATAGTTATGTGACCATTCTTCTACCAGCCTCATTCCTCTATAGCAGGACCCTCATTAATGTGAAACACTGTCTCTTCCCTCCATCACTATTACTCATTAGAGATGGGAGTAGAGGTGGTATTTAAAGCTATCTCTTCAGTTAAAAACTGGCCACACTACTTTGGGGTCTATTCTTGTTTTTTTTTTTGTGAATTTTTTATTTTACACTTAAATACAAAATGAAAAAAGGAAAAAAATTGCCATGTACATAGCAGATCATAAGAGAGGATTCCATATAAAACAATAAATGTCCATTTCAAGAAAACCTATAAAATAAATACTACACATCATTTTCAAAGCTACCCAGCTTTTCTTTGCTTCCTTATTGGTTTTCTTTTGTTCTCTTCTGTGAACTTTTTACTTTATTTTTCCCCTCCTTTCCTCAAGAAGGCTACTATTGAGTGTGACTACACATACATGTACATATATATTTATAAAGATTATGTATACATATATGCTCACACACATGTACACACACATGTATGTGGCTGTACTATGCTTTCTCCTATTATCTGTTTTTCTGAGGGTGGATAGCATCTTCCTTAATAAGTGAGTAAGAATAATGCTGGATTTGAACTCAAGTTATTATACTTCCTTCATAAGTCCAAATCTTTCCATGGTTTTCTAAATCGACCAGCTCATCATTTCCTACCCCACAGTGATATTCCTTTCTGCATTCAAACTGCATCTTCCTCCATAGGATCCTTAAGGTTAATTTGGGTGTATTTGTACTAGTCAGAAAGACTTGGTTATTTAGAGTTGTCTTAAAATGATACTGCTGTTACTGTATACAGTGTTCTCTTGGTTCTGCTCATTTCGCTCTTCATTATTTCACAGAGGTTTTTCCATGCTTTTCTAAAACTAATGAGCTCATCATTTCTTATAGCAGAGTAATATTCCATCATGAACATATACTACAACTTGTCCTGCCATTCCCCAATTGATGGGTGACCCTGCAATTTCCAGTTCTTTGTCACCACAAAGAGAGCTGCTATAAATATTTTAGAAAATGTAGGTTCTTTTCCATTTTCCCTAATCATCTTGGGAAACAGACCTAACAGTTATATTGCTGGGTGAAAGGGAAGAGGAAGTTTAATAAATCTTTCTACAAAATGGTTGGATAAGCTCACAGATCCACCAACAATGAATTTGGGTACCAATTTTTCCACATCCCCTCCAACATTTGTCATTTTCCCCTTCTATCATTTTAGCCAATCTGATAAGTATGAGATGATATCTCAAGGTTACTTTAATTTGCATTTCTCTAATAAACAATGATTTAGAACATTTTTTCATGTGACTGTAAATTGTTTTGATTTCTTCATTGGAAAACTGCCTGTTCATATCCTTTGACCATTTATCAATTGGGGAATGACTCACATTCTTATAGATTTGACAAAGTACTTTATATATTTGAGATATGAAACTTTTATCTGAGGAACTGTCTATAAATTTCTGCTCCCTGTTCAGTTTTCTGCTTTCCTTCTGATCTTGGTTATATTTGTTTTATTTGCACAAACCTTTCTAATTTAATGTAATCAAAACTATCCATTTTACATCTCCCAACACTCTTTATTCCTTGTTTGCTCATACATTTTTCACTGATCCATAAATCTAATAGGTAATATGTTCCATATTCTTCAAATTTTATTGTAATATCTCCCTTTATATCTAAGTCATGTATCCATTTCAACATTATCTTGGTAAATGGTGGAAGTTATTGCTCTATATCCAGTTTCTGACAGACTGGTATTAGTAGACACTCCTTCCAGTAACCTGACTAATTTGAACCATCTTCCAGTTCCCTCCTGCCCTTGATAGACACACAAAGACCAATATTGCCCCAAACCTGGGCTGTTACTCTCCCAGAGATACAGAAAGTGAGAGCTATCCTTCTGCAACCAGTGCCTCAGATATAGAATTAGTCACTAACAGACTCTCACACAAGAGTGGTTTGGAGAAATTACTTTGGAAGTCAAACTCCCACTTGTTCCAGGTGTTACAAGCATTCTCTTATACACACATCCTGAGCGTGTACTCTGTATTATCTCCCTAGGGCTTCAGATATAGTAAATGCTTATTTAATACCTTTTAATTCATTTATTAATTTCTTGCAGGGGCAATGAGATGGTCCACTGCATAGAATGCTGGACCTGGAGCAAGGAAGATCTGAGTTCAAATCCAGTATTATACTTACTGTGTAAACTTGGGCTGGTCACTTGACCTCTGTTTGCCTCAGTTTCCTCAACTATAAAAGAGGATTATAAATAACACCTACCTCCCAGGGTTGTTGTGAGGATCAAATGAGACAATAATTGTAAAGCAGTTAGCACAGTGCCTGGCACATAGTAGATACTTAAATTTTTATTTCCTTCCTTCCTTTCAAAAATATCACACAGCAAATAGGATGGCATAGAGGAAAGAGGCACTGGCCTAGAAAACAAGAAGACCTGGGTTCTAATCTCAGCTTTCTGACAATGACTTGTTGTTTGACTTTGGGCAAACTTCTTATTCTCTCTGGACATTCATTTCCTTAGCTGTAAACTTATTAGATTATATTAGATGATCTCTTTTGACTTTGTTTTATTATTTCTTGATGTCTCCTGGAGTCATTAGCTTACACTTACCCAATTCTAATTTTTGAGGAATTATTTTCTTAAGTGAACTTTTGTGGCTCTTTTTTCATTTGACCAATTCTGCATTTTAAAGGATTCTTTTCTTCGGTGAATTTTTGTGCCTCTTTACCATTAGACCAATTCAGTTTTTTAAGGTGTTATTTTCTTTGGTGTTTTTTCTACCTCTTACCAATCTTCTAATTCTCTTTTCATAATTGTCTTGCATCACTTGTTTCTTTTCCTAATTTTTCTTTTATTACTCTTATTTTTTCTTTAATTATTTTAAGAATTCTTGTTAGGTATGGGTCCAATTAGCATTTTTCTTTGAGGCTTTGCTTGTAGATGTTTTCACGTTATTTCCTTCCGAGTTTATATCTTGGTCTTCCTTGCCACTGTAGTAACTTTTTATGGTCAAATTATTATTATTATTATTATTGTTATTATTGCTTGTTGTTGTTGTTTGTTAATTTTTCCAGTCTACTTCTTGACTTTAAACTTTATATTAAAATTGGGCTCTGCTCACCTGGGTTGAAGAGGCACTGTCCCTAAACTTCAGGATTTTTTGTGCTGCTATTTTCAGAGCTAGTTCTGGGGATCTGCACATTTTTGGTGCTTCCAAGGTGGTGTGATCCAGGGAGAGGTGTGATTACTGCTCTCCTGCTCTCTGCTCTGGTTTTTACCCAGGAAGGGCCCCTCCTCCCCTGTAATTATAAGTGCTAGTGCTTCTCTTGGCCCTGGATCTAGGACCAGGGCCCTGCTCCCTTGTGAGTGACTGCAAACACTCTTCTTCACACTAGAACTGTGACCCAGGACTGTGTATGGGCAATAGAGTTATTGCTCAGCAGAAGCTACTACCAATGCCAGCAAAGGGTCCCTTGAAATTTCTTTCTGGCTGATTGTTCCACCTCCTTTTCCATCTATGTGCAGAGAGCTCCCAAAGCTGTCACTGCCACTGTTGCTCCTGACTCTGGGCCAGCCCCTGGCCTGGTGTTACAGACCTTTTCTGCTGACCTCCTATATTGTTTTAGGCTGGAAAAATATCTCACTCTGATCTTTTACTGGCTCTGCCACTCCAAATTCAATTTGAGACATTATTTTAAAGTTATTTGGAGTGGAACATTGGGAGAGTTCAGCTGAATTGCTGCCTGTACTCCACCACCTTGGCTTTGTCCCCTAGACTAGATGATCTCCAAAGTTGTTTCTAGCTCTGGTGTTCTGTATTTTGAAGTCCCACTGAGCCAGAGCTTGTGTCATGACCCACCTGGTGAAGGCTACAGGGATCCCTCCTCTGAGTCATGTTTTTAAATGCATAAAATAAAATCTGTAGGATTACAAAGGAAACAATTTCATACAGGCTGTCCCAAAAATCTCAGTACAGTTTTAAGTTCTAATAATACAGCCATCAAAACATTTATTTTTTTTTTAAAGTTCTCAGATCCCAGATTAAGAACCCCTGTTCTAGGATCAGATATTCTGTGTTCTAAGATCTCTTCCAGCTCTGACATTGTTCCTATGTTTTATGTTTCAAGGTGCCTCCCAGCTCTAACACTCTGTGTTCTGGGGCTGCTTCCAGGTCTGACATTTGAGGACTCAGAGCGCTCAGTGAGTTTACCTTTCATCTCTCTCAGTAGTAAGGCTCTCTTTGTTCACATCCTCACATTACCCGACTCATCAAGCGGTTCAGCAAAATGGGGCCAATTTTGGTCTCTTACTGTCTGATCTGCCCCTCTATCTCTGCAGTCTCGCCAAAGTCATATGTCATTGCGGACTCAGTATTTTCAAGTGCAATTTCTCTGGCAGGAAAACTGCAGCCAATCAATCCTATTCAGTGGCAGGAGTGGCGGGGACATCAGTGTAAGTACAGCCCATCTCAGAATCACATTCACTGAGCCCCTCGACTGCCAGCACTTAGATGAGAGGGAGGACGTTGTTGACCTAGTCACAATGGAAAGACAAAATAGGGATCTGTAGATGCAGAAAATGTTTGAGCTGGAAGGGACCTAGAGGCTACATAGTCCAATACTTTCATTTTACAGTAGGGGAAACTGAGGCCCAGAGAGGGGAAATAACTTGTTGCAGGTCAAAGTGGATGAGAGATAAACTCAGGGCTAAAATATCTGTGTCTTTGGGGGAGAATACGGGATGATGGCTCAAAGAAAGAAACATAATGAAATAATTTCCTTCTCTTAAATCTCCTCACTTGCTCAGGTCCAGGATTTAAAATTCTGTCTTTCTCTGGACCCTCCTGAATACAGAGAGCAACTTTTAATTAACTTTACCAAGCATTTTAAAAATGTCTTCTATTTACAGGATGTGCTTACAGAAATGATCAAACAAACAAAAATTATAGCATTGTTTGCCCTCAAGTAGCTTATGTTGTACCAGGGAAAAAATTCATGCACAAATCATAGGATGTTAGATTTAGTTCTTGAATGGAGCTTATAGGTTATATATTCCAGCCCCCTCATCTTGCAGATGAGGAAACTGAGGCCTAGAGAGGCTAACTAATTTGCCCATCTTGTCCAGGAAGCAGCGAGCAGGGAGCAGGGTTGGAATCTGACCTGGGGACGTGTATCACTCTAATACAGATGCCCAGCTCTCAGGAATAAGAGAGACAGAAGGGATAGAACTCACTAATCCAAGCACAACATTGATCTCCATATAGGGGTCCTTAGAGAACATCTCTAAGACTCTTTGAGCCCAAGATGTGGGCATTTCTGCCTCCCCAATTAACTCACCTATAATAGGGGCTATCTCTCCATGAATCTCCACATTTGGAGTAAGTGTTTTTCAATTGGATGTTAAACATCACACTTATCAAAAACTGCTTATCAGCCATATGCCCAAGATTTAAGCTTCAGGTAAGACGCTAAACCTCCAAGGTCCCAATATTGATTCTGACAGATTATCCCCTTCCCTGCCCGGTCCAGTCAGAGACTGAAGAACTCTAAGTTTTGCAAAGTGATTTCCATAATGTTATCTCATTTAGCCTTCATGAGAACCATGCAAGGAAGATCCTATTGTTATTTCCATTTCATAGTTGGGGAAACCAAAGGTAGATGAGGTTAAGTAATTTCCCCAGAGTCACATTGCTAATAAGTGTCTGCAGAAGGATTTGAACTCAAGGCTTCCTGATGCTGTCTATCTCCATACCATCCAAGAATTAAGAGGGCTGAAATGAGTTAAAGTCACACAGTCCCAACTAAAATCCTACCTCTTGCAGGAAGTGAATGCCTCCCCTCTGTTAATTGTGTCCTATTTATTCTGTGTACAGCTTGCATTGTATATATTTGTTTGCATGTTCTCTCCCCTATTAGATTGGAAGATCCTTGAGGGCAGGGTCTGTCCTTTGCCTCTTTTTGTATCCCCAGTGCTTAGCACAGTGCCTGGCATATAGTAGACACTTAATAATTATTGATTGGTTGATTCATTAAATTGGTGTGTTTCTCTTCTGCCCCATCCTCATAACACTCATCATGGCTAATGTGCCATTGGTTTATATATCTGCTGCCTAGCCCTTCTCATGGTCCTCCATCTACATACGTACTTTTCTTAATCTGGTTTTCATGTAGTTAGCATCCTTCCTCTCCCACCCATCCTGTGTTATCCCGTCCTCCTGTTCGACCTCCCAGCTCCTGCAGAATAGCCTAGCTCCTGGAATTCTCTTTGCTTTGCAGGGGTGAGCTACCCATGTCTTCAAGGCCACATGTTGCTCTCTAGGTCCTCAAGTGCAGCCCTTTGAGTCCATAGAACAAATCCTTTTGAGGAGATATGTTCTGTGAAATTTGGATTTAAAGGACTGCACCTGAGGGCCTAGAAGGCCATATATGGCCTTGAGGATACAGGTTCCCCACCCCTTAAAGCATTTTCCTTCCTACAGCACTTTCTGAAAATTCAGCAGCTGTAAGTCCTTAGCCTTCCCTCCCTAATCTCCCCTCTTCTCTATGCCCCCCATCCTCAGGAACATCAGCTTCAAGATGCCCTTAGCTCTTTGCTACCCCACATTGGTGACCCTGGCCACCAGAGCATCTCCATTTCTGGTGATTTGTTCTGCTTGGCCCCAGGGGGCAGAACCTAATCCAAAAAGTGGCAATGAGGTGAATTTTGACCGACTGTAAGGAAAACCTCACTAATAATTAGAAACATCCATCAATGAACTGGGAGGCCTCAGGAAGAGAGTGGGCTCTTAGCTTACACTTAAAGCTGGGTGACTGCTTGTCTGATGTGTTACAGAAGGTATTTTCATTTAGGTAGGCATTAGAGTGGAAGGACCTTGAGGTCCCTTCTGACTCCAACATTTTCTGTTCCTGTTCCTGGATCTCAGGCAGCCTGTCAGCCTCTGGAGGCTCTGATAGCAGGCTCCAGATTCCCACTCTTCTCCCGGAAAAGCCAGATCATCTTGCTGTCCCCTAGGGCTTCTGCATTGTTCTCCATAGACATCCATGGACCACCCTACAGCCTGGCACTGGCTGCTGGGTGGTAGAACTTTATGATTCAAGGAGGAGAGTAAGAGTTCACCAAACATTCCCATTAAGACCAGTTTTCTTCTCTGCTATGGTTGTCTCCCCGCCAGGGAAAAGTGGATTGGAAAGACAGTGCTAATGTAATTTGCCAGTCTGAATAGATATCAGACAGTAAAGAATGGTAATGAAGCCATGGGAACAAATCATTCACATCCTCTGCAACACAGGCCTCTTTACATCATGATTGCTTTCCCCACATTTGGAACTGATTAAGGCAGAATGATAGCAGTTAATTATCTTTTCTTTCTTGCTTGCAAAAGGCGTGCTTCCCTGGCTGGGCTGCAGGCACTGCGGGTGTTTGTAAATGGCCAAATTAAATTAAGGAAAGGGAAGATCAAGAACATTTGGGGCTCTCTGAGTAACCCGGGGAGAGAACGGAGACAGTGTGGCCATGACATCAGTTTACAAGGGGGAGTGCCACCATTTGTGCAATGGAACTCAGGAGTCATTCCTTGAGAACCTGCAATTGGCAAGATGCACACAGAGCTGACATCAGAGGCAGGAAATCCTGGATTCAGGTCTGACCCCTGATTGCTGACTCTGTGGCCCTGCTAATTCTCTGAGACCAAGTCACAGAACAGGAATCTATCTACAATGAAGGAAGGGCTTTCTTTACTGGTAGCTCTCTATGCTAAAGCAATCACAAATCCAGTAAAAAAGAAAGAAAGAAAGAAAAGAAAATGAATAAGAGGCAGATTCATGTCATGGGTAGTATGCTGGTCTGGGAATCAGGAAGACCTGAGTTCCAATCCAACCTCTGACTTATGATTGTTGTTTAAGTGTAGGAAAAACCATTTTACCCTCTATAAATCTTAGGCCAAACCCTAGGACTTATCTACTGAGTCATAAATAGATTTTGATCGGCTTTTATGTAGAGAGATCTCCCCCCTGGAAGTTTCCTAAGAGCATGAGGTCAGAGCTCCCTCTTGTATTCATTTATATCCAAGGTGCATTGCCGTTAGAGAATTTCTCAATGAATGTGGCACATTTCCTAATCAGTGTTACATAGGAGGGTTGTTTTTTCCTATATAAAGAGAGTGTGCTGGCTTATATAGAAGGGAAGAGTGCTTATTGATATAACTCGATGACCACACTCATTGATAAGTAATAAATACTACATAATAGGTAAGTTTCATTCAGTCATTTCAGTTGTGTCTGACTCTTCATGACCCCTTGGTGAGTTTCTTTGGCAGAGACACTGGACTTGTTTGCCATTTCCTTCTCCAGCTCACTTTACAGATGAGGAAACTTAGTCAAACAAGGTTAAGTGACTTGCCCAAGGTCACAGAGCTGGTAAGTTTCTGAGGGTAGATTTGAAATCAGGAATAGAAGTCTTCCTGACTCAAGGCCCTGCACTCTATCCACTTCACCATCTAGTGCAGTAAATCATAAGTAATAAATACAAAATACAAAATAAGCTTAGTACTATGCACTAGCTGGTGGGTGGGGACCAGTGTGTTAACTGATGTTACATGGGGCATGTGTTCCTTTGTGCTTTTAGGGAGTGTGCTCACAGAATCTCAGAATTAAACAGTTGGAAGGGACCTCGATGGTCCTCTCATCCAATCTTTACCCCCACCATAATATACTTGACAGGTGATGGCCTACTGTCTGCTTGGAGGGGGAACTTACCACCTCCTGAAGTGGCCCCATTCCTCTTTGAGACAGATCCAACTATCAGCCTTAACAAAAAGCCTTAATTTGTTTCTTTGCAACTCCCTATAGCTTGCTTCTGCTCTCTGGGGCCAAAAAGACCAAGACCAATCCCTTTTCCGCATGGCATCCCAACAAGTACTGGAACACAGCAACCATGTTAAGCCCCCCTGCTATGTAGGCTAAATGTTCCCCAGTCCCTTCATTTCATCCCCATGTGGCAGGGACTCAAGGCCCTTCAATCGTGCTAGTTGGCCTCTGCTAGCTGTTTTCGAGCCTTCTCAGTATTCTTCCTAACTTGTAAAGCCCAGTTTGAAAACAGTATCTCAGATGAGGTCTGATAGGGGCATAATATAGTGGATCTTTAGTGTGTTATAGACTCTGGCACTTCTGAATAGAAAGACAGACAGAGGTAAGAAGAAGGCATCGGGATCAAGAAGCCTGCAAATTGTCTGGCTCTGTAAAGAGCCTGCAGGCATGCCTTTGATGTTCCAGATCCAGGCTATTTAGGGTGGCAGTGCAAACTCTGACCCCTGGGCCCTGAATGAAGGATGGAAGGGAGTTTCATTAACATAGACTGTGTAGGGGTTGAGAGTGTGTGTGTTGCTCGATCAGGGTGTGTAGGATGAGAATTGAGGTGCATTCTGGGTACAGTCCAGCAGTTTGGGAGCCACTAAAGGAGGTTTGCAACTCATCAAGACCCCAGCATTCTCCTGGAGCTCTGTGCCCTGACATGGAATGTTGCTTTAGGTTCTGGAACCATGCATTTAGTGATGTCAACACTTGGGGAGTAGTGGGGAGACAAACTGGTAGAATTCTAAGCCTTCCCAAATCAATCAATAGAGTATTTATTAAGGGCCTACTATGTGTCAAGTGCTGTGCTGGGTACTGAGGATACCAAGGCAAAAATTAAATGGGCCCCTGAGCTCAAGAAGCTTATATTCTATATAGGGAAACTATCTGTCTATCTATCTATCTATCTATCTATCTATCTATCTATCTATCTATCTACACACATATACGTTTATATCTATATGTATATATATATATACACACATATATATATACACACACACACATATATATATATATATAGGCATGGCATGAGCAAGGAAGGGAGGAATCAGGCAAGGCATCATGAAGGTGTCATGGTGAGGGTGTTAAAGGAAATGAGGGATGCAGTGTCCAGGCATTGAGGAAAGGTGATGCAAAGGCATGAAAACGGGGGATGGTATGGCATGAGGAAGTAGAAGGCCAGCTGGGGTTCACAGAAGACTGTGAGAAGGGGAGTGATGGATTCCAAGTTTGGAAGCATGGGATGTAGATCCCCCAGGGATGCCGGGGGTTATGTGTGCATATAATAAGTTTGGGGACACATTGTGAAGGGCATTAGAAATGAATCAGAGGAAGTTCTATTTGATCTTAGAGGCCATTGGTGTATTGAGTAGGGAAATGATGTGGTCAGACTTATACTGCAGGAAAATCTGCTTTTGCAGTTGTTGTGTGGAGAATGGATTGGAGTGGGGACAGACTTGAGGCAGGTCTCCATTCTGAGAAAGAGATGATGTCAGGTGGGGGGAGAGGAAGAAGCCCCCTGGCCCGTGTCTGGAAGGCTTTTGGGTATGGTGCTACACTGGGGGGAGCATATTCATGATATACACAGGGACCCTATGCAGCAGTGTCTGGTGGGGGAGTGTTTGCTTACTGGTGCGAAAAAGGCTCTCTTTATCCTGCTGCTACCTGGTGAGTACGCCATTGGAGCCTTGTGCATTTGGAGGGTGCACTCATTAATGTTTTTACATTAATGGCGAGTGGTGAGCGTGTTCATTAGCATCTGTAGGCCTGTGCTCATTGATCTGTAGAGGAAGATCGTGCTCACTGGGAAAACAAAAAACACAGAATCCACAACCATGGCTACTTTGTTTTCCTCTGTGCCCAGAGAACGAGGGGGCCCAAGCCTGCTTGAGATTCCAGAGGAGAAGGGGGAGCATCTGCTCTCCCCAAAGGCTCCCTGTGACCTGGACTTCAGATCCAAAGAGCTGAAGGACCACTTTGTGGGGCCCAGAAAGCAATTTGTAAGCAACAAAAGGATGCATGAGAGAGAGAGAGAGAGAGAGAGAGAGAGAGAGAGAGAGAGAGAGAGAGAGAGAGAGAGAGAGAGAGAGCGCTGATCAGGTGGGGCTTGGGGCTGCGGAAAGAAAGGAAAAGAAGCCACAGTGAACAGAGAGTAATTTCCAAGGCAAACAGCAGCTCTGCAGAGAAATCGTGCTTTGGTCTGGGGGCCACTGGTCTCCATTCAAGAGAAGGAATGATTAGAGAGGTACGCAGGCGTTGGCTGGTCCTCGTGAGGAAGCTGCCCAGAGTCGGAGGCCCAGGCTGACAATGAGCCTCCTACACCATCAGCCTCCTGTTTCATTCCCACTCCTGCAGCAGAGTAGGGGAGGTCGAGAAAAATCACATGGACATGATCCAGGCAGAATCCCTTGACTAAACTTCCCATCTGGGGGGTTCTTAGATGCCTTAATTCTTTGAACTCTGGGATTCTTCAATGCTTTAATAGCCACTTACATTCCCAAATTTAGGGCTGGTGGTATTTTGGAAGGTCATTTATTCCATCCCCCTGCCTGAGGCCAGCTCGGCATGCCCAGCCTCCATCACTCCCTGCACTTTTTATCGGGCCCCTTCAGCCTTTCTCCTCTGCTCTCCATCCTTCTTTCCCCAGTACCCCAGTACCTAGGACAGTGCTGACAGAGAATTGGTGCTTAATAAATGCTCATTGAATTAAATGGATTGGAAGGGGCCATTTCTCCCTGACCACCCACACCTTCTTGTCACACTGAGATATTGCTTTTATGGGATGGGATGGGCCTGTGCTTATTCTGTAAAAATGGATTTTTTTATAGATATGAAAATTGGCAATTGGCCCTGGGAGCTTCACAGAAAATAATATTCTATTCTATGTGATTAATGATAAGAGCAAACACATGACAGTGTTCTCTCCCTGCCCCCTACCCCCTATTAATGCATAAGAATCCCCATACTTGATACAAATACCAGTCATCAGCAGACACCCAGTCTTCTTCCCTACCTCTTGCAGGGAAAAGCTTTGCTATGTGGAAGGGGGGCTCAAAAGACTTTGGGGGAGCCTTTTCTGGTTCTTCCCTTTCCCCATCCTCAAAGCTTTGCCTTCTGTCTACACTCATCTATCTTATATGCAACATGGACAATATGGGAATTTGTTTTGCTTAACTATGCATCTTTTTACAAGGGTATTATTTGTCTTTTTTTTCTTTTTCTCTCTCTTAAATTGGGGGACAGGATGGAAGGAAAAGAAAACAAATACATCTTAATTAAAAAATAAAATGGAAGAAAAACCTTGCATAAACCTAGTCATTTAAATGCTATCTCCCCCCATTAGAATGGGAGCTCCTGGAGGACATGGATGATGTGTTTTTGCCTTTCTCTGTCATCCCATCACTTAACAAAGTGCTGGGTACCATAGTCAATGCTTAATGAACATTTGTTGACTGACCAACTGACAGCCAAGTTCAATTTTTGCCCCAGAATTGGGCAGACCAATTTTTATCTTTGAGATTCAAGTTCCATATGTGTAAAATGTATGTGAATGAATTCATATAAAATGAAGAATTCTTCAGGTAGGAAAGATAATGGGGACTATTATCTCCATTTTATAGTTGTGGAAACTGAATCTCAAAGAGGGGAATTGGAAAATAATATATGTATTTATGTGCACATATACACACCTAAAATACATATAGATATACACACATACATGCATGCCTACATATATACAACATACTATACACATATACATATACTACACATGCATGTATACATACACAATATATGTATATATGTATGGGTGTGTATATATGTGTGTGTATGTAAAACTGGTGTCATTAACTGACAGAACTAGGCAGGACTCGGATGATTATTTGGTCCATTCCTCATTTGCCAGAGGAGGAAATGAGGGCCCCAGAGCTGCTAAATGATTCCCCTAGGCTGCAGGGGTGGGGAACCTGAGGCCTTGAGGCTACATGTGGCCTTCTAGGTCCTTGGGTGTGGCCTTTTGACTGAGTCCAAGTTTTAGAGTACAGACATTTTTATGAAAGGGATCTGTTCTATGAAGTTTGGATTCAAAGGGCAGCACTTGAGGACCTTGAGGGCCATATGTGACCTTGAGCTTGCAGGTTCCCCATCCCTTCAGCCTAGGTCATGGAAGTTAGAAATAGAGCCAGAATTTGAACTCAAGACTCCTGGTTTAATGTTCTCTCCATTACATCATGCTGCCTGCCATGTGTAATTGTGACTGATGACCAACTGGAAGACTAGACAGAAATAAGAAAAGGGCTGTGCTTTTTTTTTAACCACAGCAGTAAGAGCTAGCATTTATACAGTCCTTTAAAATTGGCAAAATGCTTAGCATGCATTCTCTCATTTGCTCTTTGAGGTGTGAGGTAGGAGCAGTTATGATCCTCATTTTAACAAATCAGGAAACTGAGGCTGAGAAAAGTCAGATGACTTGCCCAGGGTCACATAGGCAGGGAGTATCTGAGACAGGATTTTTTTTTCTTTTTTTTTTGGAGGGCATTTGGGCATTGCCCAAGGTCACACTGCTAGTAGGTGTTTAGTGTCTGGGGCTGGATTTAAACTCAGGTCCTCCTGACTCCAGGGCCAGTGCTCTATTCATTGAGCCACCTAGCTGCCCCCCTGAGGCAGGATTTGAACTCAGATCTGACTGAGTTCCAATTCAGGGCCTTGTCCATTGCCCTACAATGCCAAATGAAAGGAGTCTGACTAAGAAGATTGTCATTCTTCATGTGTGAATGGGCAGCCTTGAATCTTCTCAGCTTTCTGGGCGGCTTCTTGTCGTTTCAGGGATATCTTGTAAATTTAAATATTTTGTTGTGGCTGTTATTAAGTTGTTCGGTTGTGTCCGACTCTTTGTGACCCTGCAGACCACATCACGCCGATGCTATCCAGGGGGTTTTCTTGGCAAAGACACTGGAGTGGTTTGCCATTTCCCTCTCCAGTGAATCAAGGCAGACAGAGGTTAAGTGACTTACCCAGGGTCACATGAATAGTAAGAGTCTGAACTGGACTTGAACTCAGGACTTCCTGATTCTACTCCACCCACTGAGTCACCTGCCTACCAAATTTAAGTGTTCTTTTATTGTAAAACTGATGAAACCTTTACTAGCCCTGTGACCTCAAACAGATCTCTGATACCTTTGTGAACTTCTGTTTATTCATTTGTAAAATGGTACAGTGGCCCGGCTGTCCATTCCTTTCCTTCTTCAGGACTGGTGTAAGGACAAAATGAGGCCATATGTAAATATATAGATATGTATGTGTAATTATGGAATTGTAGAATCCACATATTGTTATGCATTCTATGTTACATCATATGTTAGTAAGATCTTTATATTACCCAATAATTATTGGTACTATATGATAGCTTACATTTATATTATTATATATAATAACACATTATATGCACATAAATATAGTAATAATAACAAACATTCATATAAATATAGCAAAGCTGTTCTTCACTGGAACCTCACCATAGCCCTGTGAGGTATGTACTACAGAGATAATTCCCATTTAAGAATCACATGAGGAAACTGAGGCTTAGAGAAGATAACTGGCTTGCCACAGAGTTATATAAGTAGTATGAATCGGAGGCAGAATTTGAACACAGGTCTTGCTGACTCCACACTGCTCCTTAGCTAAAGTACTTTGTAACTACAGACTCATGAATATTGAGTTCTGTTCCCAGTGAAAGTTTCAGGACAAAGTGCCAATTTCCACATGGACAAAAAAAATAGTCATCTTTTTAGAATGAGCTCAGTCCCAACCCAGCCCATCCAAGCCATATTTCAGCATGACAAGAAGGTGTGAGTGGCCAGGGAGGAGGAGGCGGTAGACTGCAGCCCTTGCCCCACTTAATGACTGGGCTTTATGAGTGGCTGTGACTGATGTCAGCTGGTGATCCAGCCCAGGTGAGGAGCCCCTCAGCATCTCACAGGGCTGGGTACCATCTGCTTCCAAATCAGATGATTGCAGAATATAGACCGGGAAGGGACTTTAGAGGCCACTGAAGCAAAACCTCTCATTTTATAGGTGACAAAACTGAGCTTCAAAGAAATAAAGGACTTTCTTAAGGTCACACAGGTAGAAGTCATTGGCAGAGCTGGGGTTTGAGCCTAGGTCTTTTGATTGCAGATTTGAAGGCAATTAAAAATCTGAAATGTGCTCCCCAAATAAAGATCAATATTGAATCCCAGGAGCTACAGTCAGTTCTGAAAGGCCAGGCTGGGTTGATCGGTGATGGGAGCGTCAGTCTCACACATTGCTTCTGAAGCTTTAGCTTTGATTGACAAACATGCAGTCTCTCACACAATGAGGTATCCAATGAAGCTTTTCTTCTCTGTATCTGCTCTTTCATATGAACTGTCTATACTGGGTGCACAAAGCTGATTCCTTCCTTTTGGGTTAGACTCCTGGTTTCCCCTTGGCGGGGGGGATTCCTTGAGGGTATTGGCTTCTGTACAGTGGCAAGCTTGCTGGCACTTAAGTCCCTGGACTTTCCTTCTGGAGGTATGTGTGTGAGTGTCCTCCATTAACTCACAATTTAGTCTCAGAAAGTTGTCTGAGACATAGAGAGATTAACATTTTGGGTGATTAATATCTGAGGTGGGTTTTCAACCTAGGCAAACTTCCTGACCCCAAGTCTAGCTTGGTATTCACTATACCCTATCCTTTCGATATTTCAGGAATTGCTTCAGAATATTCCTTTCTCATTTGCATTCTCCCTTTAATAATTTCTTCACTCAATCCTCTTTCAAAGTTCACACAACTAAAATTTTCCATCCAATTGAAATTATAGTAGCTTTGCGGAGTTTAAAATAGTCCAACCTACAAGAAAAGAAACTGAGGCAAGATGGAACTTTATTAAAGGGTCTGTGGCCCCCTCTAATGAAGTGGGTCTCAAATCTTCCTCATGATCTGAGATGCCCCTAGTCTCTAGGACCTTGTTTTTATAGGGTTTGATTCCCAAATATGCAAAAGAAGCATGGTAAAATACAGAATCTCATTGCTTGAAGGGCCTTGCTCTTAAGGGCCAAAAATGACATCAGCTGGGGGAGGAGGCACAGGTCACATGGGGCATCTCCACTGACTAAATAGTCATAAGATGGTTGCCTGCTCATGTTGGACAAGAGAGAGTGATCCAGAGGTACAAAAACAAGTTGGGGGACTTTTCATGTGATTGAGTCACCTCCACAATGCTGGGTTTAGTCACCATAGCAAGGCAAAACAAGGGTGTAGGGCCTCGAGTTAGCTTCCTATGATTAAACAAGTTAATGTACAACCTTCAGTTCATAGCTCTGGGGCCTAATATACAGAACTTATAATCACCACCCTTATGGAATCATATCAAACTGATTAATACTAATTGGCATAGTTGGGGGTCCTAATCAACCATATCTCATAGCTCCTCAACTTCTGTCCTTATTCTAGGGGGGGTTGGGGTTAATATCCATGAAGATGCTCCCTCAAGCTCAATAACTTCCCATTTTCTCTACCTCCTTCATTCTATGTCAGTCACAGATAGGGATGGTCACAATGTGTGGACCTTACTCAACATAATCCACAAGTGTTCCGCTCCCCTAATTAGAAATTGGGAGATTCCCCTCCTTAACCATAGACCTCCTACCACTCCATCTTTCCCTAGGTTTCACCCCTCCCACACATATTTTTTGCCCTCATCAGGACCTCCTTTTCTTCTCCTCTTTAAATGCTTCCTCTGACTTAATTTTCTTTCCTTTCCAATATCATTCCAACAGTTAGCCATTTCAACTCCTCAGCTCTTGAATCCCTTGTCCGGATACAACTTATCTCTTGCCAAACTTCAGTCCGGGATTATTCTCACTACCTCTTTCCTTCTCTCCTTCACACAGGCTGCTAACAGAAGCTGGAGGAATTCCCACAACCACCACGACAGGGTACATTACAGATTCCTGTTCTCCAAGTTCAACTCATTGGCAAGGCTGTCCTTTTATTTGTCCCCCATTGAGTCCTTCTCTCTCTCTCTACAAAAGTTTTTCTAAACTATCTATCATAAAGTGCTTTAAGGTTTGCAAAATACCTTACAAATATCTTCTTCATTTATCCTCAACAACACTGGGAGGTGGGTGCTATTATTAAACCCCATTTTACAGGTGGAGAAACTGAGGTAAACAGAGGTTAAGTGCCCAGGATCATACAGCTAGTCAATGTCTAAAGTTGGATTTGAACTCAGGTCTTTCTGACTCCCGGTCTAGCACCTTACTCACTGGGCCATCAAACTTTTTCCTTTTTTTTTTTTTTGGAGGGGGGAAGGCAAGGCAATTGGGGTTAAGAGACTTGCCCAAGGTCACACAACTAGTAAGTGTGTCAAGTGTCTGAGGCTGGATTTGAACTCAGGTCCTCCTGACTCCAAGGCCAGTGCTCTATTCACTGCACCACCTAGCTACCCCCTTCCAAACTTCTTAAAACCAATTGCTTCCCACGGTTGATATGAAGATCAAATGAAGTAATACATGTCAAAAGCTTTGCGAATCTTAAAGTGCTATGTAAAAGTTAACTCTCATCACCATGATCATTATATCATCTTTCTGGGCCTCAGTTTCCTTAGATGATTGTCTAGGCAGATACAGCACCACCTATTAAAACTCGATAGCAGGTATGAACAAGCAGGTAGGTGGCAGATTGGACAGAGCCCTCGCTTGGCCTGCAGTCAAGAAGATCTGAGTTCAAGTCCAGCCTCAGATACTTACTAGTTGCATGACCCTGGGAAGTCATTCAACCTCTGTAAGTCTCAGTTTTCCCATCTATAAAATGGAAATGATAGCACCTATCCCCTGGGGTTGCTATGAGGAAGAAATGAGGCAATATATGTAGGCTATATTAAGGCACGATATAAATGTTACTATCATACTTTTCCCTTAGGCCTCAGTTCCCTCATCTGTAAAATGAGAATGTTGGGCTAACTGATCCTTAAAGTCCTTTCGAGCTCTAAATTTATGATTCCTTGTGAGAGATTGTTGGGGGAAATCAAGATTTTTTTTAAAGAGTGCTCGATGGAAGAATAGGATTTCACCATATTCTTCTCCTTATTGGAGTCTCTCTTGTTCATTCTTCCATCTAGTAGCAAAACTATAAAGGGCCATGAATCTAGGAAATTCATGAACTCCTGGAAAGTTATAGCTCTTTTTTTTCCTCAAGAAAAAAAAGGATTCATTTGCAGTGTGTGAAATGGCTTGGAGTGTGTGTAAACCTAACCCATTTTATGGGGCCATTATGGTGCAGGTTGGAATTCTATTGCCATATATCTGTCTGTAATTACATACTCTTAACTGGCACTCAAACCTTCTGTTTTGAGCAGTAAACCCAGGAGGATGCTGTCAGGGTCTACCTGGTCCCTGACCCCATCCTCTCCCTTCCTCTCTGGTTGATGTTTCTGCCCTAGGCTCCCTCTAAGCGGCACCTCTTGGACAAACCGGGGATACTGACTGGTGCAAGCCTGCAGAGAAACCATTTTATGTGTCTCTCTCGCTGTGTTTTTAAAGCCTTTTTATGTTTTGTTTAAATGTGTTTTTTAAAATGTTATGTTCTGGAAAGGGATATGGTCCCTTTAACAGAGGTCAGGTTGTAAAAAGTTGTTGGGGAGTTGCAGTTAGTGGTTAATGAGGAAACTTAGGTATTGGATAGAAAGACTGCAGCTTCCAAGGACTTGGGCTTCCATTCTCTTCCTTCAGATGCGAAGGCCCCAGCTTCTTGTCTGCCTGGGGTTCCTGGAGTCACCTGCTCTGGCACACAAAAAGATGTCAGAGGATGGCAGCAGGTAATAGACCTGGGAACTGATGTTTAACAACAAAATTCATTTGGATTAGATGGGAAGAGACCATGAACGGAGGACCCAAGACAGTGTTCTTGGGGTGATGAGGAAGGAGATGGAGACTTGAGGGCACCATAGGGAGTTCACTGCTTGGAAGGTTGTTGTGGGGAGCTTTGGGGAGTGGGGCTGGGAGGAAGAAGTTTACTGGGAGTGGGGTGGCAGGGGCAAAGCATACTATCTGGTAGCTTCTGATTTTAACCCATGATTCCTGCTAATCAATGGTTTTTGAGATGCCAACTAAAAAGAATAAGTACTGTGTTAATGCCCTTTGTGTTTCTGTGCCCTGACAAAAAGCTGTGGCTACCCCAACTTAGTTATGGCTCCTTCCTAGAAAGTCCAGATGGGGGTTCCCGCCATATGATTTCCCTATAGTCTCAGACATTAGTATATAGAGCAGTGGTTCCTATAGCAAGGGTTAGGAACCCTTGGCAGTGAGTGGTGGGGTCTAGTGGGGTGGTCCATGTTGCAGTAATTGCAAAGTCCTAGAAGTCTACATTTACCCCAAACACTGTCATTTTGTACACTGAACAACTGATGTCTCGCACATAGATGTTTTGCTGCATTTTCAAATGTATATAGATGTTATTGTGATTCATTAAACAGAAATTCATTAAAAATATTAGAGCATTCTTGAAAGCTTTTGTTCATTGTGTGTTTTCTTAATTAACAGCTACCAAAAGTAGTGAGTGGGTCTGTGAAATATTTGCACCCAAGAGTCCCAGCTTAAGTCCCACATTCCACAGGAAGTCTTTTCTAGTTCTCTTTATGTTTAGTACCTGCCCTCTGAGATTTTCTCCAACTTACCCTGGCTGTATCTTGTTTGTACACAGTTGATTGCGTGTTTTCTTTCTCATTAGACTTTGAGTTTCTCAAGAACAGGGAATGTCTTTCACTTTTTTCTGTATCCCCAGGAATACAAAGCATAGTGACTGGCTTATATTCTACTAGGTGCATATTAGATCCTTGCTCCATCTTCATCCAAGGCCATCTCCAGTTGTTCTGGTTTATATCTGGCTCTGGAGGAGAAAGTGAGGCTGGTGACTTTGCACAGCTCTGCCTCACTTAAATCCGATCCACTGGCATGTCATGGCATCACCTTCCTGATGTCATGGTCCTCTTCAAGAACAAAGCACAAACAACAATAAATGCTCCTTGACTTAACTTGTAGTGCTAAGTCCAGGACTGGTTTGTGGAATCCAAGAATCAGAGAAGCTTCATTCTGGAAGGGAGATCAGAGGTTAAATAGTCTGCCCCATATTTAGGCAGGAATCCCTCTACAACATCCCTGACAAATCCCTCCTTCCCAACCCCTCCCCCTCAGCTTCCCTTTGAACCCCCAGGGACCTCCTAATGAGAGGCATCTTGGTGCAGTGAAGAGTGAGCAGTGCCTTGCAAGTCAGGGGAGCCAGACATGAATCCCATTTTCTGTTGCTAACTGTGTGACCCTGGACAAATTCCTTCATCTCCCTGGGACTCAGGTTCCCCATCTATAAAGAGAGAAATTTGGACTAGATGTCCTCTAAGGTCTAAATCTAGAATCACCTACTTTTGGGCAGCTCTAAGTGTTAGGAAGTCTTTCATCATATTGAGATAAAAATCTTTCTGTCTGTAACTTCCACCTATTATTTGGACTTCTGTCCTCTGGAGCCAAAGAAAACAATTCTAAATCCTCTCCCATATGAGGATGCTCTGAATATTTGAAGATAGGGTCCATGGTTCCCCTAAATTTTCTCTTCTCTGGGCTAAACAACCTAGGTCATTTGATCAAAACCTTGGAGGGTGTTTTTTTTTTTCCCCAATCCCTTTGCCATTCTGGTTATCTTTTGAAGGGGCCATGAAGTTGTTCTCATCTCATACACATAGGGATTCTTTCTACAGTTATCCCTTCCACAATGCAGTTTCCCTCTTCGTGGTTTCCATACATTGCAGATAGGCACAAGAAGTTAAATGGGATTTTTCTGGGAGTTTTGCAGAAGCCTCAAATCACACTCAAAGGCCAGCAGACAACAGAAAAAGTTTAGAAACTCAGAAATGCATCATTTCCCTGGTTCCTTCCTATTGTCCACAAATAGACACAGACTAAAAGGTTCTTTGCTTAATGGATCCTGTTCTCCTAGGTAAAGGTAGACAGGACACACTTCTATAAACTCAATCCCTAGTGGACTGGTCCTGAAGAAGGCACATGGATGCAGTCAGTGGGATAGTAAGATGTTAGAACTCTCTAGTATGTGTAGAGAATTCCCTTGTTTATTTGTTCATTCATTCATTTGTGGTAAAAATCAACAGGCCAATGAGTCAAGAAGCATTTATTAGGCACTTACTATATGCTAGGCCCTTTGCTAAACACTGAGGATTAAAAAGAAAGATATTCTCAGCCTTCAAGAGGCTTACATTCTAATGGGGGTTGTTGTTCACCCTTCATTCTGGAAAATGATCAATGACATCAAGGGACGATATCTTGACTTGCAAGTGAGATTTAATTAATTAATTTAAGATGGGGTTGGGGTGGGTTTCAGCCTCAATGGGCTAACTCAGGCCTGAGAACACTACCGAACAATTTGTTCCTGTGCATATCGGAGCAGATCCCAATTTGTTACACAAACATGCTTATTCTCATCCCTTTGTAAAACAAAAGATGCCAGGTATACTTCCAGGTATTTTTATTAGGTTTTCCTCAGAGTTGTTTATAGGAAGCAATGTGGGGGTGCACTGCATTACATGGGGCTCTCCACAGGGGAGTGCGGGATCAAACTGTAGGAAAGAATATTTTAAGGTGTCATTTTGTTCCATGATAGTAGCCTGGTTCCCAATGGGTAGCAGTAATTGGGTTCATTGATCATGACGCCAGCTGTACCCCTGCATCACAAGCTGGTGGGGCGGCTGACCTCGATTAAATGTTGCAGAAACGTCCTGTCCAAATGTGGAACCAGGTCATCGAAAAAACGCTCCATACACCGCGATCGCAGGGATCTGGCCAGAACAGGTCACACACCGGGCTCTCTTGCAGACGATTCAGGGCTCGAATATGAGCCAGCGGGTGGAGGAAGGCAGTCCTGGAGGCAAAAGATCTGCCCGTCCACTAAAGCTGTGAGCGGGAGGTAATCGAAGAGATCGGTGAAGTACTTCCAGACATTGGCATTGCCGTACTTCCGCAGGCACTCGTCATAGAAGCCATACACTTGGGTGACTGGCCGGCTCTCGTGGCTTCCCCGCAAGATGGTGATCCGCTCTGGGTATCGCACCTTTAACGACACAAGAAGAGTCGCCGTCTCCACCGAGTAATAGCCTCTGCCCACGTAGTCACCCGTGAAAAGGTAGCTTGTGTCTGGAGACCTCCCGCCGCTTCGGAAGAGTTCCATCAGGTCCTGGAACTGGCTGCGGACGTCTCGGCACACCGTGACGGGACAACGCACCTCGCGGACGCTGGGCTCCTTGGTGAGGATCTCCTTGGCCTTCTCGCAGAGCGTGCGCACTTGGTTCTCGCTCGGCTGCTCCAGCCACTGGTCCAGCTCCTTGGAGCACACGTCGTCCTCCATGATGGCGGCCGGGCAGCCTGGGGCTTGTGCTGGCCCCGCCCCCGCCCCGCCCCCGGGAGCATTTCAGTAGGCGGAGCTGTGCCCTTCTTCGGCCTCACTCTACTCCAGTTCAGCATCGAGATGCAGAGGTCCCGACAGCTGGCGATCGCTTATACTTTGCAATAAGGCTCCCCCCAGTGGGGGCCTCCAAGGCACATAAAAGGAAGGGAAAAGAGCGGGGAGGAAGAGAAGGTGTTTTAGTTGGGGCTTGGTAGAGAAAGTGCAGAGGAAGGAGTAAAGACACGGGGCTGGCCTGGGCTTTCTCCTTAAAATGGAGGTTCTGGGAGGCATCAGTCAATCAGAGGGAGAGGCCGCAGGAGCAAACTGTAGTGGGAGTGGAAAGAGTGGACTCCAGGGGTGGAGCGAACTTCTGGGGTGAGGACGCGGTATAGCGCGTTGTTGTTCGTCCTTCATTTTTAAGGAGGATCCATGACGTCATAGGATGAGATTTTTGCCAATGACGTCATAGGATGAGATCTTGACTCCTGTGCGAATTGGGTTTAAACGTGCAGAGTTTCGGAGTCATCAGCCTCACTCTCTCTTCTGGAGTCGAGACCCTGGGAAAATCCTTTACCCTTTATCAGCCTCAGTTTCCTCAGCTGTCAGACGAGGGCGGATAAAGGTGATGACCTCCAAGGCTACTCTCAGATATATATGTCCATATATGTGATTATATGCATGTAGATTTGTATTTAGATGTTGTTCATCCTTTGTTTTTCAGAGTAAACCACTGACATCACAGGTGATGTCTGAACTTGAGAGTGACTTAGATTTAAATGAGACAGTTGCACGAAGTCATCAGCTTCCCTCTCTCTTCTAGAGTCATCAAAGGTCATGGCGGAACAAAAATCGAGACGACTTGTGACAGCCCCAGGATGTGGTGGCAGTGGATGACCTCAGCATCTTCCATGTCTGACCAGCCTTTAAGCGCCCCACCGAGCCTGCTTCAGCCACCTTCAGGGCCAGTGGAACAATCTGTTGTCATCTTCCGGCTTCACCATTGCAAGTCTCCACATGCTTGGGGCAGACACCCCTCAGCCTCACCTCACTGATGGGCTTGAGACCTGTCCTTCACCCTCTTTGCTTTGTAGAGTCAGAGTGAATAAAATAAAGAGAATTTATGGGACTATAGCCTCAATTCCCTCATTTGTAAAATTAGGGAGGACCTCTAAAGTTCCTTTCAGCTGACATCTCAAGGCTTGTTATTAACTGTGAAACAAGGGAAGGGAAAGGACATTGTCTTTGACACCTTATTTTTCTAAATGTTCTCATCTGAAGAAGGAGTTGTCTTTGAAAGACTGTCATGGGAAGAGGGCTTTGGATTGTTCTGCTTGGTCCCAGAGGACAGAACCAAGAACAAAGAATGGGAGTTGAAAGGGAACTAATTTGGGCTTGAAATATGGGGAAACTTGCTTAATAAGTTATTATCTAAGAGTGGAATTGGTAGCCTTGGATAGTGGTAGGTTACTCCTCAATGAGGGTCTTCAGGTAAAGAACCAGTCACTTTTATGTCCTTTGTTCTGCAGTGTGAGCTCTCTTTTTTGTGTATAAGTAGGGATGGATGGCTGCTGAGGTCCCTCACACCTCCTGGGATTCCTTTTTCAAAATCTAAATTCCAACAGGTGTGAGTCTCAGTGTAGCATGTCAGAGTCAGCAAGCCGGCATGCAGCAAGCATGGCCTGAATGTAACCTCAGAGTCTGGGAAACAACAGAACAAGGGGATCCCACAGGCTGAAGATCAAAGCCTCATATCTGCCAGGCAGGAAAGCACTGCCTGAGTTCCCAATCAGCAGGGGCAGGTCTAACAGGAAGCCCTATGGAGCAGGGTCAGGAGAAACAAGTGGTAGGAGGGGATTGTGCACGGAATGACAATCCACTTTGGGATTCTCTTGTGGTTTGGTGCCTCCGTGCATCTCTGGCAGGACACGAGCCCCAGGGCACATAGCTAGAGCCTTTCCCCCAGTCCACCAAGGGCTCCAGGGTCAGGGTGAGGGCAATAAATCCTGAGATCACAAGAGAAAGGCTTCTAGAAGAGTATGGAGGCCAGTGTCATTAAATTGTAGAGTGCATGGAAGGGAGAAAAGTATAGGATGAATGGAAAGATAGGAAGGGACCAAGCTTTAAAAGCCAAGCAGGATTTTATATTTGATCCTGGAAGTAATAGGGAGCTGCTGGAGTTTATGGAGTAGGGGGATGACATGGTCCACCTTCTGCTTTAGAAAGATCAATTGATGGCTGGGTAGAAGATGGTCTGGAGTGGGGAGAGACTTGTGATAGAGAGATCAACCTTGAAATAGTCCCTGTGTGAGGTGATGGGGGCCCGAATCAGCATGATGTTAGTATTGGAAGAGATGAAGGGATGCAGACAGGGGATGTGATGAAGGTAGAGTCACTTTTGTTGTTCAGTCTTGTCCAACTCTTTGTGACCCCATTTGGGGTTTTCTTGGGAGATACTAGGATGGTTTGCTATTTCCTTCTCCAGTTCATTTTACAGATGAGGAAACTTAGGCAAACAGGGTGAAGTGACTTGCCCAGGGTCACACAGCTAGTAAGTGTCTGAGGCCAGATTTGAACTCATGAGGCTAATCTTCCTGACTCTAGGTCCGGGGCTCTACCCACTGCACCACCTAGCCTCCCTAGAATCAATAGGGCTTGGCAACATATTGGCTATGGGAGTGAAAGGAGTTGGAGATGATGCTTAGACTGGGGAGCCAGACTGGGAGGATGGTGGGTCCCTGCTTAGTAATAGGGAAGTCTGGAAGAGAGAAGATTTGAGGAGAAAGAGAATGAGCTCAGTTTTGGATATAGTGAGTTGAATATTTATGGTACATCCAGTTTGAGATGTCCAATAGACGGTTGAAAATGGGAGATGAGGTCAGGAAGAATTTTTGGGCTGGATAAATAGATCTGAGATCATCTGCTTTAAGATGATAATTGAATCCATGGGTGCTGATGAGATCCTGAAGTGAAATAGAAAGAAAGAGGAGATCCCAGTGCAGAGCCTTGGGGGACACCTAAAGTTAGTGGGTAAGACATTGATGAAAACTCATCAAAGGACAGTGAGGCCGGCAGGAGGAAAAATAGGAGAGATCAATGTCTTAAAACCCTGAGAGACAATAGACTATCAAGGAGAAGAGGGTGATTGACAATGCTCAAAGGCTAGAGAGAGGTCAAGAGGGAGATTGATGAACAGGTCCCTGTAACTTTGGAGAGGAAAGTTTAAGTTGAATGATGAGGTTGGAATTCAGACTGCAGAGAATTAAGAGTGAGAGGAAAGGATGCCCAAGGATAAGCTGTAGAAAACTATGGCAGAGTCAAGCTATAATAGGGAGGAGGTATATAGAACAGTCAGATCAAGTGAGGGTTTTTAAGAATGGGGGAGACAGGGATGTTTTTGTAGACAGCTGGGAATCAGCCAGTCAACAGGGAGAGACTGAAGATTAATGAGATAGTGGGGATGTGCCTCAGTTTTCCCATCTGTAAAAGGAGGCTTTTTCTACCTCTCATTTTCTTTGTTTTAAGGTAAATTGTTTATTGGACATTTCAGTAGGAAGGAAGCAGTGTAAAACAAAGAATATTGACTTTGGAGTCTCGGGTGAGGATCCTGATTCAAAATCCCTCCTCTGGTGTCTACCTTCTTTGGCAAAGTCACTGAGCTTCTCTGGGACTCAGCTTCCTAATCTATAAAATGAGAGGGTTGGGCTAGAGGTCCTCTGAGGTGCCCTCAGTATTGTAAGGTCCCATCTATTAGTGACAGTCTGTGTTCTAAGGCCTCTTACAAGACCTGCCCTTTGTTCCTGTTCTCCTTCCCCTTCCCACTGTGATAGTGACATATTCTGGCTCTTACATATTTAATTGATCTTCCTCTAGTCTAGGTGGGAAAGTTAGGAAAGGAAAGGAACAGGAGAGGGAGAAAAGGAGAAATAGGGAGCAGGGGAAGGCTTTCAGCAGGGCATTGCTTTTAATTTGCTTTGTGTTCAGAAGTTATAACACTGAGGTGAGGAAGTGAGGTGATAGGGAAGGGAAGAGAGGGAGAGGGAGTGGGGGAGAGATAGAAGATGGGGAGTAAGGAGAGGGCACATAACACCTAATACCAATTTTCTTCTCTCCCCCCTCCCCTCCCCTCCTCTTCCTTCCCCTCCCCTCCCCTTACCTCTCCTCTCCTTTTCTCTGTCTCTACCTACCTTTCCCCTCTCCCCTCTCTCCCTCCCTTCTCTCTACCCCCTTTGTCTCTCCCCCTTCCCCCCTCTACTATCTCAGCTAGGCTCTATTGAGTTTAGATGCAGAAACCTGAAGGTGACTCATCTCCCTCCTCCCCCTCCCCACCTCAGTATGAGTTTCAGAGTCACCCCTCTCTCCCCACAGGTCCTTCTGGAACAAGGGAGACCAAAGGAGGAAATGTTCTCTGTGCCCGACCTGGGGGTGGTGGTGATGGTGTCTTCCCTTTCCAAAGCAGAGGATTGATTCTTTCTAATAACATGGACTCCCAGAGCACGAGTTCAGTGCCCACAGTCTAACTCAGGCCTTGTTCCGGTTAAATGGGTCAGAGCATGTGTCTGATTGTTGTGTGTACATGTGCATGTGTGTATGTATGTATGTGTGCATGTGTTTGAGTGTGTGTATGCACCTATGTATATGCATGTGAGTGTGTGTGTGTGTGTGTGTGTGTGTGTGTGTGTGTGTGCATGCATACCTTTCTGCTCAGGTCTGGGGGAAAGGGAGACCATTCAAAGTTTGTCACCAATCCCCTTCCTCCAGGCTTCTTCCCTTGCAGGCTTCCTTTCAGGCACAGGGCCCTTTTATTGGATGAGATGTAGCATGGACCTGTAGCTGATCAGATCTGGAAGCTGAGCCTAGATCTAGACAGAGCGGGTGCTGGACCTGGAGTCAAAAAGATGTGAGTTCAAATTTTATTTCAGATACTTTTGTGACCCTGGGCAAATAGTTTCGTCTCTCTGGGTCTTAGGTTCATAATCTGTAAAACAGAGAAAAAACCAAAAATCTCCTAGGATACTTGTGAGAATCAATTGAGGTATTATAGGTAAAGTAAATTTTAAAGCCTATAGAAATACTATCAGTACCCTCAAAGGGCAGGGGCTACTTCCATTGCTGTCCTATGTGCCATCCCTCAAAATCCTGGTGGAAGCAGCCCCTTGTGTCCCTCTATTGCTCCCCTGGTCTAAGTCTGGCCTTCAGGCCAACAATTCCCCTGGATTCTCTGGGTCCAGCTGCCCTCATCTTAGTGTTTCTGAAAATGGCAGATTCTCAGAGCTGAGGAAGGGAGGAGTCTCCTGTAGCTTAACCTCTTCCTGAACCCAAATCCTTCTATATCATCTCTGAAAAATGGTCATGCAGGCTCCACTTGACAGTCTCTATGGCTAGAAAAATCATCTCCCAAGGGAGCCTGTTTCCAGTAGCTTTTGAGCAGTTAGGTACATAGTGGATAGAGCCTTGGACCTAGAGTCAGGAAGACCCGAGTTCAAATTCCCAGCTATGTGACCCTGGGCAAGTCACTTAACCTCTATTTGTCTTAAGTTTCTGTAAAATGGAGATAATTATAGCACTTCCCAGGATTGTTGTGGGGATCAAAGGACATACTAAGTGCTATATAAATATTAGTTATTATTATTATTATTAATTGGGAATTTTCCCCTTACATTGAATTTAATTCTGCCTTTCTAAAACTACTATCCATTGCTTCTAGTGGGATGCAAATACAAAAGTAGAGTCCCTGCTCTCAAGGAGCTTATATTCTAATAGGCGTAGATTGCTCACATAAGGGAGCGGTTGATCAGCAGGGAAAATTTGGTCCTGAAATTTATTGGAGTGGTGAGTGGGGCTGTTGGGGAATAAATTGACAAGTCCTATTCAGGAACAATGACAGAGTTGATTTGATTGGTGTTCCTTAATTTCAGATTAGAATGAGGAATAAGGTCAGAGGTTGGTGAATAGGCTGAGAAGGAGATGACCTGAGAGGACAGAGTGAAGCACATTACAGGTGAGACTTCCTAGAAGTAGTGGTCCAGGAAAGGCAGTCATTCATCATACGGGAGAATGGGCCTATGGGGCCATATATTGTTGTTGTTCAGTCATTTCAGCTTTGTCTGACTCTTCATGGCCCTATTTGGGGTTTTCTTGGCAGAGATGCTGGAGTGGTTAGTCATTTCCTTCTCCAACTCATTTTATGGATAAGAAAACTGAGGCAAACAAGTTGAAATGACTTGTCCAGGGTCACACAGCCATTTAAATTGATTTATCCTGTCCTAATTTCTCTGCTGTCCTTGTCTCACATCTCTCACTGTCCACTGGACATCTCAAATTTGATGTACCATAAATATTTTAAACTCAACTTGTCCCAAACTATACCCATTATCCTCCTAGGGCTTGCCTTCTGCAAACCTTCCCCTTTTCCTATCTTCCCTATTACTGTCGAGAGTATCGCCATCCTCCCAGTCATTTGGGCTCACAACCTAGGTGTCATCTTCAATTCTTCACTACATCTCAATACCCATGCTGCCAAGTCCTGCATATTCTGCCTTCATAACATGTCTTGTATATGCCCCCTCTCTCTCCTCTGACACTTATCACTCTGGTGCAGGCCTATACCACCTCATGGCTGGACTATTGCAATAACCTGCTTGTGGGTCTGCTGGCTTCCAATCTCTAATACTCTAGTCCATCCTCTGCCAAAGTAATCTCCTAAGTAAAGTCCTCACTATGTCACCGTGCCTCCCATCCCTTGACTTAATAAACTCCAATGGTTTCTTATCACTTCCAGGAACAAGTTTAAATCCCTTGTCTGACATTCAAAGCCCTTCATACCCATCTATGTTGTGATCCATTGACACAGGCCTCCTTCCTGTTCCTTGGTGAAGTTGTAAGCTAGTACAATCATTCTGGAGAATACTTTGGAACTATGATGTCCAAAGGGCTACAAAACTCTCTACACTCCTTGACCCAGTAATATTTCACTACTAGGTCTGTATCCCAAAGAGATCAAAGAGAGAAAGAAAAGGAGGCATATGTACAAAAATATTTATAGCAGCTCCTTTTCCAGTGGCAGAGAATTGGATATGGAGGGGATGCCCATTAGTTGGGGAATGACTGAACAACTTGTGGCATATAACTGTAATGGGGTACTATTATGCTATGAGAAATGATAAGGGAGGTTTTTTCAGAAAAATATGGGAAGATCTGTATGAATAGATTTAGAATGAATTGAGCAGAACCAAGAAAACATTGTACACTGTAATAGTAATATTGCAAGGGTGAAAGACTTAGCTACTCAGATCAATACAATGACCCAAGACAATTCCAAAGAACTCATGATGAAAAATGTTGTCTACCTCCAGAGGGAGAACTGATGAACTCTCAGTGCAAGCTGAAGTATAATTTTCTCACTTTATTTTTCTTTCCTTTTTTGTTACAACATGACTAATATGGAAACATGTTTTGCATGATTTCACATATATAATTATATCATATTGCTTGCCTTCTCAGTGGGTGGGAAAATGACTGGAGGGAGAGAATTTGGAATTCAAAATGTAAAAAAAACTCCTTAAACCTGTTAAAATAAATAAATAATATATCAAAAACAAAAACAAAATTCTCGTGCCTTCTTTCTGTTAATTATTTTGTATCTATCCTGTATGTGACTTGTACAGTACATAGTTGTACATGCATACAGTACATAACTGTACATAGTTATTTGTATGCTGTCTCTCCCATTAGACTGTGAGGTCCTTGAGATCAGGAACCCTCTTTTGCCTTTCTTTGGATCCCCTGCTTAGTACAATGCTTGGCACATAGTAGTAGCATATTGAATGTTGATTAACTAGCACTTCCCTCTTAAAGTGACCTTTAATTTTCTAACTGCCAAATCCAATGGTCCTTTTCCAATCTTCATCCTTCTTGAGGGCTATACTGAATTTAAAACTGTCAATTACCTTCTCTTCCTGGATACTCTCTCATCTTTAAGGTTGTTTTTTTTTTTTATTACCAAAGACAGATCTAATGATGCCCCGCTACCTGACTTCTTCTCAATAAACTTTATTGACTCCCTATTGCTTCTAGGATCAAATAAAAACCCCTCTCTTTGGCTTTTAGAGTCCTCAAAAACTTGGACATTTCCAGTCTTCTAACACATTACTTGCTTTCACACTCTATGATTTAGTTACACAGATCTACTGATAGTACTGTTCTTCACACACCATTCTCTGTAAAGGTTGTGTTTACTATTCCTGCTTTTTTACATTTACTTGTAATATTTTTATGCCCTAAAAAAGGGTCAGATTTATAAAAATTCCAAATGATGCTGCGAAATACATATTTTCTTTAGTATTCCCATTTAGAAAATACTATAAATCTTTTAGCTCTAGTTTGGCCAACACTTTGTTCAAATCTATATTTCCCTTTTGTTTATATTTCTGTTAGACTTATCCAAAATTGAGAGGGGGACATTGAAATCTACTGTTACTTTTGTATTATTGTCTGTGTATTCTTGTAGTTAATTTAATTTTTCCATTATAAATTTAGATGTTAATGATTTTGGAGCACATAAGTTTAATGCTGATATTTGTTTGTTGCCTATAATTCCTTTCAACATAATGTCATTTCCTTTTTTATCCCTTTTTGTGTTTTGAATGTTTGCCTTAACTTTGCCTGATATCATAATTTCAACTCTTGCTTCTTTAGATTCACTTGGCGCATTATAAGCTTTTTTCCCAGTCGATCATTTTTATTCTGTGTATGACTGTCTTTTTAAGTATGTGTGAGGTTTGGGTTTTTTTTTTTGTAAACTGCAGATTAAAGATTATTTTTATATCTTGTCTGTCACTCTTTTTCATTTAATTTGATTGTTTAGTTCATTCACATTTAAAGTTATAAAAATTTGATTTATATTTTTCTCTGTCTTTAATTTTTTTAAATTAGATTTTTTTCTCTCTCTTCTGTAAACCCAGTACTTTATCTTTCCAGTTATTTGCCTTAATCTGCTTTACAACAACCACATTCTGACTAGCTCTCTTTCCCTTACTCTCAAATCTTCTCTCTCTTCTCCCATCCTGTTTGCTACTCCTTTCCCTAGTTTTTGAAGTTTTATTTAACATATTAGTTCCTTTGACTTTCTTCCTTTTATCTAGATATTTAACTCTTCCTCCCCTTTTTGTTTCAGTTAAGTAGTCAGATAAAATATTCCTTTTCTCTTCAAATTGTTTTGTTCGTTAGTGCTTTAAATTTCATTTTCTGTTCCTTTCTCTAAAATAATTTTTTTCATTTCCTTCGTTATTTATCTCCCCCTTCCAGGCCTTTATTTTTTTGATGCATGGGCCTTATGCTTGTTTAGTCTTTCTCAAATGTCTGTATTCCTCATAGAATTAAAGCTTCTAAAGAACCAGTTTTGGGTTCTCTCTTCTAAACAGATTTTATGCATTGCCCTGCAGATCTTGGTCCTTTTCTGTTGTGCCTCACTCTTACAGATGATTCCTACAGTTGATAGGCTATTGTTTCATGGTAAAAAATGAATTGTCTTGTGCTCATTATTAACCTTTGCCCTCTCCTTGTTCTTTTCTCTCCCCTCCCCCTATTTGCCATGAGATCTCACTGGGTCCATGCCTTCCCACTCTCCACTGACCCTAGGAGTTTGGATTCTCCTCCTCCTGTTTTAGGATGAATAGTCTCTCTAAGCACAAGACTCCTATAAATTATACCCAAACTGTAAATCTCCCATCTTCCTTTATATAATATCTCCCTTCTTTTATGGGAGCATTCATCAGTGATACCCCTTTTCCTTCCCTCTCTTTGCCTCCTTACTCTTTCTCCTCTATGATCTCTCCCTGACTGAGACTACAGGAATTAGCTTCACTTCATTGTTAACCTTTGACTTGATTATGGCAAAATATTTATAGCAGCTCTTTTTGTAGTGGCAGAGAATTGGAAATGGAGGGACACGTCACATAGTGCCCTCTATCTTCTTCCTTCCTTCTTATATGCCCTCCCATTCATTCTATAATCAGGTCCCACAAAAACCTTGATTCACTTATAGGCTGAGTACTGAGAGCTTTAATCCATGATGTTTCAGGTCTGTTTCTCCATCATCACTTCTCTTTGTCTTCTGCTTTCAGCTCCATCTCCTTTTAGAGAGAAATCTTTTAATTGGTCTCTGTGTTGTTATTTTTGGTGGTGATGTTCTTGGCAGCTATATTTCTTTACCTTTCTTGCATTTCTGTTGTCTGGGTCCTCACACATGATTCTTGTCTCATACCAATAACCTTCTTCCTTCTCTGTGCTTCCTCATAGAACCCCGCCTTCTTTCAAGACTTAGTTCAAGTGTATGTCTTCTGCTGCCTTGTCCCTCCACCCCCCGCCCCCAGCTCCCAGAACCTTCTCCTGAATAATCACCTTCCATTGATTCAGAAAGCAGTCAGATTTGGAGTCTGAAGACCTGGCTTTGATAATAGTTATGCCACTTGCTGATTGTGTGGCTTTGGGCTAGTCACTCTCCCTCAGTCAGTTTTCTCCTCTGTAAAATAAGGGGGTTGGGTTACATGATTTCTAAGTCCCTTTCTGATCCTAAATTCTAGGGGCTGATGCCAGCAGTTAATGCACAGGGTGATGGGGGTCCCTGATAGGGTATACACACAGAATTCAGGGATGATGTACCCTCAAACCCACCTCTAAGATGTTTGCAAATACCCAGAGTGCTTCTTAAATCTCATGACAGTCTCTGCATCCATGATTAGGGGTGTTGCAAATCAAATCAAGGAGATGGTGGACCCCCAAATTATATCAGGGAAACAAAAGTGGAGCTAATGTGAGATAATTAATTGTGGCATGTCCTTGGGAATGAAGTCACCACAGAGGGGGTGGTGGTGTATAGGGAGGATGGAGGAAGAGGCATTCAAGAACCAGACCTTGTCAGTGTCTCCCTGGCCCCGTCTGGGCACAGCACGCCCTGACCAGCTGGTAGGAGTCTCCAATTGGCTCAGTGCTTTTGTTCCTCACTGTAAGGGAGTGACTCAGTAAATCATCTGGTCAGTCCCCTGGGAGTCTGGCCAGTGTGACTCAGCTCCCTAGAGCCTGACCACCAGAGGCAAGCTTAGAGCTGAGGACCCCAGACACCAGACTCAGGTCGCTCCAGTCAAGGCCAGACAACTTATTAGGCCCAGCCCAAGAAGCTTCTGTGCTCCATGTCTCTGTCACTGTCTTTTTCTCTCTCTGTATATATTTGGTTTCTTTCTTTCTACCTGTCTTGCTTTTTCCTCCTCCTGTTCTCACTTTCCCTCCTTCCTTTGATCCTCTTTCTTGCCCTTCCTCATCCTCTCCTTCCATTTCTTTCTTCTCTCTCTCCTTTCCTCCCTCACTCTTTTTTCCTTTCCTTCCTTCCCTCCTTCCTTCCTTCCTTCCCTCCCTCCTTCCTTTCTTCCTTCTTTCCTTTCTTTCTTCTTCCCTCCCTCCCTCCCTCTCTTTTGCCATATTTCCCTTTCTCTCTTTCCCTCATTGATTTCTCTTTTTTCTTCCTTTCTCTATCCTCTCTTGCTCCTTCCTTCACTTTTTCCTTCTCTCTTCCTTCTCTCTCACTGCTTCTGAACAGGCATTATGGTGGGTAGGGTAGGAAAAAAAGTAGGTTCAAATCTATTTCTTTTTCTTACTTGCAATATGATTACGGGCAAATCATCTCACCTATCCGGGTCTCAGTTTTCTCATCTATGAGATAGGGATAATAATAGTGGTGGTGGCATTTCACAGGGTCATTGTGAGGATCAAATGAAATGTGGTCTGTGAGCCTTCAAGCACAACACCAATATTGGTTATGATTCTCCCTCCCGGCCGCCCTCTCCACAGCTCCTTGAACTTTGACAAGTCCCACCTCATGATTTCCATGAAAAGGACAGCTTTCACAGGGCTGCCATGAGCCTACTCAATGTGAGCAGGCCTGCCACTGCTCCTCCTTCCCAGCACTGCTCCACTGGGATGTTGGGGGGGGGGGGTATGGCCAACAAGATAGGCCCCTGTAGCTGTAGCTGAGCAGGATGTGCTTTCTGCCTTCAGAGATAAGAGCTTTGTTGAAGTCCAAGCTATCCTTTATTCTGCTGATAAAGGGAGACCGATCATGATTACAATTCCCTTCGTTGTCAGCCTTCAGGGCACGATGAGATGGAGACAGGGCCTAGAAATACCCACCTGTAGATCTCTCAAAGGATCATAGAGTGTCAGAGCCAGGAAGGATCTTCAGAATCATCTGATCTAGGGACAAAGTGAATAGAGCACTGATCCTGGAGTCAGGAGGACCTGAGTTCAAATCAGGCCTCAGACACTTAACACTTACTAGCCATGTGACCTTGGGCAAGTCACTTAACCCCAGTTGCCCTGCCCTCCCCCCTCCAAAAAAAAAAAAAGGAATCACCTAATCTAGTCCCTCAATTCATAAAGGAAGAAACTGAGGTTCAAGGGAAAATGGTTTCTCCAAAGTTAACAAGTGAGTCAATGGTAGAACCAGGACTAAAACCCAGGTTTCTTCATTGTAGTGCCTTTCCTCTGTTAGTTATTTCCTATGTATACTGTTTATAGCTTGCTTAGTATCTCTTTGCACATTTTCTTCCCCATTAGATTGCAAGTTCCTTGAGGGCAGGGACTGTCTTTCGCCTCTTTTTGTAGCTCCACTGGCTTAGCATAGTGCCTGGCACATAGTGAACACTCAATAAATGTTTATTGATTGGTAGAGTCCCACTGCACCAGCTTGCCTTTCCTGACATGGGACAGGTGGGGAGACCAGACACCTATGGCGATCAAGTATTAACCCCAAGCATTAGCCCACATCTAATATTCAGATCTGACCCAAATTGCTTGAGGTCCCCTGAAGCTCTGTTTCCTTTGTTCAAAGTGAAGTAATGGTCTGAGTCTCCTCCCTATGAAATTCCATGGCTCATCCTCCTATCTGCTAAATAGGAAGAATTGTCACAGAGAAGTGTTGGGTTAGGGGCTAGAGAACCCAGGTTCAAATCATTTTTTTGTGGTCTTTGGCAAATTGCTTTGCTTGATTAGTTACTGGTTGAGTAGCATTGAAGAAGCGCTTTCTCTGACCCAGGCACTCTGTGAATCTTGAGACTGGATGATGTTCAAATCTGATCATGTCATTTTCCCCTCCTCCCCCCATTTAATCAACTGCTGTGGCTTCCTATTACTTCCAGAACATCTGTTGGGCTTTTAAAGCCCTTCATAACCTTCCTCCTTCCTACCTTTCCCATCTTATTCTGAGTTACTACCTTCCCTGTACTCTGCAATCTGTGACCCTGGCTTCCATGCTCTTCTCTCCCTCCCAGCTCCCTGCATTTCCCCTGGCCATATCCCAGGCCTGGAATGTTCTCTCTTCTCAACTCCACCTCCTGGCTTCCTTCAAAATCCCATCTTCTTCAGGAAGCCTTTTATGGACATCTTTAATGCTAGCGCCTTCTCTCGAAGAAGGGGGAAGATTTACCCTGCTTATATCTCATTTGTACAGGGTTGTTTGCATGCTATCTCTTCTGTTAGAACGTGAGTTCCTTGAGATCAGGGACTGTTTTTTTTTCTTTTCTTTGTAGTTTCAGAATTTATCATGGTGCCTGGCATAGAGTAGATACTTAATGAATAAATGTTGATTGATTGATAAGGTATGCTATATCTTATTATATTCAAATTAAATTATATTATTATATTATATATCTTATCCTCATGGTACGATGCAAAGAAAACTGTATGTGGTGTTTGGTTTCGAGATCTCACAACCCACCTGCACATGTACAATGGGAAAGTCCTCCTTCTCTAGGCCTCAGTTTTTCTCTATGTAAAATAAGGGAGATGGATACAGTGGCCTAAGGTCCCTTCTGGCTCTGAATCCTATTAATGATTCTATGAATGGTGCTAGAGCTCCTCATTGTAGTTCATTCTCTCTGTGTGTGTCTATGTATGTGCGTGGTGTGTGTGTATTTTGGGGGAGGGGGACACACCAGGAGCCAGGTCCCAGCATTCCCTGCCCCAATCTCAGCTTTCTCTCCCTCTGTTCTCCCTCTAAGCCCAGAGTGCATCACCAAGACGTCCTGGCTCTTTGCTCCCTCTCTCCCACACGAGCTCTCTCTGGCTCTTGCCAATCCCAAGCATACAACTGCTGCAAACGTCTCAAAGCAAACACCTCTCCTACTCACTTCCTCGTCTCACACGAACACACAAACACAACATGCTCTCTCTGCAGTCTCCTTCCGCACTGCTGACTCCCAGCTCCCAATCCCATCTCTGCAGCCCCTGGAGGCAGCTTCCTGGAGCTTCTAAACACCCCCTGTGCAATTGTAAACATTGCCACCCCATAGGGGCTCCCAGGCTCCGGAGGAGACTCGAGAGGGAAGGGAATTGTCTTTGACAAGGCACATCTGTGACTCACTTTCCCCCTCTCAATCAAGTGGCAGCTGAGTCCCTGATGGATCTGAATAATAACAGAAACTTGGAAAACATTTCAAAGTGAGCAAAGTGCTTTCCGAATAGGACTTTGGTTGTTTCTCCCAGTAGCTTTGCGGCAGTAGATATTAAAGATATAATTATCTACATTTGTTAGTTGGAGAAACTGAGGCTCAGGCTAAATGGATTATCCATAGTTATACAATAAATATATCTATCTGCACACATGCATATATGTGCATGTATACATACACATATGCATAAACATGTGTATATAGTGTAATGCACATATATGTATATACCCATATACACATATATGTATATACACAACACACACACACACACACACATTGTTATTCTTCAGTCATTCAATTGTATTTGACTCTTGGTGACCCTGTAGACTATATCATGCCAATGTTGTCCATGGGATTTCTTGGAAAGGACACTGGAGGGGTTTGCCATTTCCTTCTCCAGTGGATTAAGGCAGGCAGAGTTACATGACTTGCCCAGGGTCACATAGCCAGCACGTGTCTGAGGCCAGATTTGAACTCAAGTCTTCCTGACTCCAGGATCACTGCTTTATCCACTGAGCTGTCTAGCTGCCTCCATATACATCTACATCTACATCCATGTAGATATGTATATACACAATACACACATGCCTATTTGTCAGGGAGGTTACTGACAACAGCAGTCACAAATTTCCTATTAACTTTCTCAGAGTATGCAACCCCTGAAATGTAACATTCATCCAAAGTAATTAAAAATCTATACTATATTGACATGAATAAACATATCTCACATATATACATGCATACACACACCAATGTATATATAGGTCAGTAGTGTCTGCCTCTTCCTAATCCTAGTTGAGGTTTTTGTGGGAGAGATACTGGAATAGTTTGCTTTTTCCTGCTCCACCTCATTTTTCACAAATAAGAAACTGAGGCAGATAAGATTAAGTGACTTGCCTATGGGGTCACATAGGTAGTAGGTGTCTGAGGACAGATTTGAACTCTGGTCTTGCTGATTTCAGGCCCAATGCTCTATCCACTGAACCATCTAGATGCCCTAGAAGTGACTCACTGACAGCCAATTGGGAAATTGGGGAAGGGGAAATAGTCCGTGAACCTGATGGGCAGTCAGGAAACCACGGTCTAGGTGAAGGTTCTCCTAAGCTTTTAGTGGGATTTAAGCCCCAGGACTTAATCAAAGGACTTTGGCCCGTCCTCTTTCAAACCTCCCTTCCAGCAGCCTGGGGTGGGGGTCAGGAGGTGGTGTTAAGGCTTTTCTACCCAGAAGCCTCTTCCATCAATGAACCCCGAGCTGTCTGGACAAGGGGTCTCTGTAGGTTGAGCTTGCTAAGTCATTCTTCTAGAAAAGGGAACAGCTTGGGTGTTCAGTGTTGATGCAAAAACTTTGGCACTCGTCTTGGTGAAATTGTTCATTTTCCCTGCAGGGTGTTAAGAAGGCTATGTCGGGGCCCCAGGCTGCTCATCCAAATAATAATAGGTCTAGCACATTCAGCCGGCCTTTCCCTAACGGGGCTGCAGACTCGCTGATTTGCTACCAAATTATCATCTTGCAGCGGTTAAGTAACATAAAAAGTTCAAAATGACCAACTCCAGGCTCTCAGAGACACTAATCTACATTATTAGGCCCCATATTTATTTTTGCTACTTGGAAGTCAACAACCTTGTGATTTAGCAACTGCACTCATTTCTAGAGGTAGCTTGTAGAGGGGTGGGCCAAAGAGGGCTAGACAAGATCCAGGAGACCTGGATTCGAGAGCCAGGTCTTCGGCTAGTTAGGTGTTAGAGTCAGTTGTGGAATATCAGGCCAACAAGCTGCTTCCCTCCTCTGTGTCTCAGTTTCTGGAAAATGATGAGATTTGGATGAGATAACTTTTAAGGGCCCTCCCAGCCCTGACATTCCATGTTCCAAGGCTCCTCCCAATCCTGACATTCCATATTCCAAGGCCCCTCCCTATCCTGACATTCCATGTTCCAAGGCCCCTCCCAGCCCTGACATTCCATGTTCCAAGGCCCCTCCCAGCCCTAACATTCCATGTTCTAGCCCTGATATTCCATGTTCCAAGGCCCCTCCCAGCCCTGACATCCTATGTTTCAAGGCTCCTCCCAGCCCTGACATTCCATGTTTCAAGGTCCCTCCCTGACATTTCATTTTCTAAGGACCCTCCCAGCTCTGGTATTCTATGTCTCAAGGTTCAAGCTCTGTCATTCTCTGTTCCTGGATCCCTCCTGTTAGCTGTGCAGTTATACTTAGGTCCATCTGAGAGAATGTATTACAGATACAAGAAATGTGACTGATCCAGCTGGGAGGATTGAAGTGGTCATTACAAACAGAGTCTATAATCCCAACTCCAGCAGCACAAGGTTGCTGGTGATCAGCTCAGCCTCAAGGTCGGAGAATTTCTTTTTTTGCCTTTGTGCCAGGCTACCCAGGACAGTGACAGGCATATATAATGTATTTAATGCATGCTTGTTGAATTGAATTGAATGATTGAAAAGAGGTCAGATCAACTGAACAACAGAGGAATAAAGAGGGCAAGTTGGCTTCCTTCATCATGTCCTGTAGCCCAGGTTGGTATCAGTGGGAATTCTAATCCTATCAGGTAAGCTTCTGTTGCTCTGGCTCTCTGGCAATTGGAGACTCAGGGATGTCTCAGGTTTGTGGGTCCCTGGGAGAACAGGGCTTTGGGAGTTGTGCTATCTGAGGCTGTGGGGAGCTGGGGGGGGGCGGCGGTGTAGAGTGGATGTTAGAGAATGATTCATTACTGGGCAAATGCTAGTGATGAAAGAATGGCCCTTTGGGTTTGGATGCATGTTTTGTGCGGAGGCATTTCCTTGGAACAGAGGGTCAAAGCGCAATCAGGGACACCAGCCCTTCTGGGACTTTTCAGCTCCCCTGCCCCAGAATTTTGTCCTTCTCCTTTATGCATTCTTCTTCCCACAGGGGATAGTTTTCTGGTTCATCTCTAGTGCATAAGAATTGTCAAATGTAATTGGTTTTCATGGGGGAGGCTTCAAACACTCAGCCTAGGTTGCCCAGAACACTTTCAGTGTGGCCAGGTCAGATTAAAATGTAATTGGGAAATATGTAACAAAATAAATATTTGACAAAAATAAAATATTTAAGAAAAGAGAAAAAATAATATTTAATAAAAATAGACAAAATATTTAATAAGATAAATAACAAAGTAAATAAATATTTAACAAAATAACAAATTAAATAAACATTTAACAAAATGCAATATGACCTAGATAATGTTCAGCTGGTGGTGTAATAGATAGTGAGCTGGTCCTAGTAAGGAAGACTTGAGTTCAAGTTTAGCCTGTAGTAGTTGCGTGACCCTGGATAACTCACTTAACCTCTGTTGATCTCAGCTTTCTCATCTTTAAAATGAGAATAGTAGCAACACCTGTCTCCCAGGATTGCTGTGAAGACCAAAGGAGATGGCATAAAGTAGTTGGCACATAGTAGGTGTCATATGAATATTTATTCCCTTCCCTTCTCCTCTTGGCACATCCTGATTTCTAGTCTAGCCTTCTTGTTGCTTCTCATAAATCACATTTTAAATTTCCCACCTCTTTGTCTTTGTCCATGCTGTTCCCTCCACACCAGGCATGTGTTGCCTCTCCCAAGAGGCCTTTCTTGCTTCCCTTAATTAACAGTGCTGCCCCAACCTCTTAATTACATCTTGCTCATTTTCGATTCTCGGTGTACTTGCTGTTTGCTCCCAGGAGAATTGAAGCTCCTTCAAGGTAGGAATTATTTAATTTTTGTTTTTCATTCCCCAGCACTGACCATAGTGCCTGGAACATAGTAGGCACTTTAAAAATCCTTGCTAAACTACCTTCATTCAAAGTATCTGTGAGGAAACCTGGGCCCAAACAGAAGTAACATGCTTTTGGTTGCACCCAAAGTTATTGATTGACACTCACTTCTCATGGTAATGATACTTGTGATTATAATGTTAATTGTTATAACATTTTACATCCTGTCAATAGGCCTGTGGCATAGCTAGGGCTGTGATGAGTATCCCCATTTTGTGGAAGGGGAAACTGAAGACTGGGGACTCAGAGCAATTGTTCCATGGTAACACAGCATCAGTGGCAGGGCCAAGACTGGTACCCATGGCCCCTGATGCCCAGGCCAGGGCTCTTTCCCTGAGGAGAGGTGGGGAAGGAGAGGAGGGAAATATAATAGGAGGGAGAGGCTACATCTGACCTTTTTTTGTTCTTTCTGGTGAAGGAAAATGAGAGGGAAAAAGGAGAGGAGACATAAAACATCCCTGGCAGCTTGGCGGCCCTGGGTTATGGGAAAGGGGAATCGCCTTTATGTGGTCATAAAGACTTTTATTAGAGATCTACATTAGCCAATGACAGAACAATTAGGACTCCAGCTTATTGGAAGCCTTCATTCTGATGAAACAGACTCAGTGAACCAGCTGGGCGAGGTGGCGTTCAGCCTGCCAGGGCTTTTGCTCTTGCTACCTAGTTCAGTCTCTGGCCAGGGTCTTCTGGTCTTTTCATCCATTTTTTTAAAACAAGAATTTATAAAACATCTAATATTTGCCAGCTAACAGAGTGGCTCATTAGATAGAACAATGGTCTTGGAATCAGGAAGACACATACCCACGGAGAGGTATGTATGGTTATACATACAGAAACACACACGTGTACACATGCTAACATACACGTGTGCACATACATATGGTAACATTTTCCCATCTGACTCCCTCCCTTCCCAGAATGTAAGCTTCCTGAAGGAAGGGGATGTTCCATTTTTATATGCAAACACACACACATGAATGTACATCTACACAGTGAACAATCCATATGTTTAGACATGCACATTTGCATATCTATACATATGGGTATATATGTGTGTAGATATACATACACACAAAGTAAGGGAGGAAATAAAAAGTATTTTAAGGGTGTAACGTGGATGGTTTACCCCTTCCTTTGTCTCCTCCTTTGCCCTTTATCTCCACTGTGGAGATACCTATTCAAGGTAAACACCCCATATTGCAGACCCACCAAAGCTCAGCTGCTGTCTCCACCAGGTTAACCCTCTCATCACCTACTGATTGAAATCAATCCAATTCTCCACAGACCAAGACCATGGGGCAACAAGATAAGGTGGCAAGAAGGCTGAATCAAAGTCAAAGTCAAAAGACTTGGATTTGAATATTGACTTTGGTACTTATTACCAGCATGGTCTTGAAACACATTGTTCATTACTAGCCATGTGACCTTGGGCAAGTCACTTAACCCCAATTGCCCTGCCCTCCCCTCTCCAAAAACAAAACAAAACAAAACAAAAGAAAAGAAACACATTTCTTAGACTCTCTGGCCTCAGTTTCTCTACCTGCAAAATGAAGGGGTTCAACTAAATAATTTCTAAGGTCTCTTCCAGGTCTAGGCCTATGACCCTATGTTTTCCCTTCTCTATGGAACCTCCATTGATCACATGTCCAGATAATCTCTCCTACCTTTGGACTCCTATAATGTATAATCTATATTCAATTGGGTCATAGAGGTGTAAGTCCCTCAGAGGTCACCTTGTAGTCTTCTCATTTCATAGATGAAGAAAACCTCCCTGAATTCCAGGGAGAAAAACAATTTTACTTAAAGTTGTGACACAAATAAATGACTAGAACCAGGTCTCCTCCTGTCTCCCATCCCAGGGCTTTGTTTACCACCCCATACTATTGCAAAGAATCATGCTTTAGCATCCTCCTATGGGAATCAGCCTTGACCTGAGTTCAAATGGAGACTCAGACAATGACCCTGGATTAGTCACCACCCTCAAAGGGTAGCCAGCCCCTCCCTAGAACTTATCTACCTAGAGAGTTCTCTTCACTGATAAAATCTCAGATTCCTCCTCTATCAGACTAATGCTAAAGACAATAAGATTGGCTTTCTAGGCTGCATTGAAAGCTGAACTGGGGTTGTCACATATGGAGAAGAAAAGGCTTAGTGGTGATAGTAGAGAGCCCTCTTCAAATATTTGAAGGGTTGTCCTGTGGAAAGAGCGATCAGATTTGTTCTGTCTGTTGCCAGAGGGCAGAAGAGGAGCAATGAGTGGAAACCACAGAGAGGCAGATTTAAGTTTGAACGGAAAAAAAAAAGCCAAAACTTTCTGATAGTGGAGTGGATGGGGCAGTAGACATTGATTCAGGAAGACCTGATTTAAATCCTGCCTCAAAACTTTCCAGCTGCGTGACCTATAGCAAATATCTCACCTTCTCTGTGCCTCAGTTTCCATAACTGTAAAGTGAGGGAGTTGGACTCTGGAGCCCTTGAGGTCTTTTCCAGCTCCAGATGGATGATGCTATGAATCAGAGCCACGGAAAAGAAGAAGGTTATGCCTTAGGAGAGAGTGAATCCCCCTCTTCCGGAGGTCTTCAAGCAAAGGCTGCTGGGGAGGACATTCTTTGCATATGAGGTTCCTTTGAAATCTGATATTCCATGATTCTATTGAAGAAATTGCAAATCATGAAAGAGACATCATAGAGGGACTGATCTGTTGCTGGGTTGAGGAGGGTAGATGATAGTGAATCAAGAAGGCAATGCAGAACACTTTTCACCTCTAATTCTCTTTTCCTTCCTTCCTTCCTTCCTTCCTTCCTTCCTTCCTTCCTTCCTTCCTTCCTTCCTTCCTTCCTTCCTTCCTTTCTTTCTTTCTTTCTTTCTTTCTTTCTTTCTTTCTTTCTTTTCTTTTCAGGAAGGAGACTAATCTTCCAACTGGGAAGGAGAGAACATGAATGGTTAATGGAATTAAAACCAAAGATAATGAAAAGATAGTAAGACACCACCTTAATGCCCTCAATGAATTCAAGTCAACAGACTAATACAAACCTCATTCCGGTGTGCCAAAAAAAAAAAAAATTAACAAGGAACAATAACCCCCAACAACTCACAAGCTGGCAAAGTCACTGTTGAGTCAGTGATGTTTGAACAAATGGAGATGGTGGGGAAAAAATCTGAAATGAGAGAGGGACAACAAGGCTAGAGATGGTTAAATGTGGCCTAGATTTTCAAAATATGGAAGAAGGTGCAGCCTTCAAACTCTAAAACAGCAAGCTTGACTTTGATATCTGACAAAACTCTAGAGTATATATTTAAAAATAGATTTTATTTATATCTTTTGTTTTTACAGAACCTAGATTTCCTTCCTCCTTCCCACTCCCAGAGAGTCATCCCTTGGAACAAATAACATTTAAAAAAAAAGAAAGAAAATTGCCGCGATATAAGACTGTTCCATAATCATGGACGCCCACATCTATAAAGGAGTTGGGGGAGGGACCTCTTCATATCTTTTCTTTGAAGTCAAGCTTGTTCTTTATAATTTTGCAACATTCATTTTCAATGATTTTGGACTGGTTATTCTTTCCAATTATGTAGTTCTAATCATTGTGTTTATTGTTTTGCTGGCCCTCCTTACTTCACTTTGCATCAGTTCATGTAAGTCTTTCTATGTTTCTGTGAAACCAGAATATATTATTAAATGGTCAGACTGTGGACATTTAGAAAGAGAATCAGCAATCACCAAGAACCGGCAAGATTTCATGAAGAACAGGTTAATTTCATTTCCTTTTTTGTTTTTTTTTTGACAAGGTTTTCTGTCCTGGAAGATCAGGTAGTTGTAGACCTAGTAGAACTGATTTAAGCAGGACATTTGACAAAGTGCTTCATACTAATTGTGTAGACAAGATTGAAAGATGCAGGTCAAATGAGAGCACAGTGTAGCAGATACTGAGCTAACTTAAGTGACTGGGAATGAAGACTCATGGATTTATATCTGTGTTGAGGATGGCTTCTAGTGGAGTACTCCGGCACCTGCCCATTATCTTGTGTGGTTCCTGACTTTATCAACGACATGGATGAAAATGTGGATGGCAGGCTTATTCAATTGACCCACACCCCAGATGTCAAAGTTGGTTGAGAAGGATAGCTAACAGTTTGAAAATGAAGATTAATATAAAGGTCAATATAAAGAAAGATTTTTCTTACAAACTACAGCAATAAGTGGAATAATAATCATAATGAATACATAGTTTATCTCACTTGGTCCTCAAACAACTATGAGAGATTTGGGGCTATTATTATACCCATTAGACAGATGAGGAAATTGATGCTAAGAGAGGTTAAGTGATTTGTTTAGGGTCACGAAGCTAGTAAGTAGGTGGATGAGGCTGGATTGGAACTCAGGTTTTCCTGACTCTGGACAGCTAAGTGGTGCAGTGGGCAGAGTGCTGGGCCTGGAGTTAGGAAGATGAGTCTTCCTGAATTCAAATGTGGCCTCAGATACTTAGTAGCTGTGTGACCCTGGGCAAGTCACTTAACTCTGTTTACTTCAGCTCTCTCATCCATAAAATCTGCTGGAGGAGGAAATGGCAAATCACCCCAGTATCTCTGCCAAGAAAACCAGAAATGGGGTCATAAAAAGTTGTACATGACCAAAAAATGACTGAACAACTCCTGACAGCCCAGAACTCTCCTACTTAGCTTTCTAAAAAAACAACCAACACCGCCCCCCCCCCCCCAATAGGGATAAGTATAAAGTTCAACTATTAGTCTAAAATAAGTTAAATGCACAAATAGAGAATGTGAGAAGCACCTAGGTGGCACGGTGGATAGAGCACTGGCCCTGGAGTCAGGAGGACCTGAGTTCAAATGTGACCGAAGACACTTACTAGCTATGTGACCCTGGATAAGTCACTTAATCCTGATTGCCTCCAAAACACAAAACAAAACTGGAGAACTTGGTAGATTGCAAGATCACTATGAGTCATCACTGTGACATAGTAGCCAAAAAACCCCATAAAGATTGTAAGTTGCATTAAGAGAAGGTTGGGTTCATACCGAGGAAGCTTATTGTTCTGTTGTGTTATTGCCTTGGGAACACCATACCTTCAGGAGTAAATTGACAAATATGGATGGGTTCTAGAGTGGGGCAATCTAGACGATGAGAAGCGTGGAGACTGGGTCATGTGAGGAATGAGTGAAGAACTGGGGGTGTGTAGTCTTGAGAAAAGCTTTATGGGAACACTTCCTTTAAATATTTGCTCATCAATAGAGAGAAATTGAGCACAGATTTAGCATCAGAAGATTTTTTTTCTAGAGGAACCCATGTTTATTGAGTGAACAGGGCTACATGGCAGTCAAAAACAAATTGATGCAATCATAGCTACATTAATAGACACTTGTTCTGAAGAATGAGGAACAGATAGTCCCTCAGATTCCATATGGAATATTATGTTCAGTTTTGAGCACCTATATTTTATTTTAATATATATATATCTTTTTGGAGGGCGTTGGGGTGAAGTGACTTGCCCAAGGTCACACGGCTATTTTTTTTCCTATTAAACAAATGCTTTATTAACTTCTGTTTTACATCATTCGTTTCCGCCAGATTTTGAGTTACAATCATTTCCCCCCCGTTATTCCCCTACCCAACCTCCCAGAATAGCAGTCCCACAAGATATTGCTTCCTCCAATCTGTTCTCTCCCATACCTTCTCCCATACCCCCTTCTACTTTTCCATTAGAGGAAGGTGAATCTTTGTGTCCCAATGCCTGCACATCTTATCTCCCAATTATAAGCAAGAGAGTATTAATAATAGTATTTATATATATTTGAAACATTTAATGTTAAGACCTCGACTTTCAGATCCATTTCCTTCCTCCCTTGTCACCCATTCCCTCTGGGGAGATAAGTAATTCAGTATATGTTGTACATGTCTAGCTATGCAAAACATTATCATAGTAGATATATTGTACAAGGCTGCTTACAATTCACTCCCACTCATCCCACCCCCCACCTGGTCCATTCCCCACATGATCCTGTCCCTCTTCTATAGTGGGTACTTCCAACCACCCCTCCCCCCAAGGATGCCCTCCCATCCATCTTCCCTCCTTTCATCCCCCTTCCCCCTATTCTGCTGCAGGTTAAGATATCCCATTTAGCATGTATGTCATTCTCTCCCTGAACCAAATTCAATGAGAATGTGGTTTTGCCTTTTTGCCTTCCTATTCTTCCCCCCCTTACAACCACTTCCCCTTTCTTCTTCTACATAAGATAGTTTATCCTATACCCTACCCTGTCTCTCCCCATCTCCTCTTGCCACTTTCCTCTCTCACCTCATAATTTCATCCCTTGAGTATTCTCCCTTCCCAACAAATTCAACCTATGCCCTCTATCCATATATAACTGTAACCATATACACACACACTCACATATGTACTCATATGACCACACACCCTTCTTCCATTATTTTCATAGTGAGAAAGATATCATCAGTCACCATTATTGCTTTTCCATATAGAAATGTAAATAGTTCAACTTTGATAAGTTCCTTTTGATTTCTTTTCACTGATTACCTTCTCAGGCATCTCTTCCTTCTTGTGTCTGGATGTCAAATTTTCTATTCAATTCTGGTTTTTTCCTCAGGAATGCTTGAAAGTCCTCTATTCCACTGAATGACCATATTTTCCCCTGAAACAAAATACTCAGTTTTGCTGGGTAGGTGACCCTTGGCTTCATTTCCAGATCTTTTGTCCTCTGGAATATCATGTTCCATGCCCTTCAATCCCTCAGTGTAGAAGCTGCCAGGTCCTGGGCTATTCTGATTGTGTTTCCACAATATTGAAATTGTTTCTTCCTGGCTGCTTGTAGTATTTTCTCCTTGATCTGGGGATTCTGGAACCTGGCTATAATATTCCTGGGAGTGTTCTTTTTGGGATCTTTTTCAGGAGGTGATTGGTGGATTCTTTCAACCTCTATTTTGCCCTCTGGATTTAAAACATCAGGGCAATTTTCCTTGAGAATTTCTTGAAGGGTGATTTCTAGGTTCTTTCTTTGATCATGGCTTTCAGGTAGTCCAATAATTTTTAAATTGTCTCTCCTGGATCTATTTTCCAGGTCAGTGGTTTTTCCCACTAGATATTTCACATTGCCTTCTATTCTTTCATTTGTTTGGATCTGCTTAACAGCATCTTAATTTCTCATAAAGTCATTAGCTTCCATTTGCTCCAGTCTAACTCTGAAGGAGTGAATCTCCTCAGTGAACTTTTGAGATTCTTTTTCCATCTGGCAAATTCGACTTTTTAAGGCATTCTTCTCCTTATTGCCCTTTTGGGCTTCCTTTGCCATTTGAGTTAGTCTATTTTTTAAGGTGTTGTTTTCCTCAGTCAGGCTGTTGACCCTCATTTCATACTTTTCCTGCATCCTTCTCATTTCTCTTTCCAATTTTCCCTCCACTTCTCTTATTTGATTTTTAAAGTCCTTCTTAAGGTCCTCTATGGCCTGCAACCCGCTCATGTTTTCCCCTGGGGCTTTTGGAGCAGGACTTCTGACCTCACAGTCCTTTTCCCGCTCTATGCCCCCAAAATAGGAGTCTAGGGTTGCATTTTTCTGTTTCCTTTGCCTTGGTATGTTGCCACTTAATTGCTTGACTTTTGGGCTTGTTGCCACACTATGGCTTTAAGGCCAGATAGAGGAATTTTCGTCCCGAACGTGTGGGGGGCAACTTCCGTTTCTGGCAAGCTGTAAACCCACCCACAACTTCCACCCTAGAACACAATCCAGATCCAGGGAGGTTAAAGCAAGAGCGATTACCCCCCAAGACTGATCACTGGATCTCCCTACAGTTCACAGGCCAGGAGCTGGAGCTGCATCTGAAAACTACAAAATGGAGTGTCTCCTCAGAGGCTTCTAGCCCCCAGGGGAGGAAGCTGATGCATTCCCCAAATACAGGTCCCAAAGTCCATAGGACACTAACCTCTTACTTTGTCCTAGGCATGTCTATGTTGATAATTCTGGAGTTGCCACAGCTACTGGTGTTCTGGGGTTCCTCCAGCCGGCTGTTGTCCCTGGTGCCCTGGGGCTAAAACCTCGGCTAACGGGGACCTCAACTCTGGCTCCGATCGGCTTCCCGAGCTCTGCGTGCTGCGCACTGCCAGCTCCCAAACCTCTGCGCTGGTCCTTCCTGCAGGGCTGCTGGGCTGTCCTCAGTGGGAGGTTAGCTTCTCCATGTCATTCTGTGGGTGCTGGGGCTCCAGAAGTTGTTCAGAGTCCCCTTTTACATAGTTTGGGGGGAATCTGGGGCAGAGTGGCTTGGATGAGCTGTTTCTACTCCACCATCTTGGCTCCGCCCCCAGAAGATATCTTAGAAGTATTTTAGTCCAAAGACCCTTATTTTATAGATGAGGAAACTCAAGTCTCAACATTTAAAATATACTGCCCAAGGTGACTCATTGGTAAGTGGCCCATCTGCGATTTGAGCCTGGGTCTTTTGTCTCCAAGCCCAGTCTGCTTTCTTCTCCTCCACTTTCATTCACTTGGAATCAAAAGATAAAACCCTGAACAATGGGTGGGTGTTGCAAGGAAGAGGAATTCATTTTGATGTCATGGGCAGTTTTCTAATGGTTAAAGCAGTTCAGAAGTGGAGTGGGCTCTGCCTTCCTAGACCTCTCAAGGAAGTGCAAGGTGATCACTTTTCAGGATTGACATAGAGGATATTAAGCTAGCTGACCTCCAAGATGCCATCTGACACAGAGAGTCTGTGATTCCAGGGCCTTGTGCTCATGGGTCATGTTCTCATTACCATTGCTGATTGGAGTCAGGGCCTTCAGAAGAGAGAGGTCAGTCTGGGGAAGGAGCAGTTAGTGAAGAGGAGGGTGTCTGAGAAAGACCTAGGCAATCTCTAAAGTCTCTCCCAGACCTAAGTCTGTGATCCTCATGGGATCTGGACTTGGGTTTCTGGGTAGGGTAGTAATAAAGTATATCAAATTAGAGCTGGTAAAAAGAATATTTCTGCCTGCAAACATAGTAATCTGATCAAAATAACTTCAATTTAGGGTTGGTAAAAAATAACTGGGCCTCAGTTTCCTCAATTGCAAAATGATGAGGTTGGCTCTCCATGTTCTTTTCAGTTCTAAGTTTACGATCCTATGATTCCAGAGGGCCAAGACTGGTCATTACAATTACTTAGCAATTGGCTTTTCTTTAATGTTCTTGTTATTTAGACCACTGTAATCACTGTGTGTAGCAGAACTATGATACAAACCAGCTTAAAATGTAATTAGGAAATATTAAACAAAATGCATAAAAATAAAATAGAGCCTAGATAATGTTAATGTGGTTTTATAAGTCAGTATATGGGTCATAGGGACTCTTATATACAGTATAGTGGCCCATGTTTCTACTTGAGTTTGATACCACTAGTGTATGGTGTTCTTCTGGTTCTACTTACTTCCACCTGCATCAGTTCACAAAAGTCTTCCCATTTTTTCTCTGAACCTTCATGTTTGTTGTTTATTACAGTAAAATAAATTCTGTATTTGTTATTGTTATTTGTGGCTTTTCTTGGCAAAGTTATTGGAGAGGTTTGCCATTTCCTTCTCCCTCTCATTTTGCAGATGAAGAAATTGAGGCAAATGGGGTTAAGTAACTTATCCAGGGACACACAGCTAGTAAGTGTCTGAGGCTGAATTTGAGGATAAATCTTCCTGATTCTAAGCCCAAGCCCAGTGCTCTATCCACTCCACTATCTAGCTGCCTCATATCCATATACCACAATTCATTCAACTGGTCCCCATTTGAAGGGTACCAACATTGTTTTCTTATTTTTGCCACTGCAAAAGTACTGTGAATTTTTTGTCATTTATGGAGACCTCTTTGGGGAATATGACCAGCAGTGGAAATTCTGAGTCAAATGAATTGAGCAGTACGGCAAATTTTCTTGCATAATTCTAAATTGTTTTCTAGAATGGTAAGACCAATTTGCAATTCCACCAATAGAGTGTTGCTTCTGCTTTCTCACAGCTCCTCCAATGCTGACTATTTCCTTCTTTTCTTCTCCTTGTCAATTTTCTGCATCTGAGGTAAGAATTTGGCGTTTTAAACATTATGTATTTCTCTTATGATAGTGGTTTGGAATAATATTCCATATATTTGTTGATAGCTTTTAATTCTTTTAAAGACGTTCGCATCCTTTTCCCTCAACCACTGAGGGATGATTCTTGGTCTTATATATATCTGTACTACTTCGCACAAATATTGGATATCTGAATTGAACAGAGATATTTGACACAAAGATTTTTCCAGCTAACTTTCTTTTTTTTTTTTTTAACAAAAGCTTCATTAACTTCTGGTTTACATCATTCATTTCCGTCAGATTTTGAGTTACAATTTTTTCCCCATTTTCCCCTACCTACCACTCCAGAAGAGCAGTTCCACAAGATATCCCCTTATCCAATCTGCTGTCTCCCATATCTTCTCCCATACCCCCTTTTACTTTACCATTAGGGCAAGGTGAATCTCTGTGCCCCAATTCCTGCACATCTTATCTCCCAATTACATGCAAAATAGTATTAATAATAGTATTTATATATGTTTGAAACATTTAATTTTAAAACTTCCAATTTCATATCAATTCCCATCCTCCCTTGTCACCCACTTCCTCTGGGAGTATGTGTTGTACATGTATAGCTATGCAAAACATTACCATAGTAGATATATTGTAAAAGACTGCTTATATTTCCCTCCCACCCATCCCACCCCCCACCTGGTCCATTCCCTACTTTGATCCTGTCCCTCTTTGAAAGTGGGTACTTCCAACCTCCCCTCCCCCCAGAATGCCCTCCCCTCCATCATCCCCCCTCTCATCCCCCTTCCCCCCACTCTCCTGCAGGGTGAGATATCCCATTTAGTATGTATGTCATTCTCTCCCTGAGCCAAATTCAATGAGAATATGGTTTTGCCTTTTTGCTTCCCTGTTCTTCCCCTCCCCTGCAACCACTTCCCCTTGCCTCTTCTACATGAGATAGTTTACCCTACCCTGTCTCTCCCCATCTCCTCTTGCCACTTTCCTCTCTCACCTCTTAACTTCACCCCTTAAGTATCATCCCTTCCCACCAAATTCAACCTGTGCCCTCTATCCATGTATACCTGTAAGCATAAATATACACATTCACATATGTATTCATATGCCCATACACCCTTCTTCAATTATTTTCATAATGAGAAAGGTTTCATTAGTCACGGTTATTTTTTTCCATGTAGGAATGTAAATAGTACAACTTTGATAAGTTCCTTTTGATTTCTTTTCCCTGATTACCTTCTCAAGCATCTCTTGCTTCTTGTGTGTGAATGTCAAATTTTCTATTCAACTATGGTTTTTTCCTCAAGAATGCTTGAAAGTCCTCTATTCCACTGAATGACCATATTTTCCCCTGAAACAAAATACTCAGTTTTGCTGGGTAGGTGACCCTTGGGTTCATTCCCAGCTCTTTTGCCCTCTGGAATATCATATTCCATGCCCTTCAATCCATCAGTGTAGAAGCTGCCAGGTCCTGTGCTATTCTGATTGTGTTTCCACAATATTGGAATTGTTTCTTCTTGGCTGCTTGTAGTATTTTCTCCTTGATCTGGGAATTCTGGAACTTGGCTATAATATTCCTAGGAGTTTTTTTTGGGGGGATCTTTTTTAGGAGGTCATCTCTGGATTCTTTCAATCTCTATTTCACCCTCTGGTTCTAAAACATCAGGGCAATTTTCCTTGAGAATTTCTTGAAGGATGATTTCTAGGTTCTTTCTTTGATCATGGCTTTCAGGTAGTCCAATAATTTTTAAATTATCTCTCCTGGATCTATTTTCCAGGTCAGTGGTTTTTCCCATGAGAGATTTCACATTGCCTTCTACTCTTTCATTTGTTTGGATCTGCTTAACAGCATCTTGATTTCTCATAAAGTCATTAGCTTCCATTTGCTCCAGTCTAACTCTGAAGGAATGAATCTCCTCAATGAGCTTTTGAGATTCTTTTTCCATCTGGCAAATTTGGCTTTTTAAGGCATTCTTCTCCTCATTGCCCTTTTGGGCCTCCTTTGCCATTTGAGTCAGTCTATTTTTTAAGGTGTTGTTTTCCTTAGTCAGGCTGTTGACCCTCATTTCATACTTTTCCTGCATCCTTCCCATTTCTCTTCCCAATTTTTCCTCCACTTCTCTTATTTGGTTTTTAAAATCCTTCTTAAAGTCCTCTATGGCCTGTAACCCACTCATATTTTCATTTGGGGCTTTTGGTGCAGGAGTTCTGACCTCACAGACCTCCTCCTGTTCCATGCTTCAATCCTCTTTGCCCCCAAAATAGGAGTCTAATGTTGCATTTTTTTGTTCATTTTGTTTCCTTTGCCTTGGCATATTGCCACTTAATTACTTGATTTTTGGGCTTGTTGCCACAGTAGGACTCTGCCCCAAACAGGGGAGCTTCCATCCCAAATGTTGGGGTCTTCACAACTTCTGGAGGTATTAGTTGGGTGGTCTCTGTAAAGCCTCCCCACGCTCTGGCAAGCTGGATACCCACCCCAGACCCCCACCCCCACCCCCAGATGGCAATCCAGATCCAGGGAGGTTAAAGCAAGAGCAATTAACCCCCAGACTGATTGCTGGATCTCCCTACAGTTTGCAGACTAGGAGCTGAAGCTTCCACTGAAACTGTAAAATCGCGTTTGTGCTGTAGCTCCTCAGCCACTTCTTGCCCCCAGGGGAAGAAGCCAACGCATTCTCCAAATACTGGTCCCCAAATCCATAGGACAATGACCTCTCACTTTGTCCTAGGCATATCTGTGTTGATAATTCTGGAATAGCTACAGCTGCTGGTGTTCTGGGGTCCCTCTGGCCGGCGGCTGGCCCAGCCGCCCTGGGGCTAAAACTGTGACTCACTTGGGCCTGGGCTTGGCTCCTAGATCGCTGCACTGTTGGCTCCCAGAGTGCTGCTCTGGCTTCTCCCTGCAGGGCTGCTGGGCTATCCTCAGCCGGAGGTTAGCTTCTCTGTGTAGTTCTGTGGGTGCTAGAGCTCCAGAAGTTGTTCAGAGTCCCCTTTTCCATGATTTTGAAGTGGTGTGGGAGAGACCACCTTGGAAGTGCTGTTTCTATTCCACCATCTTGGCTCCACCCCACCAAGTTAACACTTTCTTAGCTTAAGCTTTTTTCATGTGAGAGCTTTCTAATTTTCTTTATTTGAAATGGTTTGTTTTCTCTGATCTTTTCTATCCTCACTTTGCAATCCTTAAAGCTATATATAAACAAGTTCAGTTATTATAATGGTGGAAAGGACACACAGATCTTGGAGATAAATTCTTGTGCTTGAGTTCCAGCTCTGATAACAATTGTGGACCTCAGACAGATTATTTAACCTCTCTAAAACTCAGTTTCCTTCTTTGTCAAAGTGAAATATGATAGATTTGCTCTATCTACAACATAAGGTTGTTGTGAGGGAACCCCTTTATAGACCTTCTAGTACAATATACACATGAGTTATGATGATCACTATTACTATTATATGGGAGGAATGGGTGATGGATTTGGGAAACAGATCACAAAATTATACCAGAAGCACGTTAAAGTTGTGATTGAGACTTCAGCTATCTGGTTATCTCTTCCAGCCAAAAGCAAAAGAGTAGCTTATAACTTCTTAATTTGCCTTAATCATAACTTCATTCTTCAAAGTTAGAAGAAATGATAAATATCTGACAGAGATCTGACATGTGTCTCTCTCCTACTCATCAAATTTCTAGGGGTCCCTACTTCAATGAGCATCAAATATATACTTGTCTCTCTGGCATTTAAAGCCTTCCTAAATATAACTCCAGCCAGGCTTTCTGGACAAACTTCTCATTACTAACCTCCCATCCCATACTTTATAAACCAGACAAAGTGGTCTATTTGCCCATGTATGACATTCCATTGTCCACCTCTCTCCTTTTGAACTTTCTTCTATTTCTGTAATACTCTCCCTCCTTCTTTACTTTTCATAGAATCTCTAGTTCACTTCAAAGCTCAGTCCAGATGCTTCCATCTATCCAAGGTCTTTCTTGACCCTTTCAACTGTGAGTGTTTCTGTACTCCCACACCCTCGGTTCTCACTGATGTGTACACATGTTGTTACACCCAGTAGAATATTAAGTCCTTAAGGGCAGAGATGGTTTTGTTTCCATCTTAGCACCTGGAAGAATCCTTGACACATACTAGGTACTTAAATTCATGTTGAATTAAATTGAATAAGGGAAACTTCTATTTGAGAATTGCTCTTGCCTAATACAGAATCGGTTGCTGAAGTAGAAATGATAGGACATTTGGGAGGTAGCAACCATGAAATCTTGGAATTTATGATAGAGAAAAGCCACGCAGAATGTGATGCCCACCATCCACTTTGGAAGAGTTGATTTCAAAGAATATTAGAGAAAAGGATATATAGATATACTGTAGTGTGTTCCAAATGAATATTCAACCTAAATATAAAAGTCACACAACACAGACACACATACACAAAGAGGAAAAAGGAAGGAAGAATCCTATAATCAATCAGTCAATAAATATTTATTAAGTACATACAATGTGCTAGACACCTCACTAAGCTCTGGGGACATAAAAAGAGGAAAAAGACAGTCCCTGCCCTCAAAGAGCTCACAATCTAATTGGGGTGGTGGTGGGGAACAACATGCAAGCAAATATATACAAAGTAAGCTATATATGGGATAAATAGGAAATTACTAACAGAGGGAAAGCACTGGAATTGACAGGGGTTGTTGAAGGCTTGGTGAAATTTTAGTTGAGATTTGAAGGAAGCCAGAGAAACCAGTAGACAGAGCCAAGGAGGGAGAGAGTTTCAGACATGGGGGATAGTGATGCAAGGATGAAGCTTGGCTGGGCATTACCAGCAATATGATAAGTAGGCTAGGGATTCAAGAGAGAAGGACAGTGTGAAGGTGAATTGCTTCACCAAGGAGTCAAGGTGGGGAGAAGAGAGAGGGGCCAGTACAGGGAAGATGGCCTGGGAAAGAATTAAGGGTTCAAGGGATTGGAGGTCACACTGTGGATTTTTAAGAGAACACAGTAGAGGTGAAAAGCTAATCTTTCACAACTATGGCTAGGAGAAATAAACTTAACTAAGGAAGGGATGGAGGAGATCATGAAAGATAAATGAGACAATTTCAATTACATGAAATTGAAAAGCTTTTACATGAACACAATCAACTCAGGCTAGGATAAGGATGGAAACTGTTGTTTAGGGGAAAAAATCTTTGGGTGAAATATTTCTGAGAAAGTCTGACATCTATGATCTATATATAGGGAATTAATACAATATGCATGACAAAGAGTCATTCTATAATAGGAAAGTATTCCAAGGATATGACCAAGCAGTTTTTAAAAGAAGAGCTTCAAACCATGAACAACCATATGAAAGATTGCTCTAGATATCTAATAATATGAGAAATGCAAATGAAAACATCTCTGAGGTTTAACCTCACACCCAGAAAATTGGCAAAGATGACAAAATATAGGAATAGTTAATGTTGGAGAGGCTGCAGGAAGACAGGCACAATAACACAAGGTTGGTGGAGCTGTGAATAGATCTAATCATTTTTGGGAGCAATTTGGAATTATGTAAGTGATGCTGAATAAATCCAGCAGAACAAGGAAAACAATGTACACATTGACTTTAACAGTGTAAAGGACAAGGAAGATAAGGTGAAGAGGAAGTCTGAGTAATTAGGATGTCCAGTTTTGGCCCTGGAGAATCAATGACAAAGAATGCTTCCCCCTCCCCCATTTTGTGCCTCCCAACTTGGCCCCTTCCTACCTTTCCAGTCTTCTCACACATTTTTCTGTGACTCAGTGACACTGGAATCCTGGAGCACATGGCACATGTTAGATATTGGCTGTCTCCCATGGCTTCCACCCTTGCTCCCAGCTTTTCCTGCTTTCTTTGAGTCCCTTCTTCTGTAAGAAGCCTTTCCCAGTTCTTTAGCTTACTGCCTTTCTTCTGAGACTATCCCTAATTTATCCTCTCTACATGTTGTTCATACCATAGTTATTTGCATATTGTCTCCCTTATTAGACTGTAAGCTCTTTGAGGGCTGGGGCTGTCTTTTGCCGTTCTTTGTATTCCTAGTGCTTAGCACAGTGCCTGGCACATAGTAGGACCTCCACAAATACTTACGGAATCATTGATTTAAGAAATGGGGGACTATGAGTATAAAATGTTAGAGATGTTGTCAGACATAATGAATTTATTGGTTGATTTACTTAATTATTTTCTTCCCTTATTTTCAAGAGAGGGCTCACTCAGTTTTGAATCCTAATCCCATTCACCTAGACCATTGCCTACCCCTATTGACTTACTCCTTCCCTTCTGGAACAGCAACCTCTGCACGGGATCTGAGACCTGGACCTCCCCATCGGTCATCCAGAATCCAGGCCCTAGTTCTTTTTTTTTTTTTAACAAATGCTTTATTAACTTCTGTTTTACATCATTCATTTCCGCCAGATTTTGAGTTACAATCATTTTCCCCCCATTATTCCCCTACCCAACCTCCCAGAACAGTAATCCCACAAGATATCGCTTCCTCCAATCTGCTCTCTCCCCTACCTTCTCCCATACCTCCATCGACTTTTCCATTAGAGGAAGGTGAGTCTTTGCATCCTGATGCCTGCACATCTTATCTCCCTATTACAAGCAAAAGAGTATTAATAATAGTATTTATATATATTTGAAACATTTAATGTTACGACCTCAAATTTCAGATCCATTTCCTTCCTCCCTTGTCACCCATTCCCTCTTGGGAGATAAGTAATTCAGTATATGTTGTACATGTCTAGCTATGCTAAACATTACCATGGTAGATATATTGTACAAGGCAGCTTATAATTCCCTCCCACTCATCCCACCCCCCACCTGGTCCATTCCCCACATGATCCTGTCCCTCTTCTATAGTGGGTACTTCCAACCTCCCCTCACCCCAAGGATGCCCTCCCATCCATCATCCCTCCTCTCATCCCCCTTCCCCCTATCCTGCTGCAGGTTGAGATATCCCATTTAGTATGTATGTCATTTTCTCCCTGAACCAAATTCAGTGTGAATGTGGTTTTGCCTTTTTAGCCTTCCTTATTCTTCCCCTCTTTTGCAACCACTTCCCCTTGCTTCTTCTGCATGGGATAGTTTACACTACCCTGTCTCTCCCCATCTCCTCTTGCCACTTTCCTCTCTCACCTCATAATTTCATCCCTTGAGTATTCTCCCTTCCCAACAAATTCAACTTATGCCCTCTATCCATATATAACTGTAACCATATACACACACATTCACATATGTATTCATATGACCACACCCCCTTCTTCCATTATTTTCATAGTGAGAAAGATATCATCAGTCACAGTTATTGCTTTTCCATATAGGAATGTAAATAGTTCAACTTTGATAAGTTCCTTTTGATTTCTTTTCCCTGATTACCTTCTCAGGCATCTCTTCCTTCTTGTGTCTGGATGTCAAATTTTCTATTCAATTCTGGTTTTTTCCTCAAGAATGCTTGAAAGTCCTCTATTCCACTGAATGACCATATTTTCCCCTGAAACAAAATACTCAGTTTTGCTGGGTAGGTGACCCTTGGGTTCATTCCCAGTTCTTTTGCCCTCTGGAATATCATATTCCATGCCCTTCGATCCCTCAGTGTAGAAGCCACCAGGTCCTGGGCTATTCTGATTGTGTTTCCACAATATTGAAATTGTTTCTTCCTGGCTGCTTGTAGTATTTTCTCCTTGATCTGGGGATTCTGGAACCTGGCTATAATATTCCTGGGAGTTTTCTTTTTGGGATCTTTTTCAGGAGGTGATCTGTGGATTCTTTCAACCTCTATTTTGCCCTCTGGATCTAAAACATCAGGGCAGTTTTCCTTGAGAATTTCTTGAAGGGTGATTTCTAGGTTCTTTCTTTGATCATGGCTTTCAGGTAGTCCAATAATTTTTAAATTGTCTCTCCTGGGTCTATTTTCCAGGTCAGTGGTTTTTCCCATGAGATATTTCACATTGCCTTCTAATCTTTCATTTGTTTGGATCTGCTTAACAGCATCTTGATTTCTCATAAAGTCATTAGCTTCCATTTGCTCCAGTCTAACTCTGAAGGAATGAATCTCCTCAGTGAACTTTTGAGATTCTTTTTCCATCTGGCAAATTCGACTTTTTAAGGCATTCTTCTCCTCATTGCCCTTTTGGGCCTCCTTTGCCATTTGAGTTAGTCTATTTTTTAAGGTGTTGTTTTCCTCAGTCAGGCTGTTGACCCTCATTTCATACTTTTCCTGCATCCTTCTCATTTCTCTTTCCAATTTTTCCTCCACTTCTCTTATTTGATTTTTAAAGTCCTTCTTAAGGTCCTCTATGGCCTGCAACCCGCTCATGTTTTCCCCTGGGGCTTTTGGAGCAGGACTTCTGACCTCACAGTCCTTTTCCCACTCTATGCCCCCAAAATAGGAGTCTAGGGTTGCATTTTTCTGTTTCCTTTGCCTTGGCATGTTGCCACTTAATTGCTTGACTTTTGGGCTTGTTGCCACACTATGGCTTTAAGGCCAGATAGAGGAATTTTCGTCCCGAATGTGTGGGGGGCAACTTCTGTTTCTGGCAAGCTGTAAACCCACCCACGGCTTCCACCCTAGATCACAATCCAGATCCAGGGAGGTTAAAGCAAGAGCGATTACCCCCCAAGACTGATCGTTGGATCTCCCTACAAATTTGCAGGCTGGGAGCTGGAGCTGCATCTGAAAACTACAAAATGGAGTGTCTCCTCAGCGGCTTCTAGCCCCCAGGGGAGGGAGCCGACGCATTCCCTACCAGTCCCAAAGTCCATAGGACACTAACCTCTTACTTTGTCCCAGGCAAGTCTATGTTGATAGTTCTGGAGTCGCCACAGCTCCTGGTGTTCTGGGGTTCCTCCAGCCGGCTGCTGGCCCTGCCGCCCTGGGGCTAAAACCTCGGCTCATGCGGACCTGGGCTCGGCTCGGCTCGGCTCCTGCACTCTGCGCGCTGCACACTGCCAGGTCCCAGACCACTGCGCTGGTCCTTCCTGCAGGGCTGCTGGGCTGTCCTCAGCGGGAGGTTAGCTTCTCTGTGTCGTTCTGTGGGTGCTTGGGCTCCAGAAGTTGTTCACAGTCCTTTTTTACATAGTTTGTGGGGAATCTGAGGGCAGAGAGGCTTGGACGAGCTGTTTCTACTCCGCCATCTTGGCTCCGCCCCCAGGCCCTAGTTCTTAAGAATGAATTAATTCACTCATCTTTGGGGGCTTATAACTTAGGACCCTTATCAATGGATTGGCAATTGAGTATGCAAATTAGCTTTCTTAACCTGCTATAACTATTTACTGGCACTAGACATCAGGCTGTATTTAATTTCCCATCCTCTCCTGTGAAACCCAGGTCTCTGGTGCCAACTTGGGAATGACCAGTTGTGTAGATTTTTTTTAGATGAAAAAAAAGCCCAGGCATTAGAAATATTGCTGTAGAGATAGCTGGCATCCTATTGATGCTGGGTTCCCAGATGCTACTGATTACCTATCAGAACAAGGTGCTTCCATCTTTTGACTCATTATTAAGTTCAAGTTACACTGAGGAATTGGAGAACACTAATACGGAGGTCCTGAAGTACTCCCAAGTCCAGGAAGTGAAGAAGAGATCTTTAGGCCTAGAATTAACCATGTTGAAATCAGTTCCTTGAAGAAAACCCATTGTCTTTACAATCCCAGATGCTGACTGCTACTGTTGGTTATTGGGTGGAACCCAAACATGGAGAATTTTAACCTAAACAAACTAGGCCTTCATTCTGATGGCAAAATATATGTCCTGGTCAATGAATTCCAGAACATAAATAAAAAGGAATCTATGTCATCAGGGATGTGTATGGAAAAAATTCCTACTCTAGTCACAACCTCTGCTGGGCAGAACCTTGCCCATAGACTTTTTTGAATGAAAATTGGTTTCCAAACTAGAGTATGAAAACACCCACACAGTTGTTTTTAATCATCCAACGATAAGAACAGAAAATAGGAGCCATTTCCAAATACAGAAAAGGAAATGTGAAGACTTGGCCAACTACTTTTATTCCTGGAAGGTCCATCCCAGCTTTAAGTGTATGATCCCAGCTCTCCAACTCTTAGACTCCTTCCATCTTCTGGTGTTCACTTGAGATTGAGCCTTCTCTTGAAGATGACACATCTCTTAGTGCCCCCTGCAAGGCTGGCTGCTCCTTCTCTTACATTCCCTGACTCTCTGAGTCAAGAGGAGTTGGTATGTAAGGCAGCACAAGCTGGCACCAGTGTGCTCCTGGGTACTCTCCTTCCTCCCTTTCAGCACTGTCAGACCTGTACTTGGTCATTATCCAACTCTCCTCTCCTCCTTCCAAGCTCACTCTACTCTACCCAGAGTCATATTTCTGTCATCTATGGACTTCTAGGTCACTCTGCCTCTTTCCTCATAATAATAGCCAACAATTGCAGAATACTTTAAGGTTGGCAAGTGCTTTGCAAATATTCTAATGTTATTCTCACAACAATTCTAGGAGGTTGGTGCTGTTATTGCCACTATTTGACAAATGAGAAAATTGGAGTTAAAAGAGCTGGAAGACTTGCCCATGGTCATAAGATTCAAACTTAGGTCTTTCTGACCCTGGATCCAGCACTCTAACCATTGCTCTACTCAGCTGCAGTGTAAATTCAGTGCATGGTTCAGTATTCACTCCATTTCCTCTTCCCTTTGAACACCCTAGTCTCCCAGTTACTTAACTTCCCCTATTCCCACTACCTCTGCCTCCAGTCTACTGCAGCCATAAGCTCTCCTTGCCTCCAGCTTCACTAAAAGGGTGGATTCCTAGTTATAACTCTGGTGACATGGTCTTGTAAGAATAACATCAATGATACTGAAGTTTAGAATAAAGGAATTCTCAGAAGGAGTGGAGGAAATAATACGAAAAAGCCTCCTCCCTTCTTTCCTTTTTTTTTGAAGGGAGTGACCAACAAGATGGCAGATTAGACAATTCCTCTGGTTCATGCTAATTCTCAAAAACCACCCCAAAAGGGGGATTATACACCAGATGTAGAGCAATTACAGCTTAATCCACAGGAAAGGAAAGTAAGAAGCTGGATATTTAAGTAACCCTAATTCCATTTCTAACACTCTTAATTCTTAATGCACTCACTCCTCCTTCACCAGCCCACCCATGCCTGGGTTCTGGCATGGGTACATAAATCAAGAGCTAGGTGGTGCCATAGTGCATAGAGTGCCTGGGCTGGCGTCGGGGGGACCTGAGCTTTGATTTGGCCTCGGACACTTACTGGCTGTGTGACCTGAGCAAGTCACTTCAACTTTGTCAGCCTTAGTTTCCTTATTTCCCCAAATGAGGGCGTTATCCATAGTAGAGTCTGGGGTTACTTCCAGATCTAAGTCCATGACCCATGCTTTGAGCCTGGGACCCTCACAGGGATTTTTACCTCCTGATGCTGGGATTTTGCCATCATATCCTACCTCCTGCCCATCTTGTGTCCCACCGAAACAAGAAGCTGACACTGGTTCTGCTCAGCTAGGGGTGTATGTGGCAATGGGGAATCAGGCTGCCTGGAAGGCTCCTAGGTTATAGAACCTCAAGACTATTTAGTCTCAGTCCAGAACACCCTCCCCACTCTTGTCCAACCTTGTAAAAAGTAACAGGAATCCAGCCAGAGAAGGAAAGGTTAAGAGCCAGGGAAGGAAATGGGGCAGGGGGCCAATGCGAGTGGTCACAGAGTGTCTAATAGAAAACAGACTGAAATCCATCTGGAGTCAGTCCTGTCCTCCCCAGAGGCTACTTTGGACAGGTACTGAAGCCAGTGAAAAGTAAATCCTTTATTGTGGGAGAAGGTTGAGGCAGTTTGCAGTTCACGTGCAGGAGTATCCCCATCATTAAAGGGGGGAGGAGTCCAAAAGTGACTGATAGAGGAATAGAAAGAAAAAAGATTGAAACACCAAAGGTTTCAAGAAAAAGAAAATTCAATTTAAAACCTAGAGCAAATATTATGAGACATAAGTAATTGCAACAAGACGATGAAACACAAAATTCTGTGGAATCCCAAGAGACCATGGAACAAACCCATTTTCCACAATGATTCAAAAGAGAAATGAAAATAATAAAAGAAGTTGGAAGGGATAAATATCAGAGTTTAGAGTCCCTGTGACACAAATAATTATCAGAATATAAAAATTTGAATCTTTGGTGCCAAGTTTCTCTAAAGAGGCATAAAAGAGAATAACAGATTTGAAATTAAAAAAAAAAGTATTGAAGGACAATCTGGAAGAAGAGAAACTCAAGGTAATAATACTAAAAGAATACATGGCTTTTATGCAAGTGAAAGACAGGAAATACCAAAATAAATTAAGCGTCATGCTTCAAATTCTAAGACACATAGTAGTTAAATTTAACAATTCCAAAGCCAAATAGCAAATTATGCAAACAAACAGGAGAAAGACATTCAAATATAAAGGAAAGAAAAGTAAAATATCACAAGACTATTCTGCACCTACTAGAAAATGGAGAAAGGAATGGAATAATAGTTTCTGAAAAGCATAGGGACTCAAGATGCAACCACAAACGACACACCCTGCAAATATAAGCCTAATTATCAATGAAAAAAGATGGACATTCAATGAAAGGGAGGCATTTGAAGCATGTCTACAAAAAAACATTCGAGCAGAAAATTTGACTTGTAAACACTTTCAAGCTAATGGACCACAAGAAAGTAAATAGATATAATAATCAAGGAAAGACTAAGTAGTTAAATAAATGTCTCTAACTTTAGAGATTTCTGTCTTGAGAGAAAAAGAAAGACTAATCTAAGGTTTAAAAAACCTTGCTATTTTTTGGCCAATATCAAAGAATAGAGAGGGTCATTGCTCTGGGTAGACCAATTCGAATCTATGACAAGTAGCATGCAAAATTTCTCAAGTTCAGTTTTGCTTGTTTTCTTTACCTAAGAGAATAATCTTTAGTCTATTAGGGAGGCAACCTGGCACAGTCGAGAGAACACTGGCTCTGGAGTCAAAGGACCTGAGTTTGAATCTTGCCTCTGATATTAATTAGCTGTGTGACCTTGAGCAAGTCACTTAAATCTCTGTGGGCCTGAGCTTCTTCAACTGAAAAATGAAGAGGTTAGACTAACTAGCCTTGGAGGTCTCCTCCAACCCTCAAAAACAGATTGAGATCATGTGAAAGAACCCACATGATTAAGAGGAAATTGAAGTCCAAGATAAAGGAGCAGATGACAGGAAAGCACCTCAGGCTTTCATCATCTCAAGTCATTAGAGCCAGATGAAAAATATTTCCAGACACAAAGAAAGAACTGGTTGTTGGGAGTCTACAAATATTGTCAGCAATCTTTACAAAATTGTAGAGAATTGGTGAGATGCTGGAGGACTGGAGATGGACCAACATAGGCATTATTTTCAAAACAAGGGAAGAGGACAGACCTGGATTTCAGCAAGGCATGGGCCAGAATTTTTCATGACAGTTTTGTGAACAAAATGGCCAGGTATAGGTTGCATCATTGTACAATTAGATAGATTTGGAAATGGTTGAGTGGCTGATTGGACCCAAAGAGCAGTAATTAATCTGTCAAGGTCTACCTGGAGGGACATCAGTAAATTGATGCAAATCCAGGGGAAGATAACAGTGGGGATGAGGTAAATGGATCCCAGGTCACACAAGGATTTATTGCAGGAACTGTAGATGTTTAGTTAGGAGACTAACAGACTCAGGGACGGGGATGATAGAGGTTTCAAGTATTTTAATCATTGTGGAAGGGGATTTGTCTTGTTTTTCTCAACCCCAGTAGGCAGAACTTGGAGCAACAGGAAAAATGTGCAGAAAAACATATCTCAGTTCAATGTAAGTAATAAGGAAGAAAAACTTCCAAACAGTTTTAAAGTGTAATGGGCAGCCTCTGAGAGAAGGGAGGTCCCCATTGCTGGAGTTCTTCAAGCAAGGACTGGGTGATTCTTATTGGGAATGTCCTATTTAGGTTTAGCTAGGTTGGTACAGTGGACAGAGTTCTGGGCTTGGAGTTAAGAAAAACCGAATTCAAATCCTATCTCACAAACTTAACTAAAAGTGTGACCCTGGGCAAAGCTCCTAGCATCAGCTTACTCATCTGCAAATGGGAATCATAGTACTTAGCTCAAAGGGTTATTGTGAGGATCAAAAGGGACAACCTGGCAAGTGCTTTGTAAACCTTAAAGTTCTATGTAAATATTATTATTATCATTAGGCTTTTGAATTCCTTTCAGTTCTGAGATTCTGTGATCTCATGACTCTACATGGCTCAGAGTTTCAGAGGCAAGTTAGTTAGACTTGATCCCTCCTCCTTGGGGAAGAAGTGAGGTGGACAAAAAAATCCTGAGAGGACTGGTAAAATGATGGATGCCTCTAGGAACCAAAAGGGTAGTAGAGGGGTGTGTGTGTGTGTGTGTGTGTGTGTGTGTGTGTGTGTGTTGTATGTATATGTGTGTGTGCACCCACTGGGGTATAGCTTATTTAGAATCATAGATTTAGAACCAGAGGGAAACTTACAAGCCATCAATTCCAATTCCTTCATTTTACATGAGGTTTAGAGAATTGTCTAAGATCATACAGGTAGCATGTGGTCAGCTTTGCTTATCCAATGTAAAGTTGAGTAATGTGTATATTCCTGAGTACAAAAGAATAGTGATGATGATGATGATGATGATGATATCTAGTACTTGATAATTTTGTTGTTGTTGAGTGGTTTCAGTTGTGTCTGACTCTCTGTGATTCCATTTGGAATTTTCTTGGCAGAGATACTGGAGTGGTTTGCTATTTTCTTCTCCAGCTCATTTTATAGATGAGGAAACTGAGACAAACAGAGTTAAGTGACTTTCCCAGGGTCTAATGGCTAACAAGTGCCTAAGGTCAAATTTGAACTCAGATCTTCCTGACTTCAGGCTTGGTGCTATATCCAGTGCATTACCTAGCTGCCCTTGCATTTATATAATACTTTACACAGAGCTTTACATATATTGTCTCTCTTTATTCTTACAGTAACGTTGTGAGTCAAGTGCAATTATTGCCCCTATTTCATAGATGATGAAACTGAGGCAGAAATTTAGCCAGGGTCACATAGCTAGGAAGTATCTGAGGCAGGGTTTGAACTCTCAGAGCTTCCTGATGCCAGGTCCAGGGATCTATCTACTGTACCACCCAGCTGTTTCCTATATAATCATTAGTTATCTAATGGTAATAATAGTTAGAGCCTCAATCACCAAATGGGTGTTGCCTCAGATCTAGAAAAGACCTCAGCTTAAAAAGACCAAGGATTTCCCCTCCTCCCCGAATACTGGGCCATTTCTGATCATCCTGATGTACATTTTGCCACTGGACCCAAATGACTCTAGAAGAGAAAGGGAGGCTGGTGACTTTGCATACCCCTGCCCCACATATATCCAATTCACTTGCAAGAAATGGTGTCACCTTCCAGATGTCCTGGTCCTCTTTGAGAACAAAGGACAAATAACAACAACAAAAATAATAGTTAGCATTTCTATAGCACCTTAAGGTTTATAAAGCACTTTTAAAATTATTTCATTTGATCCTCACAATAAAACTTTCAGTTAAGAAATAACAAAAAATAAACAATGCCCTGGGCTCTGTTTCTGGACTGTGAATCTGTAACCAGTCAGGATTTCCATATAGCCAAGGAAGTTTCCTTAAGAAGGTGAAACTGAGACTAGACCTTGAAGGCCCAGGTAGGACCTGGCTAGATAGAGATGGAGGGAGGAATTCTTCATAGAGGGAGAGCATAAACAAATTCCTGGATGCTGGAGAGACCCTGACATGAAACTAAAGGCATCTATTTGGAACCAAGGATCTATTTTGGGAGGAAGGAGAAAAGGTTCATAGGATCCCATAGAGCCATAGACTTAGAACTGAGAGGGACCTCAAAGGGGACCAGAGGATGGAGGGCATTGACTGCCCTCTTGAAAAGTCTATATTGGATGCTAGAGGAAACAGGGACCCTTTGCATAAGAGAGAGTGCCATTCTAAAATCTCAGTTTAGAAGATGAATTTAGCCTGGACTTTGTGAGATAGATGCCTGAGACCTCTGAAATAGAAGAGTTTTCATAGAGCTTTGAGGATATTCAAGACAAATCTGAATTGTCAGGACTCTCTCAGAGTCTTCTGTCAGGAGACCAGGCTGACACTTGGACTCTGCAGAAAAATATCATCCAAGAATGACACAATAAGTGCCAGCCTAGATTCCTTCCTTCTTCCCTCCCTCTGGGAAGAGCTCAACTGTAAATGGAGACAATTCATTTTCTGTGGCATGAAAGGAGAAGAGAACAGGAGAAGAAAGGAGGGGAATAGGGTTTTTATCATGATGATGGCAACTTGCAGGCTCTGCACAGGGCTGCCATTAGTTCAACCCCCTTAATGTGAGGGACCTTTGGAAGCCTCCTCTATCCATGGATAGCTCCATTAGGAATCTCCCCCATTGCCTGAAATGCCATCACCAGAGAGCTATTCAATGTAGGTCATATTGCATTGCAAAAGAGAAGTCTAGATTGGATAATATTTAAGCCCCCCAAGTTACTTGTTAATGACAGAATTTCAGGCAGAAGATCGGGAATTTCTCAAAGTCCATCAGCTTCATTCTCCTTCTTTTGTTCAAATCTGGGCCCTGCTCATTGGTTATTTGCAATTTCTGTCCAAGATAATGCATGTATTGATGGATGAGCTTTATAGACTGTCCATTGAGCCACATAAGTCTGGAGAATGGATATTCTTCATGTTCTTGGTTTTTCCTGTGTGCCATCCAAATGAGATTAAAATATAATTAGTAATGTTTTTTGAACAAAATAAACAAAACTACAATAAAACATAGATAATATTACATTTTAGAGCTAAATCAATATGTGACCTGAGGGGATCCTTATGTGTGGATTAATGACCCCTATTTCTATTTGAGTTTCATACTATTGGTGTAGTGTATAAAGAACTGTCTTCAGAGTCAGGAAGATCTAGATTCAGGTGCTTCCTTTGACCTACTGGCTGTGTATGTATCACTCCAACAGTCATAGAACATTTTAGGGCTCTGCCTTGGTCAGTACCTTGGAGAGATCTCTCCATACCAATGTAATCCTAGCTTCAGTCCCCACCCCTGCCATCTACAGCAAGGGATCTTAAGTTGTGGTCCATAACATAGGTTAGTATTTCAAGAAAATTGGTTTCCTTTATAATCCCACATATTTTATTCATTTTAAAACATGATTCTGAGAAGGGGTCTGTAGGCTTTGGTTAAGAATCCCTGGTCCACAGGGCAAGCTATCCTTGATTTAGAACTCCACATTGGACATAAAGATCATTGTCAGAGAAATGTATGACTGGGGGAGAGAGGAAAGAAGGTCCAGCAAGGAATAATGGATAGACCAGAGATTGTCAAAGGAAGTAAAGGATGGTCCTAGGTCTATTGGGTGAATTTTTGTGGAGGGCATACAGTACCTAGGGGAACGATGCTGCACAGGATGGGACACCTGCATGGATGGATAATGTGTGATTCATATTGATGAGATCCATCGAGGTACCAACTGAAGTAGTTGAGAACAAAAGAGAAAGATATTGGGCCTCTACCCCTCTTCCTCCTCCCAATCATGCTGCCTCCTCTACTTGGAATGATCACTTTTCAAGGGACACTTTTTCCCAATGTTCTCCTCCTCCTCCTCTTCCTCTGAATGCCTCTCCTTCCCCTTGGGCCCTCCCTTCCCTCCATCTCATTCTTTTCCAAACCCTACCTCCCTCTGGTCCCTGGGACATTTATTTATGATTTTGCTTCCAGCTAGTGATTTATCATGCTGAGTGCCCACCTCTGGCAAACTCTCACTTGTCTCCCTTTTGTTATTCCCTTCCCCCTGGAAATCAGGCCAAAGCTGCTTTTATTTGGAAGATTTGCTAACACGGCAATTACTCACTGTCTGGGCAGCTGACACCACCCATCACTTTAGGGTTTCTTCACTGTGCATAAATAAGTGAGGAATGTCTTCATCTGGCTCAGGGGTCTGGGCTCCCGATCCTTCCAAAAACCAGGGAGAAGAGAAATCTTATTCCAAAAGAAAAGCTTTTAACTGGACTTTGGTCCAATATCACCTTGACTTTCTTCTTTTATGACCTTTCTGCTTTGGTCTCTAACTGTCAGAGGCCAATCCAGTAGTGTCAGGCTTTCAGGGTCCACCCCTCCAGGGTGAATGCTCTTCCCTTTCTTGATGACCCTCAAGTATGAAGTTGGATTTCTCCAAATAAACCAATGATACCACTATGTAAAGTGGGGAGAACACTGTATTTAAGATCACAAGATCTGGGTTTGAGTCCAGGGTCTCCCACTACAGAGCTGTGTGACCTTGGGTAAATTGTTTCCCATCTTCAGGCCTCAGTTTCCACATCTGTTTGCAGTGAAAATATCTGAGTCCTTCAGTGTTAAGCCAAAGCCTTTGACCAGAAGCAGGCAGTGGAGCTTTGTACAAGTTCCATAGGGTATGATCCTCCTTGACAAGTATTTGCTGTCCTCAGCTAACAGATGGGGTTCATTGGGCACATTTGGAAAGTTCTGTGGGGTCTTGGAGAGGCTTAAACATTGTCCTTTCATGTCCTCTGCCAAGGTTTTGCATGAGAGAGTCCCCAAAAGGTCCACAGGGCACAGTTGTTAATGGTCCACAATATGCCATGTAAAGATTCCTAGCAATCCATTCAGCATAGTTCTTAAACAGTCCCAAATTTTACAGTCTTAAGGGAGGGACTAGACATATAACAGCTGGTAGGTCTGGGGATTATAATCCCTCTCCCTCATAAAATTATGCAAATCTGATAAGTGGAGATCATTTTACAAAGTCTTTTTAAGGTTACTTTCTGTTTAGTACTTCTAAGGTCCCAATCCAAGCAAAGAATGAAAAAGAAGGAATAAAAACCACTTCAAAATCTGGATAAAACTTTTGTTGTTGTTTAGTTGTTTCTAATTCTTCATGACCCCATGGACCATAGCACACCAGACCCTTATGTCCTTATCTCCCCAAAGTCTGTCCAAGTTCAAGTTCATTGCTTTCATGATGCTATCTAAACATCTCATGCTTGGTGTTCACTTCCCCTTTTGCCTTCAATCTTTCCCAATATCAGAGTCTTTTCCACTGAGTCTCATCCTCTCATTATGTGGCCAAAGCATTTCAGCTTCCACTTCAGTATCTGACCTTCCAGTGAATAGTATGAATTAATTTCTTTAAGTATTGACTGATTTGATCTTGATGTCCTAGGGACTTTTGAGGTGTGCAAGCCCCTTCACCATGATAAGGCAATGATCCAGGAGGGACTGAATAAAACTAACAAAAGTGAAAAATAGAGAAAAGGAGAGTGAGAAATAGCCCCTCACCCCTCAGAGGGGAATTCTAGTACCAAATGACCTCTCAGAATATATGGGATTGGCTGTCCCCAGAGGGATTAAAGAGCTGGAACCCACTGACAGCTACCCCTTTACTCTCCGGTGATAAATCAAGTTGTCTTGGGTGCAAATACTTTTGCATTCCCATAGCTCATAGGACCACTTATCCATTTCCTTAATGGATCCTCTGACACTTTATAAGGCAACACAGACAGAATTCTGAATTTACCAGACAATAGGATAAACAGACAATTCAGCAAGTGAACAAACTCAGAAAAAACCTTGAATACTTGTGGGGCTCCCAAGAAGGAATTACATAATTGGGGTCGATTAGAAAGATCCTCTCAGATCATGGATGTTGTCTACATGTTTAGCAAGGACAACTGGTACTTTCCCCAGGGGTTTGGGGTTCTTGTTCTGTCCTTCTTCTTTAAGGAAACCCCTCTCATCTCTGCACCCATGCCCACTGACCAGGTTCAAATCTGAGGGAGCTTGACCTACAAAAAGAGGGGTCATAGTCTTCTGACTCATTCTCTTTTTTGACTCTTTATATCCTGACACCGGAGTCCTGGGGATAAATACTTAAAACTTGCATTTTAAAGGGATTGGATTCAATCATCTCTAAGAAACCTTCTAGGATTAATATTCTATGTTCTAATGAACTGTCCAGGTCTGACATTGTATTTTTAAAAGTCCCCTAGCATTCTATATTCCAAAAATTCTTGTAGCACTGACATTCTATCTTCTAAAGACCTCCAAAAATTTAGCATTCTTTCTCTAAAGTCCCTTCCAGTTCTGAAATTTTACATTCTAAGGCCCTTCCAGCTCTGATATCCTATGTTCTAAGGTCATTTTCAGCTCCGACATACTGTGTTCTAGGGGCCCTCTCATCTCTGACATCCTGTGTTCCCAGGGCACTCTTAGCTCTGACATCCTGTGTTCTAAGGGTCCTCCCAGCTCTGACACTCTGTGTTCTAAGGGCTGTCCTACTTCTGACATTCTATGTTCTAAAGTCTTTTCCAGATCTGCTATTCTATGTTTTGAGGTGTTTTCTAGCTCTGACATTCTATGACCCTAAGGTAATACATTAGAACAAGGTTTCAGAGCTCAGAACAGTTTAATTATAGAGCAAGGGTACTAACCCTGTTTCTATATCCCAGGCTCATATGATAGGACAGCCTTATGAAAGGTAAGCCAGTCTTGGGCAGCCTTAAGAGAGCACTAGCCTTGGGGGACATGGAAGAAACAGTCCCTACTCTACTCTACCCTGATCAGGCCATATTTGGAGCATAGAGTTCTGTTCTGGGTATCACATTTTAAGAAAGATATTAATAAGTTAGAGGCTCTTCCTAGGAAAGCAACTGTAATGGTGAAAGTTCTGGATTCTGTTCTGCATATAAATTAGATGAAGATATTATGGATTTGTTGCCTGGAGAAAAGAAAGCTTTGGGAAGACATGATAGATGTCTTCAAGTATACTTAAAAGGCTGTCATACGGAAGAGGGATCAAATTTCTTCTGTTTTGACACAAAAAGGTTCAACTAGAAACAATGAAGGGATGTTCAAAAATGCAAATTTAGGCCTGAAGTCAAGAAAATGCTTGTAGGACTGTCTTAAGGGAGGATGGGCTATTCCCTCACCAGAGGTCTTCAGTAGAGCCTGGATGAACCCTTGTCCATTGGGTTGTAGTGGAAACTCTCTTTGGCTTGGGTTGAACTAGGTCATGGAATCATAGGACTGTAGAATGTGATATTTGGAAAGGGCATCAGTGGTGATCTGGTCCATCTCTCAAATTCTGTGATTCTGGGAATGTCCAAGGCTGATTATTCCACCTGTCATAAGTCTGCCCCATTAGCAGCATTCCACTGGTTTTGAGTGTCGTGGCTCATCTGCCCTGCACCCCACATACAGGCATGCAGTCATGTCCACAGGTGGTTTCTATGCACACTGAAAGAAGGGGAATTATTTCTTCAAAGGCTTTTGATTGAGAGCTGTTTTCAGGCTGATGATCAGTGTCTACTTGATACTTTCCTCTGCTTACCAAGTGTTTGATCCTCCCCAGAGCTCTGGAGACAGACAGACAGATAGATGCCTTAGTGTATCCCCATTTCCTTTGAGGGAAGGTCATATACTATGGTCCAGCCAAAATGGTCTTTCTGTTCCTCAAACACAGAATTCTACCTTTTGTCTTTGTATCATCTTCTGTACCTGGAATGTGCTTTCCCCCCACATGTGCCTTACTGAGTCTCTCACTTTAATACTCAATGCAAGGATTTTAGAAACTTTTATAGTCTTTCCTGATCCAGACCCCACCCCTCAGTTGCTAGTGACCTCCTTCCTTAAATACCTAAGTTTAACTATCTTGTATTTATTTCAAATTTATTCTAGGTATGCTTATTTATTTTGTTTGTACTTATATATGTGTATGTCTGTCTACCCTAGTAAAATATATAAGCTACTTGAGGGTAGAGACTGTTTAGTCCTTTGAATTTGTATCCCCAGTGCTTAGCACAGAGTTTTACAGATAGTGCTTAAATGTTTTTTGGTTTATTGAGGGGCTGTCTCAGTTGTCTCCAAAACCAGAATTGTACTATGCAGACTATTTCAATGATGGCAGCACTGTTAGCCTAACCAACAGGAATTATAGTCCAGAATGGAGCCCAAAGATCCTGAGGTCTACTCTAGGATCCTCACCTACAAGTCCCATTCTGAGAGGTCTCTCTGAGCCAGTGAGAGATAATATCCAAAGTGGATGAACTGAAGCATTGAGTGCACCTCTTGAAACCCTCAGACCCTAGGAAGGAGCAGCTAGCCAGTCTGTGGATTCAGCAGACTAAGTGAATGGAATATTAACCATTGCTTGCTTGATATTATGCAGAAAGAGGAAGTAGTGGTCCCTGGAGTGAGTCAAGACCTTTCCCATCTCGACCCCTTCCCACCAAGGATGGACAGTAGGCAGGAAAGACACTATTGCTTGTGTAGCAAATTGACTGACTGGGATGCTGACTGTAATTCAGAAGGACTACCCAGTTGAGCTGTCAGGGGATTGAGAGCAAAGAGGGAATGTTGATAATTGTAGGATTATTTTTTAGGGAGGGGGGTGTAAGGAGACTTGGTGAGGAATGTTGAAGCTAGAGGTAGGACTGAGCTGGGGGAGAGGTCTGAATAAGACGTCAAAGATGAGATTCAGTCCCTAGATTCTAGTGGGCTGGTTCTTTTTAAACACAAAGTAGAGTTGTAAGTCAATTAGTCATTAGACATCGTTTTAGTTTTAAAATTAATTAATTTAGTTTTCAACATTCATTTCAACAAGATTTTGAGTTCCAAATTTTCTCCCCATCTCTCCCCTCCCCCACCCAAAGATGGTCTGCATTCTGATGACCTCTTCCACCATTCTGCCCTGCCTTCTATTGCACTCCCCCCTTATTCCCTTCCCCCTTATTTTCTTGTAGGGAAGATAGATTTCTATACACTTCTTGCTTTCATATCTTATTTCCCCATTGCTTGTAAAAACAATTTTTAACATTTGTTTTTAAAACTTTGAGTTACAAATTTTCTCTCTTCTTTCCTCCCCACCTACCCTAATTGAGAAGGCAAGCGATTCAATATAAGTTCAATATAAGTTATACATGTGTAGTTATGCAAAACACTTCCATAGTAATCATGTTGTGAAAGACTAACTATATTTCCTTCCATCCTGTCCCACCATCCACTTATTCTATTTTTTTTTTCCTTTGACCCTGTCCTTTTTCAAAAGTGTTTGCTTTTGGGGCAGCTAGGTGGCACAGTGAGTAAGGGCTCTGCCCCCAGAGTCAGCCTCAGAAAATGAGCACCCACACATAAAATAATGACTGGCCATGTAACCTTGATCAAGTTACTTAACCCCAATTGCTTTAAAAAAAAGTGTTTGCTTCTGATTACCACCCCCCTCCATTCTGCCCTCCCTTCTATCATTTTCCTATCCCCCTTATCCCCCTCCCCCTTACTTTCCTGTAGGGTAAGATAGCCAACCGAATGTTTATTTTATTCCCTCCTTAAGCCAAATATGATGAGAGTAAGGCTCACTCATTCCCTCTCACCTTACCCCTCTTCCCTGAGATTGTGAAACCTTTTTCCTGCCTCTTTTATGCAAGATAATTTATACCATTCTGTGTCTCCCTTTATCCTTCTCCCAATATATTCCTCTCACCCCTTAATTTTATTTTTTAGATATCATCCCTTCATATTCAACTCATCCTGTGCTATCTATCTATCTATCTATCTATCTATCTATCTATCTTTCCTCCAACTACCCTAATACTGAGAAAGGTCTCATTAGTTACAAATATCATTTTTTCCATGTAGGAATGTAAACAGTTCAACTTTAGTAAGTCCCTTATGATTGCTCCTTCCTTTATGTTTTCATGATTCTTATTGAATCTTATATTTGAAAGTCAAATTTTCTATTCAGCTCTGGTCCTTTCAGCAAGAATGCTTGAAAGTAATCTATTTCATTGAATGTCCATTTCCCTCCTGAAATATTATTCTCAGTTTTGTTGGGTAGGTGATTCTGGGTTTTAATCCCAGTTCCAGAATATTCCAAGATCCTTTAATGTAGAAGCTACTAGGTCTTGTATTATCTTTACTGTGTTTCCACAATACTTGAAATGTTTCTTTCTGGCTGCTTGCAATATTTTGTCCTTGACCTGGGAACTCTGGAATTTGGCTACAATATTCCTAAAAGTTTTCCTTTTGAGATCTCTTTCAAGAGGGGATTGGTGGATTCTTTCAATTTCTATTTTACTTTCTGGTTCTAGAATATCAGGGTAGTTTTCCTTGATAATTTCTTGAAAGGTGGTGTCTAGGCTCTTTATTTTGATCATGGATTTCAGGTATTCCTATAATTTTTAAAGTCTCTCTCCTGGATCTATTTTCCAGGTCAATGGTTTTTTCAATGTGATATTTCACATTGTATTCTATTTTTTCATTCTTTTGGTTCTGTTTTATAATGTCTTGATTTCTTATAAAGTCAGTAGCTTCCATCTGCATCATTCTAATTTTGAAGGAATTATTTTCTTCAGTGGGCTTTTGGACCTCCTTTTCCATTTGGCTAATTCTGATTTTTAAGGCATTCTTTTCCTCATTGGTTTTTTTGGACCTCTTTTGTCATTTGGATAGAGTAGAGTGGCTATACCTGAAGTTGGGGGAGACCTCTGAAACCAGCTTCGGACTAGATAGCTCAGATCAGTCTTATTATCTTTGTCACCCTGGGTAGATCACTTAACTTCATCCTGTCTCAATTTTTTCATCTGTAAAATGGGGATAATAATAGCACCTCCCTCCCAGAGTAGATGTAAGGAGATTTGGATTCCATATCTGCAAATAACTTCTAGGATGTCATCACACCACTTACCTTAGAGTTGTATCATAAGGATTAAATAAGAAAAAGAATAAAATGCCAACCAGAATCCATTCCATAAATGCCAGTCATTGTTGCCACCATTGTTATTATTACTCTTATCTTCCAGTTATGTCAATGCCCACTATCATCATCATCACTGTCATCACCACCATCATCATTAAATACCTGTTGGTGTAAATGAATGGATAAAACATTTACTAAGTAATTAATATGGGCAAAGTATGGAGCAAAAGGTTAGGGATAGAAATAGAAAAGCAGGACAGTCTCTTCTCTCAAGGAACTTACATTTTAATGGGAGAAACAACTTGAAAATGTCATATTGTGATAAATAAATGGAAAGAGCATGAATCATGTGAAATGTGTAATCATGATGACCCTGAGAAGAATTAAGGAAATGCACCTCCCTTCCTTCACTGAAACTAAGGGTGTGGAGTGTGGTTTTTATTGGGAGATACAGTCTGGGTATTTGTTTTGCTGCACTGTTTTTTTTTCTTCCCTCTCGCTCTTTCCTTTATTGTTATTATTATTTAAAAGTGACATCTTCCTGGGCGGGTGGGGGGGAGACATATACAAAATTTAATGTGATATAAAAACAAAAGGTTTCAATAGATCTAAGATCCCATTGAAAAATTAAATATGTGTCAATTAGATTGTCAGAGATAAGAGACAAACCCAAGTGTCTGCTGACTCTGGGACCAGCATTCTTTTCCTTCCTTCCTTCCTTCCTTCCTTCCTTCCTTCCTTCCTTCCTTCCTTCCTTCCTTCCTTCCTTCCTTTCTTTTTTCTCATTACCCCGAATTATTGTCCCCATTTTACAGAGAAACAAATCAAGCAGTTTGGCACTGGGGATTTCTGCAGCAGGTTGTGGTTGTGAATTCTTCACCGACTGCAGGCTTTCCCAGGCAAAGCCCCGTGCTGACTATTTCTCATCAAAAACATTTTCTGGGAACTGAAATGAGGTCTGAGCCTGGGAGAGTTTCTGTTCTCTTTGTTTTTGGAAATTAAAACAACCACTAGGACCTGATAGTATTATAGATAGACTAGACCTATCAGAGCCCCAGCCCCAACCCCAGTGGGAGCATAGCTCTGAGTCATGAGTGAGGTCGGGTGGACGTGGGAAGAATAATCCTTCAACTCCTCCTTGTGGACTTGGAGACAAACACAGGCTGAGGCTATTTCCTGTCAAGTTGCCCCCTCCCAGGACCCAGAATCTGGGCTCAGAAGACTTGGGTTTGAGTCCTAGGCCTACCACTTATCAGCTATGGGACCATGAGAAGATGGTTTCCTTTTTCTGGTTCTCTTATTTCCTTACCTGCAAAATGGGGTGAGGGATAGTCAAGTGGCACAATGGACAGAGTACTGGACTTGGATTCAGGAAGACTCATCCTTCTGGGTTCAAATCCAGCCTCAGATACTTACTAGCTGTGTGACCCTGGGCAAGTTACTTCACCCTGTTTGCCTCAGTTTCCTCATCTGTAAAATAAACTGGAGAAGGAAATGGCAAACCGCTCCAGGGTCTTTGCCAAGAAAACCCCAAATGAGGTCATGACTAAACAGCAACAAAATGGGGTAATAATTCTCACACTACATCCTTCTCAGGGGAAACTGTTAAGGATGATTGAGATGTCATCTAACTCTTGCACCAGACTCTGCCCTGGATCTGTATGGGGAGAGGAATTGCCAAAGAGGGGAGCAAAGTTGGCTTCCTACCTCCTTGCTGAGCACTCATACTGAGCAGCCAAGCTGACTGGGTGACCCTGTTGCTGCTTAGAGGGTTTTTTTTTTTTTAAATCAGAACTCTGATTTCATTGCTATAGGGAATTCCCAGTGAGGAAACTCTGTCTTATCGGTGCAATTCTATACCTGCTCCACAATGTAGAGATCTGCCTAGGGGCATTGAGAGATTAAATTACTTGCCTAGGGTCCCAAAGTCAGTATGAATCTGAGACCAGGCTTAAATTCAGCTATTGGTTTTGAGGTCAGTTTTTTTTCCCCAAACTTCCACTTAAAAGTTTTCATGCTTCAGAGAAGAGCAATTACTACCAGAGACTTTATCCTCATTTCCTTACACATAGATTGAGGGGGTTGAATTAGATGGCCTCAAAGGGTTAATATTTTAAGGCCTGATTGCTTGGGGGCAGCTAGGTGGCACAGTGGATAGAGAGCCTGTCCAGATCTAGCCTTAGACACTTAATAGCTAAGTAACTCTGGCCTTTCTACCTCATTTTCCCAAACTGTAAAATGATCTAGAAAAGTCAATGGCAAACCACTCTGGTATCTTTACCAAGAAAACCCCAAATGGAATCATGAAGAGTCAGACAGGACTGAAAATAACTGAACAGCAACAAAACCACATTGTTTTTGACTCAAGTTTCTGGACTTCTGTTTTTCCTCCTCCCCATCAGTGGCTTCCCCCTAGCCCCATATATTGTCTTTCCCAATTAGAATGTAAGCTCCTTGGGGGTAGGTACTGCCTTGCTTACTTATGTTTGTATCCCTAGTGCAAATAGCAAATATTCAATTAATTCTCTATCAAAGCTATCATCATCGGCTCCGCTATCCTATCTGCCTACTAGACTGTAGGCCTTCTGAAGGCAGTCAAGGACACTCTTTTATATAAGTTCTATATCCTCTCCAGAACCTAACACAGGGTTTTCTCTCTGACAATCTTTCCTCTAACTTTTTGGAGCAGATCTGTGACATTCTTAGTATAGGGACCTCCCAGTGAAGAAATTCCCTCCCAGATCTGTATCTCCTCTGTAATTTAATCTTATAGAGTTGACAGAAGCAATGAAAGGTTAAGAGCCTTTAGGTTAAAGGTTAAAGACCTCACCGCCTCACTGTGAGTCAGGGCTGGGACTCAAAGCTTGGCCTTCCTGCCTTCAAGGCAATCTCTCCATAAGCTACCCTCACTGCTTTATTTATTGGTCTTTTGATGACTGCTCTTCCCATTAAATAGCTGAATTTGAATAGAATTCCTGGGCTTCTCCTTTCTGGGCCTTGGGTTCCAAGTCTCCAGATAAAGTGCAGGATGTCATAATGTCACCTACCTTAAGGCTGTGTTGTAAAGATTAAGTGGCTTGCCAGAACCCACTCCACAAATGCCAGTCATTGTTCCTGTTGTTAGTCCTTGTCTTCCAGTCTAGCAGTTATGGAATTCCAGGACAGAATCTGGTCTCAGCATTGTAACCTTTGAAACATCCACCTTCCTAGGGTGAAGGGCAAGTGAGACTATCTCTAATGCTCTGGCTTCTTTCTCCACTCCCTTGGACTTAGCAGCTCTGGGCTACCGTCTACCTGATTAATGAGGAATTTCCCTCTTCCTTCTTCGAGAAGAAGAATGAGAAAATCAGGAGAGGCAACAATAGACTCTGGAGCTGAAATAGCCATGGCAGAGAGGTGGATGCCTCTAACTGCAAGGTTAAAGTTGTCACACAGAGAACCTAGAATCATAGAACAGAGAATGTCAGAGCTGGGAGGGGGAGGGCCTTAGAACATAGGATGTCAGAGCTGGGAGGGCCTTTAGAATTGACAATGTCAGAGCTGGGAAGGCCTTTAGAATATAAAATATGGATGGGGTGGGGAGATCTTAAGAACAGAAAATGTTTGAAGATAGACTCATAGCCTGCTACGAGCTGGAAGGGCCCTTAAATCCTAGTTTAACTCCCTCATTTTACACCTGAGAAGACTAGGGCACAGGAGGGCATGAGTCTCCCCTAAGGTCACAGAACCAGTTAGCGGGGCAGATCAGGAGGGTTTTCTCACAGCCATTTGATCAGAGAGATGAGGCAGAGGCACTGAAGTGTTGTAAAAATCACCCGCTGTGTGTGCATAAGATAATTTTTTTCTGTCATTTAGACCTGTGATTTTTTTCTTTCCTTTTTTTTTATTTCCAGAATTACCCAGGAGAGGTTGGAGAGTATTAGACACAGGGTAAGTTGAACTTTGAAAGTTCAGTAATTTGAGGTTATTCAGGCAGAAACAAAACTAAACAGCTTTTCAAGTGGAAAGATTTTTTAAAAAAAATCTTTATAGAGTTCAATTACAGATCCAGACAAGTTTGGTGTTCTTAGGTTACGGTAGGAAGAAGCCTAATGTAAAGGAGGGAGTATTGTCCTTGTGGATGGAGATCTGGGTTCTAGTCCTGGCTCTGTATGAACTTAGGAAAACCCTATTTCTTTTTCTTTTTCTTTTTTTTTTTTTAAGGCAATTGGGGTTAAGTAACTTGCTCAAGGTTACATGGCTAGTCATTGTTTATGCGTGGGTGCTCATTTTCTGAGGCCAGATCTGATCTCGGGTCATCCCAACTGCGAGGCTGGTGCTCTTACTCACTGCGCCACCTAGCCGCCCCTTTAGGGCAATTGGGGTTAAGTAACTTGCCCAAGGTTACATGGCTAGGTTTTTGTTTGTGTGGATTAAGTGTCCGAACTCAGGTCCTTCTGACTCCAGGGCTAGCTCTCTATTCACTGCGCCACCTAGCCACCCCAAAAACTCTATTTCTTTTGTGGGCCTCAGTTTCCTCCCTTGTGAAATGAGGGACCTGGGGACCTAGATCAGAAATGCAGCATCTCAGAGTTGGGAAGGACCTCAGAGGACACTTGGACAAAAATCCTCATCCCTGACAAGTGGCCTACCTTTGATTAAAGATCTCCAGGGAGGAGGAAACTGCTAACTCTGAGGACAGCCCAGCCACTCTGAGGGGCTCCAATTTCTAGCAATATTTATCTTGATATTAAGCCTAAATGTCCCTCTTTGCACTTTGACTTGTGACTCTTAGTAGCATTTAAATGAATTCAATTTAACAAACATATGAAGGGCTTACTATGTGCAAGGTGCTTATTTAGGTGCTGGAGATGAAAGACAATCAGTCCTGGCCCTCAAGAAGTGACTTTTCTATTTATCATGGGATAGTTGTCCTCTGGGACCAAGCAGAATGAGTATAAGTTTTTCCCATGTAAGGAAGGCTATCTGTCATGTCTGTCTAAATCTCCTTTTCTCTAGGCTAAGCATCTCTCATTCTTTCAGCCAATCTTCATATGGCATGAATGGTAGGCCCTTTTCTTGTGCTGATTGCCCTTTCCAGGAAGCCCTCCAGTTTCCTTCATGGAATGTAAGGCCCAGACTTGAGTATAAAGCTACAGACATTTTCTGTCCAAGGCAGAGTTTAACAGGACTGTCTCCTAACCAGTCCTGAAGACTTGGGCTGGTCACTACGGTCTCTTCTGGCTTTAAGAATATGCATTCTATGTTCCTTCTTATCCATGACAGTCCTTGTCCTTTGGTCTTTTCCACTTTTGACATTTTATGTCCAAAGGGTTCCTTTCATTTCCAATATTCTGTGCTCTAAGGTTCCTCCCAGCTCTGACAGTCTGTGTTTCTCAACTTTAACATATTCTAGGACCTTTTTAACTTTAACATGCTTTAACATGTTCACCTTTCAGAGACAATGTTCTATATTCTAAGATCCCTTCCCAGCTCTGACATTCTATGTTCTAGGGTCCTTCTCAGTTCTGACACTCTATGTTCTAAGGTCCTTCTCAGCTCTGACACTATATGTTCTAAGGTCCTTCTCAGTTCTGACACTCTGTGTTCTAAGGTCCTTCACAGCTCTTATATCATTTCTTCTAAGACCACCTTCCAGAGCTGATGTTCTATATTCTTAGGTTCCTCCCACCTATGACATTCTATGTTCTGAGACGTCTTCCTGCTCTGACATTCCAGTTTCAAGGTTCCTTCCAACTCCAGTGTTTGTCGTTCTAAGGTCTCATTCAACTTTGATATTAATCTTTAACATCCCAGTGAACATTAAGTGCCTATTGTATCCAGACACTGTCGAAGACTGCTTGGGGAGCAGATGGTGTCAGAGTTTAAATGACCTCTGCACTCCTAGAGCTGGTAAGGTGGTAAGACAAATACAGATAATTATAACCACATTTTCCATGATGGTCTTATATTGGAGGGTTGGGAGGGAATGATTAACAAGTGTCAGGAGCTGTGGAGAGGTCAAGAGAGTAAAGAATGAAAAAAATGACTATTGGATTTAGAAATGAGGAATTTTTTGGTGATTACTTAAACAGATGGTACAGTACAATAGTCAGGACAGAAGCCTGATTATAGTAAACTAATCAGTTAATAAGCATTTATTAAGCATCTACTGTGTGCCAGAAACTGTACCAAACATTGGACTAAACAAAGAGAGGCGGATATAGATTCTGACCTCCAGGAGCTCATGTCGTGATGGGTAGATGTAACATGTAAACAACTATGAACACTATATATACACAGATACACAAATGCATATATGTATAGACATATATTAGCTAGCATTTATATAGAGCTTTAAGGTTTATACAATTCTTTACAAATGTTATCTTATTTTATCCTCGCAACAACCCTGGGGGAACAAATGTTATTTTTATGTCCCTTTTAATAGGTAAGGAAATGGAAGGAGGGACTTACAGAAGGTCATAGCTAGAAAACACCTGAGGTCTTGGAAGTCGTCTTTTTTACTGGATCTGGAGTCAATAAGACAAATGGACGGTGATCTCAGAGAGAAGACACTGGCAGTGAGGATGCCTGGAAAGGTTCCCTGTGACAGGTGGGCTTTGAGCATTCTTGAAGGAAGCCAGGGATTGCCAGGGTTTAAGTAGAGAATGGATAGGGAGGAAGAGAGGTGCTGACAATTCATTTCAGGTTTATCTGTGAAGGAGAGCTGAGCTAGGATGGAGCAGAAGGTTCAAGGAAATTTTTATTTAAATTTGGAGAGACCAGACAATGCTTACAGGTTAATGGGAAGGTACCAGTGGAGATGGTCCGAGAGGGTCCAAGAGAGAGGATGATTGTGGAACAAGACTCTAGAACAGGTGAAGCAGTATAGGATTCAGGCACCAGGCAGAGATACTCAATTTGGAAAGAGGCTTAGGAAAGCCTCTTCTATTGTTTTAGGGAAAGAGCAGAAAGCAGGTGATGGATGATGCCGAATGTTTGAGGAATAGGAAGTGGTAGGGAGAGAAGATGGATTTTTGTTAATTAAAAGATTAAATGGAAATAAAAACAATAACAAAAATAATTCTAGTCAGTGCAAGTGTCCTAAGACATAATTGGCTCTGGCAGTGGAGGCAAGTAAAATTAAATTGGAAGAGATATACTGAGATAGTGGAAATGAGCTATAATATGAATGGGAAAGGTAGAAAAATAAGAATCCATGACTAGAGAGTGGAATTTTCCAGTTCTTGGAGGTGGAAAAATACTGAGAGATGTTGAGGTCTAAATCGTGACAACATATTTCATTATGCGGCTGAAGTGGACTAGAATAGGACCTGGTCATTGGCATTCATGAAGAGGTTGTGTGGTTAGGTTGTTGGGCTGCGGGTGTGGGCAGGATGGCCACTGATATGAATGTTGAAATGTTTGAAGCTGATACCAAAGGAGAAGATGAAAAAGGAGTGGCCTCCATTGAAGAGAGAGAAGCCAGTTAGGTAGTTTCCATTTATAAGGGATAAGGTTGTTTGAGGTCACATAGCTAGTTAAGGTGGAGTAAGGAACCAGGGACAGAATGTTCTAACATTCCAGGTTCTAAGGTTCCTTTCACCTCTATGTTCTGAGGCTCCTCCTAGTTCTGACATTCCATCCTATTTCATTCTCCTTAGGACCTTTTTCCTTCTGCACCTCTGCACACCCAGGATAGATGAGTTGTACATCTGCTCCCTCTGCCTCTTGGGTGCTCATGGTCTGGCCCTTCTACACCAGCTCAGCTTGATCCCCTGGTCCAAACAATCTGTGTCAACTCAGTGCCCCTGGGCACCAGGTCTTAGTGCTGTTCAAACACAAACTGTTCATTCCTAAGGCTGAACTTGGTCTCATGCTGTTTCTCTCTCAGAATAATAATGGCTGGCATTTACATAGCACTTTAAAATTTGCAAAGCACTTTAAAATTGTGGGGGGAACATTACACTGAGGTAGGTGCTACTTCAATTTACAGGTGAGAAAACAGAGATTAAGTGACTTGTCCATGGTTCTGAAGCAGAGATGGAATTTGACTTGGGGATACATACAGGGATCCATTATCTTCTAACTCCTCTTTGGAATGACCCACCCCTCTCCCTCTCCCCATCTTTCATTTCCTTAGAAATTTGGAGGGACTGGAAGGAACCTTATAGATGAGAAAATAGTGCCACACAATTGTTTCGGTAGCTAAACCAGGATTGCAAATTAGGTCTTTCTGATTCCAGCTCCAATGTTCTTTTCACCTCACACCACACTCACTGACTCTTTGTTCAGCCCCCCCTTCGAAGCTTTCCTTGACTCTTCTTGTCTTCTGTCTGGAAGTTCATATTTCTGTGAACTAAAAAGGGGAAGAGACAAGCATGAAACAGAACAGACAAGCATGAAACAGAACAGAAATTTCCTTTTTGCCTCTACCTTTCCCACCTGTCCCCTTCTTTTCACTCACCTGGCTACCACCTTTGATCAGGACATCCTCACCTCTCCTCTGGACTATTACAAGAACTTCCTAATTGGTTTCCTTAAATCCAATATCTGTTTCCTTCAATCCAGTCTCCACAAGATTGCCAAAATGACATTCATAAAGCACAGGTATGACCCTGTTAACAACACTGGGAAGTAAATACTATTAAGATAGACATTTTACAGTTGAGGAAACTGAGGTAGAGGAAGGTTAAGTGATTTGCCAATGGTTAGAGCTAGTAAGTACCTGAGACCAAATTTGAACTCAGGTCTTCCTGATTCTATCTGTGTCTTTGAGCTGTTAATGATAGCATGGATGAAGAGTCTGATTGTGGTTAGAGTTAATTTTGGGTATGAGTTTAGAACATGAAGAGCAAGAAAATGTGTGCAGAATCTGTATGTTCAACTGACACTAGCGAGTGAGCAGGAGAAGTATTTGTAATGAATGTATATATACATGTATTTACACACACACACACATACACACATACATACATACATACATATTGGGGTTGGCTGGAGAGACAGAAATAATAGGAGTGTGTTTTGATGGCTGAAGTTAAGAATGGTTGAGTGTGAAGGTGTCATAGGTGTCCTCCCCTTTGGACACTGTAATATGTATGTAGGTATAGGGCCAGTATCTCCTACACAATATATCCTACTATGCTGAGAATGTTGATGAAAGGATAAACGATCATTTCCTTCAAGTGATCTGAATTGTGGGCCTCTGAGTTCTCAATAGTTCCTACCTATTTCATTAGGCGAGTTCCCCTGTAAGGGTCCTAGGCTTAGTGATACCCAAACTTGTTTCTACCTTCTCAGCCCTTGACAGTACTTGATGTTTGTCCTGTTCTAGACTTGAAATCAGGAATGTTTGGGATCAAATCCACCGTCTGACACTTAACTATGTAATCATGAGACTTTCTCTTCATCTGTCTGAGCCTCCATTTCTTTATCTGTAACATGGGATAATAATAATGCCTACCTCACAGGATTTTTGTGAAGTTCAAATGAAATGCATTAAAAATGGGGTTTGCCAATTTTAAGTCCTATTTATTATTGTTGTAAACTATGTACATGCTTTGGTTGGTTCCTTGGCTCCCCCACTTTTATCTCATAATTTGCCTTCTACAAGTCCCTTCTCCTGTTGCTCTATGACTAGTGTCTTTCCTCTGAAATTACCCCCAATTTATCCTGAATATATCTTGTCTGTACATAGTTGTTTGCCGGTTGTCTCCCCAATAATTGTGCTTAAATTGACTGACTCACTCATTAGACTATGAATGCCTTGAGAGCATATTTTTGCTTTTGACTTTTTGTATTTCCAATGCTTAGCACAGTGACTGTCATAAGGTGAGTACTTAGTAATTCTTATCTATTTAATGTATCTATTGTCATTGTGCAATATGCCATAAGCGTATAGATTTCAAGAGGTCTCAGAAATAGTCTAGTCTAAACTTTACAAAGGAGGAAACTGAGGCACAGTGAAGGGCAGTGATCTTCCCCAGCTCATGCAGCAAGTAAATGGCTGACCTAGGATTAGAGACCAGAGCTCCAGCATTCCTTCTCTATTTGCACTGCTTCCTGCATTTCCCTTGGTGTGGTCCAGTCTCTCCTCCCTTTTTCTGTCTTTGTCTATCTCTTGTTCACCTTTCACCTTGGTTGCTGGTACAATTTCTCTGTGTTTCAGCCAAAGGGGTAATAATCATTGGATGTGATTTAAGTAATAAGGAAATTGCTGTACATGCCATTTGGGTCCTGGGGAGCTGGGAATAGAAGGGCTCAGGTTGTAGACAAGTGCATTAATCTTGCCGCCTTTCCTGGAATGAAACCTCAGAGATGGTAACCTGTTCTTTATTGCTAGTCCAACAGGCTGGCCACTCTACTTGAACAGAGCTCGGCTTCTTCCCTAAAACATGTCTCCAAAGGCCTCCAGGCTTTCTGCTACATTTTCCTTCTTTGATGCTTTACAAATAGCATCTCCTTTGGACCTCACAGCAACTCCAGGAAGTAGGTGCTCTGATTGCCCCTATTTTATAGTTGAGGAAACTGAGACAGACAGAGGTTAAGTAACTTGTCCAGGGTCCCATAGCTAGGAAGTGTCTGAGGCAGGAACTGAACCCAGATCTCCTTGATTCCAGGCTCAATGCTCTATCCACTGCACCACCTAGCTATAAAAGGGCTTCACAAAGTCAGAAGGGTCAGAAAAATGTGGTTGTTGTTGTTCAGTCATTTCAGTTGTGTCCTACTTTGTGACCCCATTTGGGGTTTTCTTGGCAGAGATGCTGGAGAAGTTTGCCATTTATTTCTCCAGATCATTTTACAGATGAGGAAACTGAGGCATATAGGGTTAAGTGACTTGCTCAGGGTCATACAGCTAGTAAGTATCTGAGGTCGGTTTTGAACTTACAAAAATAAGTCATTCTGATTCCAAGCCTGGTGCTCTATGCACTATGGCACCACCTAGCTGCCCTGAGAAATGTAAGCAAACTCAGTCTTAAACTCCCTTCTGACCCTTCCCTCTGTGACACTCCCCTCTCCCTAACATACTTTATTCTGACTTTCCCCTTTAGATCTAGAAAAGAAAACCATGGGATCATAGGATTTAGAGCCCAAAGCAACCTATCCTGCCTCTGACACTGTTGGTGTGAGCTTGGACAATTAATCAAGTAAACATTTAGCACCTACTAAGTGGACAGATCCTTACCCTCTTAGATCTAATTTTTTTTCCCTCTGAAGAATTAGTTAGAACCCTGAGGTTCCTTCTATCTCTAAGCCTGCTATCCAGTGACACTATGAGCCTTGGATTATGTTAAGTTAAATGACTTTCATTATCACCATCATCATCATTTACTATTTATGTATCTTGGAGGTACCTGCTTTGGAATATATTGTCTCTCCAATAAGAATATAAAACCCTGGAGGCCAGGGATTATTTTACCTTTTACTTTGTATCCTCAGAAATCAACATGGTGTCTGGCATACAGTAAATGCTTAATAAATGCTTGTTGATGGATTCCTAATAAGAATAATTATAGCCAGCCTTTATGTGGAACTTTAAGGTTTGTCAAGCACATTACAAATATTATCTTCTGTGATACTCACAACAACCTGTGAGATAAGGGTCTTCATTATCTGCATTAGAGTCTGAGGGAGATTCAGAGATTTGCCCAGGGTCATACAGCCAGTAAGTTCCTGATTCTAAGTCAAACACTCTGCCCAATACATCACCCAGTTGCCTAAGATAACTTAGATGGCACAGTCAGGTAGAAAGTATTTGAGGCAGGATTTGAATTCAGGTCAGTCTCACCCCCAAGTGCAGTAGGTAGTCAGGAGCAGAGCTGAGATTAGAACACTAGCCCTCTGGCTTTGGGTCCAGTGCTTTCTCTGAGCCCTATCCTCAAGGCTTGCTCCCTCCTTCTTCCCCTCTGATGATTGTGGGTGGGTTGCCACCAGCCTGGGGAGCTCAGCTGTTTGTTCCTTTCAGCCAGGGTTGAGGACACAGGCATGTGACCAGAATGAATAGCATCCTCCTCCCAGAGAACTGACACAATATTTTGACAGTTGCCTCATGCGTCTGTGTTGGGTGATTGTCAGCTCCAAGGGCAGCCCACATTCAAATGGAGGGTCTCCTGAAACTCTTGGGAAATCAAGTTGGGGGAGCCTAGAAACTTCAAAGCATGCAAGGCTGGGTGCTTGTGAAGGAGCCTCCATCTGCCCTGGGGAGCCCTAGGTGACCTCTGAGGGGCCTGGCTCTCAGGGCTGAATGTGAAGCTCTTGGGAATGAGGGATGGAGGGAGTGGCTAAAGGGGCTGCTCTGGCAAGATGATGACAGGCCCTGACTCAACCAGCCTGGGACCCGACCCAGCCTCCAGGAATGGCCTGGCCCCCAGACATCATTCCTGTCTTCCTCCCACTTCTGAATGGGGAGTGCCTCATGTGACCCACTCTGACCCCCACCATGCTTTACTTTAGTCCTCGCCATTTTCCCACCAGCCACTCTGGAATCCAAGTTCTCCCTCTCCCCATTCAAAACAAAATCAAGGAAGTGTCCTCTTTCAGGGAGCTCATATTCTTTAGGGGACACAATGCATTTGGAAGGGTTTGGCCACAGGGAATGTAGATGTAAAAGGCTGGTGGTCTTTAGGGTGCAGCAGCACGTCAAATAGCAATGCCCAGGGATCCAGAGGGCATATCATGAAGGCAGACAGGAAGGACCCGTGCTCTTAGGGCGTTAACAGCAAGGCAGATGGTAATGTCCAGTGGTCTGGAGGGCAAATAGGAAGGCCTCCATGCCCTTAGGAAGCAATGTGAGGACAGATGGTAAAGCCTAGTGAGCCACCATTTTACCAGAAGGATTGTAGCTGGCAACTCCACGTTCATCTAAGCAATGGTAGTGATTATATCTCTGACTGATAGTGGAATCCAGCAGGGATGGGCATGAGGAGGCCAGTATCTAGCTCTAAGGGAGAATCCAGTGCCTGATGTGAAATGGATACCAGGGTCTAAGGCTGGGGGAGGGGAAAGGAGCCCCTTGGCATGTTCCCTTGATCCAGGGACCTGCTGCAGAAGGGGAGGGGAAGATCTAGAGGGTATTACCTGCTTGAGGCCCAAGTTTCCAGTGAGGAACTTGGACCACCTGGGCTATACTTCTCCCCTTGTTTGGCCTGGGGTTCCTCCTTTCCCAAAGGCCACAGGTCTGGAGGAGAAACTCAGATACATCAATGTAAAGGGACAGAAATTCCAATGGCCACAGACAACCTCCATTTTCCCTCCCCAACTGCTAGGACCGCTGGTTCCAAGTCATCAGTGATATTATGGACCATGTTCTCCAGAGATGACTTGTATGATCACCATTCTTAAAGTTCTGATCTCTGAAGCCTTAATTTTACAGATGAGGAAACTGAGGCCCAGAGAGCATAAAGACAGCTTTGCTCAAGATTGATCCAGAAGTAGCAGGAGGAGGATCTGAACTCAGGTCTTCATATTCCAAATGTAGCAGTCTTCCCACTCCACCAAACAACAGTGTTGCTTGCTAGGGAATCGCCAAAAGCCATCCCTTTTTCCCCACTCTTCCAGGGTTCCAGGAGCACTCAAAACTTCTCTGGCCTTGAGGATGCTTTGCATGGTCCTTTCCAGGATACCAATGCAGCAGATCAGGAAGGATATGACAATACGCTGGTGTTTTGTTAAGAAGGAGGAGGCATTATTTCCTCCTTTGCTGGATCTGGGCTAAGTTAGGTCCTGACTCCGATTTTTCTCCCTAAAACTCTTCCCCACCAAAAATCAGAAATGAAATCAAATCATGATAGATTAGACTAGGACTAACTAATTCGGTCTTCTCATTTTATAGAAGGGAAAAATCGAGACCCCGTGCAGAAACAGCTTGCTTAAGCTCACACCTCAAGGGAGTGGCAGAATCAGGAATAAAAACCACATCTCCTGACATCCAATTTATTTCTCTTTCCATGGTAACATGCTGCCTTCTTTACCATGAGAGTCTCCTGTGTCTGCCCATTCATTTATTCATTTAATCAGCATTGAATAAGGGCTTATTATTAAGCAACTATTATGTTCAAAGTACTGTACTAGATAGGCATTGGGGATACAAACCAAAAACAAACAAACAAAAGAAATAGCTCCCATATAGGAGACTCCCATATAGGAGTACTCGAACTGAGCCTTGGAGAAAGCTAGGAATTCAAAGAGGTGGAGGTGAGGAGGGAATCCTCTTCGGGGTTGGGGACAGCCTGTACAACTGAATGGAAATTCAAGATGGAATACCACGAGAGAGGAAAGATAGGAATATAGAGTGTGGGAAGGGAAGGAAGGTGACATTTGTTTAGAAAGATGGGCTGGAGCCAGGCTGTGAAGGGCTTTAAATGTCAAAGAGAAGAATGTGTATTTTATCCATAAGGAGTAAATACAATTAGAGACTACTGAAGCTTCTTAAGTGAGAAAGAGACATATTTAGACCTGTGCTTTAGGAAAAGTCCTTTGATAGTTGAGTGGGGGGTGGATTAGAGGAGAGAGGGGGGATTCAGGTGAAGAGTCATCCCTCATTCAAGAAGGGATGGAGATCTGAATCAGGGAGGTGGCCATGTTGGTGGGGAGAAAATGATGGGAGTAACGTTGACAAGTGAGAATCAATAAAGTTTGGGAACTGATTGGATATGAGGGAGAGGGAAGAGTTTTGGGGTAACTCTAAGTTTGTGAATCAACTTGATTGGAAGGATGGTGATGCCCTTTGGTTTAGTTGGGAGGTAGGAAAATGAAGATTTCCTGAAGTATTCTGGTGGCACAGGGCCCAGAGTTAGGAAGACCTGAGTTCAAATCCAGCCTCAGACACTTCCTGGGAGATCCTGGGCAAGTCACTTAACCCTATTTGCTTCAGTTTCCTCATCAATAAAATGAACTAGAGAAGGAAATGGTTAACTACTCCAGCATCCTTGCCAAGAAAATTTCAAATGGGGAAACAAAGATTTGGACATGACTGAGTGACTAAATAACAAAAATTCTGAAAATAATTGTTCACTGTTATGTGGGATCATGACCCAAATATGGGAACCCATGGACTGATGGAACCGAAGTTCTTTCTGAAATAGCATTCTGTGATTCCAGAATGTTTTAGACCAATCATGATTCATCCATTTGGTGTAGCCCCTTATAGAGCCCTGAATGGAGTAACCACTCAATAATGTTTGTTGATTTGCCTTAATGTCTTAAGCACCTACTGTGTGTTTAAACTCTTGCTAGGTACTGTGGAGGACATGAAAAGAGAAGAATTTGTCTCTGCAGCTTAGGGGACTTAGAGTCAGGTTGGAGTGGAGGGTGTCGGGGAAGAGGACTGCACAGTCATCACTTTAGGGCATTCGACCAAGTCCTGTGAGATGGTCAAAGGAGCCATGATCATATCTATTTTACAGATAAGGAAACTAATTCAGGGAAATGAAATGACATATTCAAGGTGACAGAACCAGGCCCCTTGAACTGAGGTCTCCTGACTCTCAGTTCAGGGATCTTTAGACTGTACTATTTATATTTTATATGCTTTATATTGTACTCTTTGGTGTTCCTCCTAAGTCCTGTTCTGTTCTAGACCTCACCTGACTTTGCAGGCATCCTGCATCATATATATTTGGCTGGACCACAACAGTCCCAGCTCTTGGTTGAGCCTTAGTTTGGACATAATGTGCTCAGAAGGAATGGTGTGGATTAGACAATCCCTAGGCAGTGGGAATCGGAGAAGCACATCATTAAACATGCTCATAGAGCTGCCTTTCTGGTAGAAACTCAGATCTAGAGCTGGACAGATCATTGAATTCAAACCCCCATCTCATTCCCCACCTTTTTATTGCTTTTTTTTTGGGGGGGGTAGGCAGGGCAAATGGGGTTAAGTGACTTGCCCAAGGTCACATGGCTAGTTTTTGTGTTGTGTCTGAGGCCAGATTTGAACTCAGGTCCTCTTGACTCCAGGGCTGGTACTCTATTTACTGTGTCACGTTAGCTGCCTCTCATTCTCCATTTTTGCAGATGAGAAAACTGAGGGCCAGGGAAGTTGTGAGCTGCCAACAGTCACAGTGAAAGTGTCAGAGGCAAAATTAGCACCAAGGGCACACTGACACCAGGTCCGTCTTCCTTCCCCTACATTATGCTGCACCTACTGTTTACAGAGCATTGTATTAGGCGCTAGGGGAGATGAAAAAAGTTTAGATAAGACACAGCCCCTGTTATAACAGCGTAAACAGTCTCTGGGACACCAGAGCTATGACTCAAAGTACTGTGTGATCATCACCCAAGAGAGGTTTGAAGATCATGTCTGAAAGTGGGGGAGCAGGGCTTGGAGCAGGGATTATTACTAATCGAGGGTATCAAGGAGGAGGTGGATTTTAGAAGGTCAGGAGATATTCTATATTTCTTCATTTCCACTTCTAGCCCCCAGAATTCCTATTGTTCAGTCGTTTTGGTTGTGAACGACTCTTTGTGACCCCATTGGGGGTTTTCTTGGCAAAGACCGGAGCAGTTTTCCATTTCCTTCTCCAGATGAGGAAACTGAGGCAACCTGGGTTAAATGACTTGCTCAGGGTCTTCCTGATTCCAATCTCAGCTCTCTATTCACTGTATCTCCTAGCTGCCCACCCAGTGAGGTAGGGGTTATTGTTATTGTCATCATTCACATTCTGCAGATGAGGAAACTGGACCACAGAGGTTGAGATCACACAGCTAATACAGATTGTCTGAGGAAGGACTTGAACTCAGGGCTTCCTGACTCTAGGTCCAGCACCCTACCTATCCCGAGGTACCGCCTAGTGTCTTCCCTAAGGAAACAATATGAATCCATTGACGAGTTTTGAGCAGAAAAGCACCATGACCTGTTTTTTAATTAGGAAGAGAAACCTAGCAGCAAATGTGAAGGATGCTTTGGGGATGGAGAGAGTGACAGTGCGAAGCCCTGGTAGGAAGTTATTTCAATAGTCCAGTGGGTGGTGATGAGGACCCGTGGGGGGATGGGTGCAGAGACAACAGGGAGGAGGGGACAGATGGGAGATAGATGGCAGAGGTGGAATGGACAGGCAGTGGTAGCAGGATATGAACAGGAAGAGAGAGGGGAGCCAAAGATAACTCCAAGGTTTGGAAAATGGGAGCCTGTGCAGATGGATGGTGGTGCCCGGGACAGAAAAAAAGAAGGGAAAAGATAATAAGCTCAGCTTAGGATTCCTCAAGTTAGTAGGACAGTGGGATGGATATCCAGGCAGACATGTCCTGTGGGTAGTTGCTCTGGAGAGGGTCAGGACTGGAGATGTGGATTTGAAATAGGGGCTACAGTCTCTATAGATGGGGAGGATAGGGGCACCATAGAGCACAGGGCTCCAGGACTGAAGTCGGGAAGACTCATCTTCCTGAGTTCAAATCTGGCCTCAGACACTTACTAGCTGAGTGACCCTGGGAGAGTCACTTCACCCTATTTGCCTGTTTCCTCATCTGTCAAATGAACTGGAGAAGACAGTGGCAAACCACTCTAGTATCTTTGCCAAGAAACTCCAGATGGGGTCATGAAGAGCTGGACATGACTGAAATGACTCAATAAGAATACATTTCTACAGATGCTCCCTTACAGTACCAAGCTGGAGAGTCCCTAAAAAGCCATGGTGGAAATGGTAGAAACAGTGGGAACAGAATATTTATAAGTGAGTGCATATTTTAGGTTCACACGGGCAGCTACCTGTACAAAGAAACTTACGGTAAAATTTTAGTACATCGTGGTAGATGTTACCTAGAGCCCTGGACCTGGAGTCATGAAGATCTGAGTTTAAATTTGACCTCAGCCACTGTCTAGCCGCATGACCCAGGGCAAGTCACTTAACCTCTGTTTGCATCAGTTTCTTCATCTGCAAAATGGGGATCATTATAGCAGCTCCTTTCCTGGGTTCTTGCGAGGATCAAAGGAGGTTATATTTATAATGTGCTCAGCACAGTGTTGGGCACAGAGGAGGAATTTAATAAGGGCTTCATCACTTGGTCCCCCCTCGTGTTGGACTGAGCTCCCACATCCAGAAGGACATAGCTCTAGTTCTGATACTGACCAGCTAGCTTAGACAAGTCATCTCACCAATCAAGTCTAAGTTTCCTCATTTGTGAAATAAAGACTTGGACCAGGCTAGCCTCTGCTGTCCCTTATGGTTCCAAACCTGAAGGACTTCTCTCCAGAAAAGACACTGCCCCAGTGTTGGTGGGAAGGATAGATGGAATTCCCATCTGGTCAGATGGCAGGAGCCATGAGGGAAGGGCTCTGACTGTGACTGAGGGAAGGGCTGTAACTGAGGGAAGGGCTGTGATCACAGGGCCCAGAGCTCCAGGAGTCATCTCTGTGATATGCCAGTGCATTACAAAAATCCCGTTATCAGCCTCCCAGGCCTGAAGATTAGCCTGACTTTAGCTGGCTTTTGCTCAGTATTTTGGATGTAATATTAGCAATCACATAATGCAAATATATGCAAACACATGTAAATAGCCATACATCTATAAGAGACTAAGGGGCTGCTGTTGAGGAGAGGATTTCCATAATCATTGCAAGATCCCACAAGGATCATTATAACTTGGTGAAATTACCCCAAATCCTGAAGCTAATGAGCCCCCAGTCTGGGTCCCAAGAGAGACCCCTGGGACTGAGGCTAAGGTAGCACTAAAGAAAGCCCTTTTGGAAACAGGTCCCCCTTGTCTCTGGCTTGTTTCTGTATTCCATTACCCTCAATTAAATAGTGTCCTTGGGCTCATCGAGGCTTCCTCAGGTCACTGGACAAATGACATTCTTCCCTACTTTTTTGTTTCTACTCAGACTCTCTATTTTGTGATTTATTACTTGTCCGGACCTATAGTGATCCTACAGGTTCCTAAAAGGTTCATCCTCAGGCTTCTCTTTTACCTTCAGTTAACAGCGCTAGATGCAGAGGCTCCTACATCCAACAGGAAGAAAAAACCCAGGCAGAATTCTCACTCCCTTTTGACATTCAGGGTCTCAAAAATGTGTGGGCCACTGTGTTTCCAAGCAGAGATCAGGTTCTAGGACCCACATCCTATATTCTAAGGCTCCTCCCAGTCCTGACCTTCTGTGTTCTAAGGACCCTCCCAGCTCTGACATCCCATAATCGAATGTTTCTCCAAGATCTGATGTATTGTATTCTAAGGGCCAGCTCTGACATCCTGTGTTCTAAGGACCCTCCCAGTTCTGACATTCTTTGTGTTCTAAGGTTTAAGATCTGACATTGTGTTATGAAGGCCCTATGGGCTCAAATGTTCCATGTTCTAAGCTTCCTCAAAGCTCTGACATTAGGTGTTATCAGCTACTTCTAGCTCTGATCTTATGTTTTAAGGGATTTACTCTTGCTTTGATATCCTGTGATTCTAAGAGATTGCTTAACACATCAGCCGTCAGAGATACCACTGAAATGATTCCTGTGCTGAGCAGGAGGGTGGGCTCAGGGGTCTTCTGCAGCTGTTCAGAGTTTCTGACGAACCATTTTTGTTCACCAGGCAGGGAGCGGACTCACCAGAGGGCAGAGGATAATTCTAGGTGCCAGCTGGGGAGATTCTGTGTCAATATGTCGGGCTCTTCCTGTTGATAACAGTGACTGATGAGACGGACAGTCATTTTGCTGTAATACCAGTAATGCTCCCTCTCCTCTGATGCCTAACCATGGAATGTAAGTGATTCTGGATTCCACAGAACAGATGCTCCCACTAGCCTTGCCCAGTGGGAGAAGCTGTAAGTGTGGCCCAGGCTCAGATCTTTTCTCCTGGTGACCCCCTTGGCTAAGTTGAATATTCCAAGGTGACGGACTTTTGGTCACAGTAACTCTCAAAGATCACCTATTAAGATGGAGAGAGTTTGAGGTCTACACTGAAGGTTATAAGCTCCCAAAATCATAGAGAGGTGGTAGGGTGTAATGAATACAAGGCTACCCTCAGCATGCAGAAGACTTGAGTTCAAATCTTAACTTAGATATTTAAATTATGTGATCCTGAGAAAGTCACTTAATTTGTCTTGGCCTCATCCATAGAAAGTGGGTGTCAGATTGGATAGTATGCAAGATTCCTTCTAGCTTCAAGTCTATGAACCTATGATAGAGAGTTGAGAGACCTCAGAGGCCATATAATCCATGCCCTTCATTTTATATAGGAAATATTTTATATTTTACATAGGCCTAGGGCAGTGACTCATCCAAGGTCTGTGATGTATAAAAAGTTTGAGAGACATAGTTTATGGGTTATTAATATTTTGTTAACAATGCTAGCATATTATTAATAAAAGTATGGTCATTTGACTTTCTCTCTAAGACCAAAGACCAATCATGGAAACTGCTCAATGCTTATATGCTGCTCTTCGAAAAGTGAGTGTTTCTGAGGGTAGAAATCATCTCTGATTGGTTATCAATGAATGAGAGAATGAATATCATAGTGAGAGGTGGACCTGTTCTAACAAAGGTCTACATGACTCTGATCCCTCAGTCTTGGTCAGAGACTTATCTATATTCATAACACCTTGTTTGACAAAGGAGAGAATCCACATTTTCCCAGACCTGTCTGACTAAAACATAATGGTCCAGAATTCATCAATTCACCTAAACTAATTTTTTTAACCTTTTGAACAGATCTGAGTTTTCCTTCTCAGTATAAGCCCTAGAGAGGTCGCCTGAATAACCTACAGTAGCTGATTTCTGAATGAGGAAATAGAAAAGATGAAAAACCTTGGTCCTAATTGAATAATTAGTTAGTACAAGAAAAGAAACAATCATTTCAGATTATATAAGTTTAGTAGACATCAGAGGAGAGATTGGAATCAGGTCCTCTGATTGCAAAGCCAATGACATACTCATTACCAGTGAAAACTTCACACACTGAAGTGTGAAAATAGTAACAATACAGGTAGGCACATCAAGGCTTATTATCTCCATTTCACAGGTGAGGAAATGGAAGCCAGGGAGGGGAAGTACCTGCTCACAGCATTGTTTAGTGGCTGGAACCTGTAGCCAGATCTCTCAACCCCTGGTCCAGGGCTCTTTCTACAATCTAGTAGATAGAGATGTTCACCTGCTGCTGTTAGTTCAAATGAGAAGGGAAGCAAATTCTAAGCTAAAAGAAGTCCTGTCACCAGGGTCTTCAAGAGAAGGCCATACAGCCAGTGGTCAGAGATGTCAGAGAGATCAAGAGTGAGATGAGACCTTAGAAATAAGGAAAGTAGGGGCGGCTAGGTGGCGCAGTGAATAGAGCGCCGGCCCTGGAGTCAGAAGGACCTGAGTTCGGATCCGGCCTCAGACACTTAATCCACACAAACAAAAACCTAGCCGTGTGACCTTGGGCAAGTTACTTAACCCCAATTGCCCTAAAAGGGGCGGCTAGGCGGCACAGTGAGTAAGAACGCCGGCCTCGGAGTTGGGATGACCCGAGATCAGATCCGGCCTCACAAAATGAGCACCCACACATAAATAATGACTAGCCGTGTAACCTTGAACAAGTTACTTAACCCCAACTGCTTAACAAAAAATACCCAAATAGGGGCGGCTAGGTGGCTCAGTGAGTAAGACCAAAGGCCTTGGAGTTGGGATGACCCGGGATCGAAACCGGCCTCAGAAAATGAGCACCCACACATAAATAGTGACTAGCCATGTAACCTTGAGCAAGTTACTTAACCCGAATTACTTAAAAAAAAAACAAGAAATAAGGAAAGTAAAGCCCAGAGATGTGAAGTTATTTGCCAGGATTTGAATCCACTCTCAGGAGAGCTAGGTGCTGCCATAGTGCATAGAGCACTGGGCTTGGAGTCAGGAAAACTCCTCTTCATGAGTTCAAATCTGGCCTCAGACACTTCCTAACCGTGTGACCCTCGCCAAGTCACTTCACCCTCTCTGTCTCAGCTTCCTCAGCTGTAAAATGAGCTGGAGAAGGAAATGGCGAACCAGTATCTTTGCCAAGACAACCCCAAATGGAGTCATAAAGAGTTGTACATGACTGAAAATGGCTGGGCCATATAACAACGCTGACTCCAGATCTAGTATTTTTTTTCCGGGGCCTTCTGAGATCCCTTTCAGTTCTGAGTCTGTGACTTTGTCCTTTGTCGGGTTCTCTCTCTATCAAATATTTCCTCGGGTTCTACCATGAGGCATTGAATGTTGCATAGAGCAGATGCTCAGTAAAGACATCTTGAATGAAAGAACTAATGAATGAAGCCACATGGTTGACTTGCCTTAACCAGAGGTGCTCTTGGTCCATTTGCTGGTAGTGACTGAATGATAGGGTGGAATTCTTGATTGACTCTCTTTATTCATGCACTCGTTCATTCAATTCTCATCTCAATGATAAACATGCATTGAATGGGTGAATGAATTAATTTATTCATTCAATACTTAACTGTGTACAAAGCCCCAGGATCCATGAGTGTCCAAATAAGTCCCTCCCCTCATAGAGTTCCTAGCCATGGTGGGAGTACAAGTTACTAAAATACAGAGAAGAATGACCCAGTGATTTAGAGGATGTCACTTTGAATCCAACCTTTGATACTTACTACTTGTGAGAGCCTGTTTCAGTCATTTTACTTCTCTGGGCCTCAGTTTCCTTATCTGTAAAATAAGAGGGTTGGACTAAATTAGCCTCTAAACTCTCATAGAATCACAGAATTTGAAAGCTGGAAGGGACCTCAGCAGCTGCCTTGTCCAGCCCAGATACAATTTATGGAAGGAATCCCTTCTATGATGTGCCCCCCTCCAAGTGGTCATTTAAGTTTCTGCTTGAGGGTCTCCAAGGAGGGAGAACTTAGCCCCTCTCTAAGCAATCCCTTCCAGCTCCAAACCTATAACCCTAAAGCATAATGTCATCAGGACTTTGTGAATGGAGGCAGGCAATGGAAGTTCCGAGAAGGGAGTGATTGCTAATGGCTGGGGTAACTGAGGAAATGTTCTTGGAGGAGGTGGGTCCTGAATGGGGCCCAGGAAGATTCTCAGAAGGCTGAGATAGGGAAAGGAGCAGAGGTAGGATATAGGAGAGCCTAAGGTGTGTCGGAGGAATGACAAGAGCTATCAAGCCAGAGGCGAGGTTTCATAGAGGAGAAAGAAGAGAGCCAAGGAGAAAGGCAGGCTCTCTAAAGAGCAAGGAGCCTCACTGCCATTCCAGCTGGCCTATAGTAGGGACATGCTGGGTGGTTGTTGTTGTTTGTCCTACACTCTTGAAGAGGACCATGACATCACAGAGGTGATGCCATGATATGCAAGTGATTTACGTGGGGGAGGGCTGTGCAAAGTCACCAGGCTCACTTTCTCCTCTGGAGCCATCTGGGTCCAGTGGCCAGATACACATCAGGATGACCAGACATGGCCTTGGGTGCAGTGTACCTTGGCCTTTTTAAAACTAAGATTTTTTGCATGTCTCAGTTTGACTGAAGCAATGCCCATTCAGTGATTAAGGCTAGGTAAAAAATGAGGCAAATAATGGCCTCTTTAGCCTAGTCCAAAAAAAAAAAATCAAACTGGGAGAGGAAGACTCACAGGAGGGTCTAGGGGAGGCCCCTCACCTCCTCAGCCCTCTGTGCTCAGTGAATGTTCTCCTGCCTCATACCTCCTGACAGGCAGGCCCAGGACATCTACCAAGGCTAATGGAATATTTTTGCAGTGAAGTTGGAGGGGGGAAGGGTTGGAGTCTAGGAAGCCTAAGAGGAGGGCTTTGCATTAACCTTTAAATCACAGGTTAAGTTAGATGTGCATCCCTGCAGAGTCTGCTTCTTACGGGGCACCAGGCGCTGGAGAAAGCTTAACCAATTAGAAGGCTTGGCTCCTACCCACTGCCAGAAAGCAGTCATGCTTCCCAGGGCAGCTGTTTCCCTCTGCCCTGACTCCAGCCAGCCAAGGAGAACAGGAACTCAGCCTTGGCAGAGAAGTGTGTGTGTGTGTGTGTGTGTGTGTGTGTGTGTGTGTGTGGTGGGGAGGGGTTATTAGAAGGGAGGAATGATGGGAAATGGACTCAAAAGGGAATTACAGCCCAAGTTCTGGCCTCAGGGAAGTGCTGGGTTTATTTTTCTCATAAAAAAGAGCAAAACAGAAAAGCTGCCAAACTCCAAATGTCCATCCAGCCTCAGCTTGTAGACCCCTAGTGATCAGGGATCTGCTGCTTCCCAAGCCCTCTTGCACAGCTCTAATAATTAGCAGGTTTCCCACCCCCTTGACACTAAGCTAATAGTTGTCTTAAAGTAGCTGATGGGTAGACATATGTAAAAGAAGTTACCCAGCCTTCTCTGCTTGGCCACAGAGGGCAGAACTGGGAGCAATTGATGAAAAATCACAGAAGAGCAGATTTAAGCTTAGTTGGAAGGATATACTTCTCTGGGCTAACTCTCCAGCTTCCTTCAGATGGTCTCATAAAGGCTCTTCATCACTCTCACTGGTAATGCCACGGTGCCTGGCACATTGTGGGCATTTAATAAATGCTTTGTTGACTTAACTTGGCTGCCCTACATTTGGAATTCTCCAGTTTCACAAAAGAGACAGGAGCTCTCTCTACCAGTTCAGGTCCCCGGGTTTTCTGCAGTTTATAGTAGTAAATAGTTGCCTGGGAGCCCCTAGAGGTTAAGTACCTCGCCCAGACTCACACAGCCAGGATGTGTCAAAGGTAGCAACTGAATAGAGGTCTTCCTGTCTCTAAGGTTAGCTCTCTGTCTGCTGCAACATCTGTCTCTTCAGGGCTGTGAGTATCCTTACCAAATTGTGGTGCCTTCCCTCAGACAAGACCTTCTGTCTACTCTGCATATAATTTGTATATAAATAGTTGTTCACTCATTATTTCCCTCAGTAGATTAAGAGTTCCTAGGGACTAGAGATTTTTTCTTTACTTCCCATCACCTCCCCTCATGCTCCTTCCCTTCCCTTCCCCCCATCCAGGACAACTTACTTAACTAATAGGACAAACAACTTAACTACTCTTTTCTTCAATTTCTTCATCTGGGGAGAGAGGGGGGGGGAGAGAGAGAGAGAGAGAGAGAGAGAGAGAGAGAGAGAGAGAGCGAGCAGGTACAATTATATGACCTCTGATGTGTCTTCCAGACTTATGATTCTTTTCCTTCCTTCCTTCCTTCCTTCCTTCCTTCCTTCCTTCCTTCCTTCCTTCCTTCCTTCCTTCCTTCCTTCCTTCCTTCCTTCCTTCCTTCCTTCTATAAAGGTTGAGAATTCTGGGGTGAGACAGACAACATGCAACATTTCCCAGTGTTATTGCGGCTTCAGGTTGCTCTCCAGATGCTGGTAATAGAGAATTGGTGTGCTGGAGATCCAGCCCCTGGGCATATTTGTGATGGAGTGTGGAGTGGTTATTGAATGAATAGAAGGAGGTGTGATATTGCTCCTAGGATAAAATACAAACTTCTTTCTGTTTGGCATTTAAAGCCATTTCATAGTCTGGCTCCAACCTGTCTTTCCAGACTTACTTTTCATTACTTCTCTTCACACACTCTACCATTTAGTCAGTCTGGTCTGTTTTCTTTCCCAGATACATGAAAGTCCATCTCCCACATCTATACCTTTGCTTCCTCATATCTGGAATGCTTTCTCTCTTCACATCTGCTTCTCAGAATCCATAATTCTCTCTAGGGCTCAGCTCAAATCCACCTCTTAAAGAGGTTTCTAATTCTTTCATTTGTTAGTTGCTACCCCCTCCTTCAATTACTTAGTTAACAAGCATTTATTAAACACCTACCGTATTAGGCATTGTGCACAGTCCCTGGGATAAAAGAAAGAAACATCAAAGTCCCTGTTCCCAAGTATTTCACAGTCTAAGGAGGAGGATGGGGAGAAAACATGATAAGATAGATAGATAGATAGATAGATAGATAGATAGATAGATAGATAGATATAAATAGAGATATATTATCTATGAACAACATATATACAGGAAAAAGTAGAGCTAATCAATGGAAGGTAGGCACTAACTAAAAGAGTTCAGTAAAGGCTTTTTGTAGAAGGTGGGATTTAGCTGAGATTTGCAGAAAGTCAAGAGGAGTTTAGAAAGTCAGGAGTTTAGAACACTCAGTTCCACAAGTTTTTGAGTTCCAAATTTTCTACCCCCATCCCTTCCCCCTCACCCCAATGGCAGCATGCAATCTGATATAGGTTCTGCATATACATTCACATTAAACATTAGTCAAGTTGTAAAAAAGAATTATAACCAATGGAGTGAACAATGAGAGAGAAGAAACAAAGCAAAACAAGAAAGAGAGAGAGCAAGTAGTTTGCTTCAGTCTGCATTCAGACTCTGTAATTCTCTCTCTGGATGTGGATAACCTTTTCCATCATGAGTATTTTGGAGTTGTCTTCTAATCTTGCATTGCTGAGAGGAGCCCAGTCTATCAAAGTTAGTCATCACAGATATGATGCATCTGTAATTGTGTACAAAGTTCTCCTGGTTCTACTCTTCTCACTCAACAGCAGTTTATATAAGTCTCTCCAGGTTATTATGAAGTCCATCTGCTCCAAATTTCTTATAGCACAATAGTATTCTATTACATTCATATGCCACAACTTGTTCAGCCATTCCCCAATTTATTTCCAATTCTTTGCCATCACAGGAAGAGTTGCTATAAATATTTTTGCACATATGGGTCCTTTCCCCACTTGTATGATCTCTTTGGGATACAGCCCTAAAAGTGGTATTGCTAGGTTAGAGGGTATGCACATTTTTATAGCCCTTTGCATACTGTTCCAAATTGTTCTCCAGAATGGTTGGATCAGTTCACAACTCCACCAACAATGTGTAAGTATTTCAGTTTTCCCACATTTTCTCCAGCATTTATCATTTTCTTTTCTTTTCTTTCTTTCCTTTTTTTGCCTTTTGGAGGGCAATTGGAGTTAAATGACTAGCCCAAGGTCACATGGCTAGTTTTTTTTTTTTGTGTGTGTGTGCATGTGTTAAGTGTCTGAGGCAGGATTTGGACTCAGGTCCTCCTGACTCCAGGGCTGGTGCTCTATTCACTGCACCACCTAGCAGCCCCAGCATTTGTCATTTTCTTGTTTTGTCAGGTTAGCCAATCTGATTGGTGAGATGAGGTACCTAAGAGTTCTTTTGATTTGCATTTCTTTGATCAATAGTGATTTAAAGAATTTAAAGAATTTTTTCATATACTTATAGATATCTTTAATTTCTTCTTCTGAAAACTGCCTATTCATATCCTTTGGTCACTTATCAATTGGGGAATGACTTGTATTCTTATGAATTTGACTCAATTCTCTCTATGTTTTAGAAATGAGGCCTTCATCAGAGATACTGGTTGTAAAAATTCTTTTCCAATTTTATGTTTCCCTCTTAATCTTGGTTACATTGACTTTGTACAAAAACTTTTCAATTTAATGTAATCAAGATTATCCATTTTGCATTTCATCATGCTCTCTATACCTTGTTTGGTCTTAAAATTTTCCTTTCTCCATAAATCCAGTCAGTAACACTTTATTTCTATACAACATCTCTGGCATCTATCCTTTTTTTCTTTACTCACACGGCCACTACCCTGGCCCAGACTCTCATCATAAAAAGTTTCAAGTCCATTTTCTTTGAGACTCAGTTCATATGGCACCTTCTGCTGAAGATCCTTCCCAGTATCATTGCTTCTCTCTCCTTTCCCCCAATGCTAGCCTTCCCATCTAAGGGTAAACTTCCATCTACTTTTGTATAGATTTTGTTTTTATTGGGTAGTTAGGTGGTTGGTGAATGGGGTGTTCAGAGAGGACTAGCACCTCTGGTGTGAGGGTTGCTGAGCCCTTTTCAGGTATACTCATCCACCTTTGGTGTCTACATTTCACCCAACTCTCACCTGTGGTTCTAAGAAACTGTAGTATGTACAGTGGCCACATCCCAGCAAAACTCATCACTACAGATGGGATTAACCAGGTTGAGGGTAACTGAAGGGCCTCAAAACTGTCAGCAAGGTAGGGAGATGTCTATTCCAAGCTTGTGAAGATTTCCCCTAGTGGAATGGATAGATGAGAACAATTTGTTCTAACCACCATAAAGGTGGCAAAACAGGATCTGTGGAGAGCTTAGAGCTTGGTCAGACACCATCAAAGAAGCCAAGGTTATTCACTGCATCCCAGGCCATCCCCAATCATCTTGGCTTTTGTCCTGCCACTAGACCTCAATGAATCTGGAAGAGAGAGTCAAGCTGACAACTTTTGTGCAACTCTGTTTCACTGAAATCCAATTAACTCAAAAGTCAAGACATCACCCCATGATGTCATCTTAGAAAATGAAGAATGACCAGTAAAGTGTCTGGTTGTAAAAAGTATTGCCTTGGATGTGGCTGGTGCCCATATGTCTGAGTGCCCCCATCTGGTTCCAGCAATATGGGTTCTTACTGAAAGAAAACACAAAGGTGAGATCAGAGATCACTTGGATCACTCTGAAGCTCCTGCACTTTCAAACCATAGCAAAGATGATATTTTCTGTAGAACAAAACCCATGTTGGGCAACTCTCTGGGTTTCAGTCAAGTCTATACAACAACCATCATGGAAGGAAGGCTTGTCAAACTTTCTGGACTCTCAAGGAGCAGGATGCTTCCTCTCTCCCCTAAACCCTTCACAAGAATTTTCCCTTGGTCTCACAGATATAAATGACCTGTGCCTTGGCCTGCAGTCCCTCAGCTTGACAAGGGGAGACAGACCATGGAGTACCCAGGACACTGATGCTGCAGCACAGAGCAGCCCACAATCAGAACTGTGCCTGCTCAATAGCCCCCTGGCAAATGGGCTGGGAAAACCTCCTCTTGGCTTCTTGCCCCTGAACCCTACTCATTCTGAATTTGAAAAGTTTCCAACACCATCTTTGAGAAGATTCTTCCTGGTTGCCCATCCTAGATTCCCATTTCAGTAGCCCCTTTGATTGGACACAAGTAGATTCAGTTCTGAATCAGACCATTTCTCGCATTTAGTTTCTAGCCTTCTTGCTGTATTTGGAGTCAGGAAGTCCTGAGTTCAAATACTAACTCAGACATTTATTAGCTCTGGGAAAGTCACTTGGCATCTGCCTCAGTTTCCTCATCTGTAAAATGGGGGAATCGTAATAGCGTCTCCCTCTCAGGGTTGCTGTGAGGATCAAATGAGATAATTATGAGGTGCTTAGTGCAGTGCTGGCATACAGTAAGTACTACATAAGTGTTAGTTATTATAGGCAGAGACTGTCACATTTTCCCTTTATTTAAGGCAGTACATATCACAGTGCCTGGAATAGAGTAAGCTTTTAATACATGCTTCTTGATAGATTAATTGAAATACTATTTTCTTCTGGGTCTTGAGTGATGATAATTCTGGGAGAACCTGGCAATCAATTAATCAGTTAAAGAGCATGAATTAAGAGCTTTCCATGTGCTGGATTCTGGGAATGGAGAGGGGAAAGGGAAACAGTCCCTGAGCTCAAGCAGCTTCCTGAATAGTCAGGGGAGACAATGGGGGCTAAGAGGTTTCTAATGATCCTGGTGCATGGGATAAGCTGGCCACCCTTCCTCCCTCACCTGCAGTCTCATGTGTGTGCTAGAGTTGATCAGGAGGCTCATAATGGAGGGGTTATAATGGGTACACTGTCAGGAGGGATGGACATTTCTAGTGTAGTGATCTTGGAATCAAGAAGGCTCAGGTTCATATCTCACTTCCGACTCTAGCAATGGGATCATGGCCAAGCAACTTATCCTCTCTGTGACTCAGTTTCCTCATCTGTGATATGAGGGGGATTGGATTCAATAACTTCTACGTTCTCATCCAGCTCTAAATCCACAATCTTATGATTCTTTTCCTGCTTCCTTCGATATTCAGATTTGCTAATCACCCCAAGACCAGTAGTTGTCCAATAGGGACAACTAGATGATCAGTAGCTGATAACCCTTCAACATGAACAATTTTGCTTCTAGGAGGCATGATGGAGTGACTGGGACTGGTTACCAAGGCTGCTGCTATAGCCTGAAATTTGAGCTGATGGTGAACAAGACATCTGGAGACCAACATGTGGAGTGGAATCAGATTCTGGAGCAGAAATCTATACTTGAGTATGGGGGAAGGGGTGGAGAATCCCAAATCCTGAGCCTGGTGGCTATTGAGGATCCCATTAGCTGGTGAATGTAAGAAAGAGATGATTGATTTCTCCCACTACTCTTCCATTGATTTCTCATTTTACAGTCAGTGACCTGGAACTGGAGTCAGCCACACATTCACGCCTCTTTTTTATCCCTTATCCGTGAGTTGTGAATCCCCCAAACACACCTAAGGATCTTGGAGGCATGGAGTTAGAGGAAGGTTTGAGATATGGCTGGGGGCAGGCAGATGGCATCCCATGGGAGCCCTTAATTCATTTCCTTCTGTTTTTGGTGTGGTCAGTAAGTGATATGATCACAATAGATCGAGTGTTGGAATCCTATGAATGGGGAGGGTTGTGACCAAAGGAAAAAGAGCTCAGATGTGGCTAGCAGCCTAGCACCATTGATTGAGAGTTAGAAGGGACCTTCTTAGTCACCTAATTCATTTGGGAAGATCAGGAAGCTGAAGCCTAGAGAAGGTAAGCAATTTACCCAACTTTACACAGGTAGTAAGCATGATTAAACAGATAGTGAAGGTGCATTTGAATCCAGGTCCTCTGACTCCATAGCCAGAGCTATTTCCATTCTAGCATGCTTGCTTCTTCTCCTTGATTTGATCATATTTGATATTCAATAAAACTAGACCTGAGAAGTGGGTGTTTGGACTGTTTGGCACCTCTGAGAAGGAAGACATTCATCAATGGGGGAAACAGTCAAGGCTTCTTCAGGGAGCCTCTCTGGTGGTCCTAGAGACTAGTACTATTTTTAGGGAGGCCTTCTGAAACATGCACCAGAGGAAATGAGGTGACTTTCTGACCGGCGGCTAGTGGTGATCATCACCTAGTGGGTAATTCACATATTGCACTCCCTTACTGGAGAATTGATGTAATAACATGCTGTCAGTCTATAGCCTTTAAGGAGGATAGTACAAAAACCAATTTGGACTGCTCATATGCATATGCATTGTAATAGAAGTTATATGCCTGTCCCCAATATCTCCCAATGTATCTAGTACATAAAATGCTTGTTGAATTTCTTGATGTGATGTGATGGTTGGTGGTTTGATCATGAGTACTTGGAGGGTGCTGTGTCTCTCTCGGTAGCATATAAACTTCTCAAAGACAAAGATTGTTGAACTTTCATCAGTATAGCCTTAGCACTAGTACTTGGTACCTAGCTCCTAGTAGGCATTACAAAAAACTCAGTGGATTGAATTTAACTGTGAGAGTCATAGCCCACTGGGTGGCCCTTCTCCCTTCTCCCCAGGGTCCCACACTCCACCAAAGAGCTGGGAGTTAAGATGGCCCCCTCCTGAGTTGCCTGTTCTAACTGAAAGACTCATCCTCAACATTTCAATATAGCTTTGATTCAAATGCATCTCTGGGCACGTCAAGACTGTCAAAATGTTAGGATCTTCTGGTGAGAAGTGATAAATGGAACCAAAAGAATTAAATATAGACCTAACGAGGCAAGTGGGTTCAGGGAGATGTAGCTATGGTTACAGAACTTTATGATGTTGTTCCCTATACCAGCCCCAGAGCCAGGCTGATGTTTAGGCTGGCATTAGAAAACTTTCTTGGAGGACCTCATTGGGAGGTTTGCCTCTCTACATCTGTGACAATCAGGGCAGGGTTCATCTCCCAGCCTCAGCCCACCTGCTGGCTCTACAGAATGCCTGTTGAGGCAGGGATGCATCCTCAGCATGCCCAGGGGCTCCCACCTGAGTTGGCCCAGGATCATCAGTCATTGTCTTGGAGGGCAACCCCTGCAGACACGTGACCTGGTGCCTGCTCCTGTAGGTGCCACATCCTTACCTTCCCAGCCATTATAGGCCTGGAAAAGAGAGTCATTGTCATCAAGACTTGTGACAATGTCATATGGTTCAACATCGGAAGGGAAGGCACTTTAATTAGTAGAAATGCCATTAAAAAAGAAGTATGGCTGTCTGCTTTGCTGTTGTTCCCTAAGGATCAGGGGATTTTTCCATCTGACTTGCAGCTGAAACCTTTCATTTGCTTCCTCATTAGAGAGTGAGCTCCTTGGGAACAGGGACTGTCTGCTTTCTGTTTTTATCCCCAGTGCCTAGTCTAGTGCTTTGCATATAGTAAATTATTAATAAATGCTTTTTCATTCATTCACTCACTCACTCACTCACTCACTCACTCACTCATTCATTCACTTGCTCATTAATTCATTCATTTATTCATTCACTCACTTATTCATCTAATACCAGCAGCCAGTGATTGAGATATAAAACAAGTAGGGAAACAAACAGCATTTGCTCTGGGATGAGGGCTCACCTTAAAGGCCACCTGCTCCCTATCACAGTTCCTTTTATTTCTCTCTGACTTCTATTCTCAGTCTCCTTAGACCCACGATTGCCCACTTGATCCTCTCTACCTTCATTGACCTTCCTTGCCTGGACTCAACAGTGTCTGCTGACTCCCTCTGTCTCTGATTGTGTGTTCCTCTGGGCCCAGATCTCATTACAAATCTGAGACCTGTACTGGACTCTGTCTTCCTAGGGGGGCACCTGGGCCTGGCTGTTCCAGACTGGTGCAGGCATGTTTCTGCCTCTGCCCCAGGGAGACCATACCAGAGTTACTAGGTAGAATCTGTGTGGCCCAGGGCATTAAAGGCATCTAGGTGATGCGGTGAGTATTGTGCAGAGACATTTGTCATCTATAGAATGGGGATAATAATAGCACCTACCTACATGAGGTTGTGATAAGATAACATATGTAAAGTACTTTGAAAATCTTATAGCTGCTATATAAATGTTAGCTATTATTAAAGGAGTTACACTTCTTAGAGTAAATTTGTATTTGCATTTATGTAGATTCCTATTCCATTGTGAAGGGGAATGGAAGGCAGCCTGGGGAAGGCAGATGTGTTGACAGTGGTGTTGGAGCCAGGAAGAGCTGATGGGGGTGTCTGTGGACTGGAGGGATACAGAGATGGAATCTCAGAGCCAGAAAAGAACACGGATGATATTTGGGAAGGTGGGGGGAAAGGTTACCAAGAAAACATCAGCCACAGGCCGACTTTCTCATCTCAATAAAGTTTTATGAGCAAGATCTGTACGTGCACTGAGACTCCCCTTGATGAAAATATGAGAAAGAAACAGGCAGGCATAGGTAGATGATTTTTCACAGCAGATCACATCTTCACAGTCGCACAATTGACTTTGAGGTGGACAGAATACACAATTGTGCTGTGTTTATTGTTTGTTGATTCAAAAAAAAAACATTTGACTAGGTAGAACCATTAGCTTGGAGATTGAGTTTTCTCTCCTCCAACAAGGTATCTCCCATGATACTTCAGAATTCCTCTAAAGAAGTAACCACAGGGATAATTTTTTTTAAAAAAAATTATTGATGGATTTTGTTTTCTGTCATTTCTGGATATATCCTCCCCATCTCACTAACTCTGTAAACTCTGGACATAAACCCTTCCTTGTAACAAAGAAAACAGCTAATATGACCAATTGATTCAATGACCACATCTGACAGTGTATACAACAGTATTCCTCTATGTCCCCTACCATGAGGAGGGAAGTATTTTTTATAAGCTTTTATTGATATTTCCTATTTATTATATCACTTTAGTTATTCCAAGTATCCCTCCCCTTCTTTCTCCCAGAGAACAGTCCCATATGGAAAGTAGTTTATTTTAAAGAGAAAAAATCAGCATAAATGATTCATATATTGGGAAAAAAATCAGAAAACATGTGCAATGTATAGTATTTGTGGACCTCCCGACTCCATTAAAGGGTAGATTGAGGGTATCTTTTCATTTGAGTCCTGCTTGATCTTTATCATTTAGTTATATTTACCTTTGATTTTTGGTGTGCCATTTTCCCCATTTACCTTGTTGTAGTTACTGTGTACCTTGTTTTCTTGGCTCTGCTGACTTCACTCTGCATCAGTTTATATAAATCTTTCTGGGTTTCTTTGTATTCACTATTCACATCATTTCCTGTTGCACAATAATATTCCATCACATGCACTTACCACAATTTGTTTAGTCATTCTCCAATTGATGGATATCTACTTTGTTTCCAATTCTTGGCTATCACAAAAAGTGATACTATAGATACTTTGTAATATATGGGGACTTTTTCTTATAGTTTCTTTGGTGTATTAAGTCCAGTAATGGGGTTTCTGGTTTAAAAAGTATGGACATTTTAGTCACTTTATTCGCATAATTCAAAGTTGCTTTTCAAAATGGTAGTCTCATGTCATAGCTCCACCAACAATGTATGTATGCCTGTCATTCCATAAACCTTCCAACATTGTTGTCATTTTTGCTGATCTTCAGAGTATAAGGTGAAACCTTGAGATTGTTTTGATTTGTATTTCTCTTCTTATTAGTGATTTGAAGCATTCTTTCATGCAGTTGTAAATACTTGGCTATTCTTTTGAGAACTGTTTGTTCATAGTCTTTGGCCATTTATCTATTGGTGATTGGTTATGTCTTATATATGTTTATTAATTGTTTATATATTTACACAACAAACTCTTATCAGAAAAATTTGATACAAATATTTTTTTCCCATTTGACCACTTTCTTTCTCATCCTAAATGCATTAATGTAACCTGTGCAGAAGCTTTCCAGTAATCAAAATTATTTACATTATCTTTTACTGATTTGCCTCTCTCTCTCTGTTTGGTTAAGAATATATCTCCTATGCATAGCTTTGAGAGTTAGATGATCTGTTTCTCTTCTAATATTTTACAGCACAATCTTTAATATTTTCATTTAATAATAATTTATTAAATTAATAATTTAATATTAAGGTTTTGTATCCATTTAGTACATATTGTGAAATATGGTGTGAGGTGGTGGTCTAAGGAGGGGTATGTTGTGTCATCTTTATTCTCTAAGTACCATGACTAGTTACAGTTTGGCTTGCTTTCAGTAAGGCTTTTTTAAAAAAATAATTATAAGATTAAATTAATTATACAATTTTTCTTTTAGTTCTTTTACCCCATACCAGTTCATCCACATTATCCCATGTATCTATGAATTCCTCACAGTCATCACTTTTTATGGCAAAATAATGCTCCATTGCATTCAGTTACCACAGTTTCTTTAGCCGGTCCATAATTGATGGGCTCCCACTTTGCTTCAAATTGCTTGCAACCACAAAAGTGCTAGTGTGAATATTTTGATACATATTGAATCTTTCTTTCCCAGGGATAATTTTGTTTGTTAAACCTCTGACTATTAATATCAAGAAAGACTTAAAATGGAGAAATGGCTTACCAAAGGCCTTTCCCACGGCATGTAATTCAAGTAGAAGAAAATCTCATAAACGGTGACATTCTCCAGATGCTCCTGCTTATGGACAACATTGTGCTGATTGCAACAAACCTTAGAATACTTCAGGGCCTTTCCAAAGAAATATGCAGATACTAAAGGACATAGGCCTAGCAGTCTATATAGGAAGAACTAAGTGGATGAAGAACACATTTTCTAGACTATGAAATGCATTTGGATAAACAGTTTTTAGACATGCTTGTCCATCTATCTTGTATTGGCATTGCATGTAGACAATTAACTGGACCAAGAACTGAACAGGGAGAAAAGCAAGCTGTACTAGATGTGAGAAACTATATAGTGTTTTCAATGATTATGTGTTGATATAAATTGAATGAATTAAGCAGTATCTATGGAGAGCTTATGATGCAACAAATACTGTGCTAACCTCATGTTTTCAATAGCTCAATATTAATAGTCTCTTACTGATGCTACATGGCTACAGAGATTGATAAGTGCTTTTAGGGGTGGGCTCATACCCTATTTAGCTTGGAACAAAGTGAGATGCTCATAGGTCCTTGACTAGTTAACAAAAGCCTTTACATAGAAAGGATATTCAACAATGTACAAAAGCACTTAGCTTGGGGAGGTATAACACTATTCCCTCTCCCCTTGTCAGCAAAGCAGGTTATTGGGATATGTTCTTGGGATATCAATCTGGATCTGAAGGATACCAATGCTATGTGGGTGGGCACTCAGGTGACCAGGAAACCTTGTTCTTATGGCCAGAGGCTTCAAGGAAGATTCATCTGGGGAGGCAAAGCTTGAACCTTGACCCATCTCAGTCCAATCCAGACATTGTCATGTTTTAGGGAAAAACTAGGCTGATACATGTTGCTGGGAGTGAAGGGGAGGGGGAAACCCTGGTTGATGTTGACGCTATCACATATGAATATGTAATTACCATAAAGATTCTATCTATAAAAGAAGTTTGTCACTTTTCTGAGGACTTTACAGGGAGGTGAGTCTTTGTTTGGGTTCTGACCGTATTTTTCTGTGAAGGGTATGGATGTGCCTACTTGACCCAGTCCAGACTCCATATAGATCGATTGGGCTTACATTGATTGGCTAATTGTTAATTATAGGAGAAGCTACCTCTTTGCCTACCTGCTGAAATCCTATGTTCTAACAGGAACTACCCTGTTCAAATGTCACTTCTTTTATTAAGAATTCCCTGACCTCCCAGTCATTAATGATCCTTCCTTGCTATGGACCTCACATAGCACTAAGTTTTAAGCTTTTCTGAAGCATTTTGCATGATCATAGATTCATGAGATCAAAGTCCTAGAGCTAAAATGGACCTCAGAAATCATCTAATTCAATCCCTTGTTTTACTGTTGAGGAAACTGAGACTCAGAGATGTTAAGTCACTTGCCCAAGTTCACACACGTGGTAAGCCTCAGAGATAGGATTTGAGCCCATGTCCTCTGACTTCTAGCAGGGGCTGTCTAGAGCATTGAATAGAGCAGGACTTGGAGCCAGGAAGACCTGGCAGGGTTCAAGTTCTGACTGTGGGAACATCACTAACCTCCCATCAGAACTCTAGACAGCTCTCTAAGACTATAGACTGCAGAGAAGGTGCTGACCTATATTGGTAGAGGAAGTTTCCTCATATGGGAATCCCATACATCAAATGAAATCACAGATCCAATAATAGTTCCAATTTTCTAACTCCAGATCTAGTAACCCTTCCATGTATCATAGTCCTTTATGAAACTGTGCATGTCATAAAGCTGAAGCCTGAGGTTTAATATTTATGCCTTCTCTTGGGGCACAGAGATCCACCTTGCCCTAATGGTAAAGTCGAAGGGGGTATGGGAGAAGATATGGGAGAGAGCAGATTGGATGAGGGGATATCTTGTGGGACTGCTATTCTGGGGTGGTGGGTAGGGGAAAATGGGGAAAAATTGTAACTCAAAATCTGACGGAAATGAATGATGTAAACCAGAGGTTAATGAAGCATTTGTTTAAAAAAATATTTATGCCTTCTCCCCAACTCACATGGAGGGAGCAGCATGAAAAAAGGCATAGAGGGGGCTGATTGTTTAGTTGATTCATCCTAGGGGTTAGTGACTGGTTCAGTTTGGTTAAATGGTAAAGCATATAGAGGATATCCATATGAGCTCAATCTGGAAAGGTAGGGATCTCATGGAAAGCCTTGGATGCCAGACAAAAGAGACCAAATTTTACTAAGTAAGCATTAATTAAGCCACTAAAGGATTTGAAGCAAAACAGGGGCATATTCTTGGGCTCAGCTGGCATCCAGCCCAACCTTTACCTTCTCCAATTCCAATTCCTATTTCTTAACAGATAAGGGCAAAGACTATCCGCTTTAAGAGGGCAGAATTATTAACAGTGAATGGCAGTTGTAAAGAGACAAATTTGGGCTTGACATAGGAAAATTCTAAACAATGAAGGATATTCCAAAGGGGAATAGGCTGCCTGGGTTCCTCTTTATTGGAGATCGTCAAGCAGACTTTGATGACCACTTTTAAGATATATTGTAACAAATTTTTTAAAAGTATGGATTGGCTTCTGTAGAGCAATTTGGAACTATGCCCAAAGGACAATCAAACTGTTCGTACCCTTAGATCCAACCATGCCATCACTAGGTCTGTATCACAAAGAAATCAAAGAAAAGGATGGAGAACCCACATGTACTAAAGCATTTACAGCAGCTCTTTTTGTGGTGGTAAAGAACTGGAAACTGGGGGGATGCCCATCAATTGGAGTATGTATGAATGTAGTGGAATATTGTTGTTCCATAAGAAATGATGAGCAAGGCAGCTTTCAGAAAATCCTGGAAAGATTTACATGAACTGATGCTGAGTGACGTGAGCAGGAGAATATTGTACATAGGAACAGTGACATTGCGCTATGGCCAGCTGTGATAGACTTAGCTTTTCCAAGACTCATAATAGAAAATATTATCCGCATCCAGAGAAAGAACTATGGAGTCTGAATGCAGATTGAAGTATCATACTATTTTCACTTTCTTTCTTTTTTCATGTTTTTTTTTCTTTTTGTTCTGTTCCTTCTTTCACAATATGACTAATGTGGAAATTATGGAAATATGGATTGGACCAAATAACTGCTGAAGTCCCACCCAACTCTGAAGGTCTGTGTTCAGATTGTGTTGGCTGATTAAAGGGACTATTCATTACAGATTTTGTTCTTGCTCCTACTTTGCCCCCTTTTCATCATCTTGCCCTTTTCAGAGGACAGAGCAAAGAGCAGCAGAGCTGAGGATAAACCCAGATCAAGAGGACTGAGGGTGGAGGGAACCTATCCTAAAGCATGGTTGGCCCTCTGACACCTAACCTGGGAACTGTTAATGACCATCTTGGGGCAGAGGTGCACATGTGGCCTGTGAGGAGGAGGGAGAGGATATCTAGGCACCCTGGATTCCTAGACTTGAAGTCTCTGGAACAAACTATTGAGAGGTAATGTCAAGGATATTCATGCTCTCAATCACATGCTAGTTGTTGAGAGGGGAAATGCATGGCCTGAATGGTGGGAATTCCTGAACCCCAGCTTCAGGGGGAGCTGAATTAGATGGACTGGTCATCTGGGTCTGCTTGAACTCTCAAATTCTGTGATGCCATTTTGGAAATATAAGTAAAGTTTCCATTGTAATAGTACCAGCCTTAAGATTGACTTGCTAGCAACCCCAAGTTGAACAGTTGCAAAAGCCACCCTTTGAGAGAGATAAACAGAGTTTCTGGGAAATGCTAATGTTTTGGAGGAAGGGGCAGATGAAACAGGCACCCCTAAATTTGGGAGGAATTGAAATAAAGTTGTTATGGTATGTAGAGAAAAAGATTTGAACTTTGCTTTTCCACTATTGTGACGTGTTATTTTTATAGTGTAAGGCATTTAGGTGGTGTGGTGGATGGAGCAATGGTCCTTGTGTCAGGAAAATCTCAGTTTAAATTCAACCTGGCCCTTATAAGCTGTGCGACCCTGGGCAAGTCACTTACCTCTGTTTGGTTCAGTCTTCTCAACTGTAAAATGAGGACAATAATAGCACTTACCTTGCAGTATTATTATGATGATCAAATGTGATATTTGTAAAGCTCTTAGCACAGTGCCTGTAAATGCCATGTAAACACTTCTCTTTACTTTCCCCTTCCCTTTTCCTTTCCATTTCCCCTCCCCTCCCCTCCTCTCCCCTCCTTACCTGTTTCTCCCTTCCCCTCCCCTCCCCTCCCTTCCCCTCCCATCCCCCCTCTCCTCTCCTCTCCTCTCCTCTCCTCTCCTCTCCTCTCCTCTCCTCTCCTCTCCCTCCTCTCTCCTCTCCTGTCCTCTCCTGTCCTCTCTCCTCTCCTCTCCCCTCTCCTCTCCTCTCCTCTCCTCTCCTCTCCTCCTCCTCTCTCTTCTTCTCCTCCTTCTCCTTCTCCTCTCCTCTCTCTCCTTCTCCCTCCCTCCTTTCTCCTCTCCTCTCCTCTCTCCCTCCCTCCTCCTCTCCTCTCCTCCTCTCCCTCCCTCTCCCTCCTTCCTCTCCTCTCCTCTCCTCTCTTTCCTCTCCTCTCCTCCTCCTCTCCTGTCCTCTCCTGTCCTCTCCCTCCTGTCCTCTCCTGTCCTCCTCTCCCTCCTCTCCTCCTCTCCTCTCCTCTCCCTCTCCTCTCCTCTCCTCTCTCCTCCTCCTCTCCTCTCCCTCCTCCCTCCTCTCTCCTCTCCTCTCCTCTCCTCTCCTCTCCTCTCCTCTCCTCTCCTCTCCTCTCCTCTCCTTTCCTTTCCTTTCCTTTCCATTTCCTCCCCTTCCCAGAGGCTACCTATCCCAAGTATATTCCCCCTCTAGGGTTGTCTAAACCCTCAGAATAGTACAACATGGCTGGAGGCCTCTGGATTTCTGAGGATAAAGGACTCAAAAGAACATTTGGGGTGGGATTGGGGGTAGGAACTTCCTAATCTGCTTGTCTAGCAGTTCCAAATGTGTTTCTCTTTCCAAGAGGAGTCCAAGCCCTTAGGATAGTATCATGAAGCAAGATGCCAAAATGGGTCTCTGGGGAAAAAACAAAAAACAACCAAATAGAAAGAGTCACTAGAATGTTTGGGTATTACTTCCATTGTGATACCAAGTGTTTTTTTCTTTCTTCCCCTGGGGAATACACACCAACAGGGTGGGACTATGAGTATTGAGGACATTAAGACCCCTGGGGACTCACTGGAGAGGTAGGAGAAATGCACTGATTACTTGTAGGCTACTGCAAATCTTCTCTGTGGTTTAGACTTATTCTGTTGGGTGAAATAAAACCTATCCTGAGTCTGAAATATGCATTGTTAACCATTAGGTCTTGTAAAGGAGCCCAGGATGCTTTTATTCACATCTGTGGAGAGCTAGACATTGAGTACTATTCTGAGATTTCCCAGAGGCCCTGCTGGGTGGGGATAATATAAGCCAAAGAGAGATGTGATTTGGTGGGGAGGAAGGGGGAGAAATGAAACTGAGATTGAACCTGGTTTGTGTAAACCCAGCACATAAGATACTGGGCCCCAAGGTTACACCTAGAAATGAGGAAGTGGGGAGATGGGCTGGTAGTTACTGATTATTTTTTATCATTTTCTTATAGCTTTATCCTCAACAAATCAAAATTGCAGCTGACCCAGGGGCAATGGAGATACACATGGTGGTTGTAAATAGATTTCAGCATATTGCCAGTGATGACTTGCACATAGAAAGTGTTGTAAAAATATTATCCAAAAAATGCATGATTGGAAGAGGAGGCTGACCAATTATGGGTCAAGATCTAGGTATGATGAAGTGAGTATAATCAGAAGACTCTGCACAATAACAACAATACTGTGAAAGTCTTAGGAACACTGATCAACCCAATGACCAAGCACAATTCCAAAAGATTCTTGAGGAAACATGCTATCCACTTCCTTTTTTTCCTCCCTCTTTTTTATTTTTTAGTTTACATCATTCATTTCCACAAGATTTTGAGTTACAAATTTTCTCCCCATTTTCCCCCTACCCAACATCCCAAAACAGCAATCCCACTGAATATCCCCTCCCCCAATCTGCTCTTTCCCATATCTTCCCCCCATCCCCCTTTTACTTTCCAGTAGGGCAGAATGGATCTCTATGCCTCAGTGCCTGTACATCATATTTCCCAGTTACATGTAAAACAATAATAACTATAATTATATGTAAATGTTTGATTTTAAAACTTTGAATTTCAGATTCTTTTCCATCCTCCCTTTTCACCCACCCTTACTGGGAAGATAAGCAATTCAATATAGATTGTGCATGTGCAGTTATGCAAAACATTTCCATAGTGAATATATTATGAAAGACTGAATATATTTCCCTCCATCCTATCCCACCCCTACTTGTTCTATTCTCTACTTTGATCCTGTCCCTTTTCAAAAGTGGGTGCTTCCAACTTCCCTCCCCCCTGGCCTGCCCTTTCTTCCATCATCCCCCTTCTCATTCCCTTCCCCCCTACCCTCCTGTAGGGTGAGATACCCTATTTAGTGTGTATGTCATTCCCTCCCTAAGCCACATTCAATGAGAATAAGGTTAACTCATTCCATTTTGCCTTCCTGTTCTTCCCCTCCATTGTAACAGTTTTCCGTTGCCTCTTCTAGATGAGAAAATTTGCCCCATTCTCTCTCCCCATCTCCTCTCATTATATTCCTCTCTCACCTCTTAATTTCACCTTTTAAGTATCATCCCTTCTTCTTAAATTGATTCTATGCTCTCTGTCTATGTATACCTGTACCCATATATACACACACTCACGTATGTATTCATATGCCCATATGCCCTCCTATATAGATATTATATGTATGTATACACACATATACATTTCTATTCCCTTCAACTATTCTCATACTGAGAAAAGTTTCATAAGTTACAATTATCGTTTTCCCATGTAGAAATGTAAGTAGTTCAACTTTGACAAGTTCCTTATGATTTCTTTTCCCTGTTTACCTTCTCATGCTTCTCTTGATTCTTGTATTTGAAAGTCAAATTTTCTATTCAAGTCTGGTTTTTTCATCAAGAATGCTTGAAAGTCCTCTATTCCACTGAATGACCATATTTTCCCCTGAAACATGATACTCAGTTTTGCTGGGTAGGTGATTCTTGGTTTCAGTCCCAACTCCTTTGACCTCTAGAATATCATATTCCAAGCCCTTTGATCGCTCAGTGTAGAAGCTGCCAGATACTGTGTTATCATGATTGCGTTTCTACGATATTCAAATTGTTTCTTCCTGGCTGCTTGTAATATTTTCTCCTTGATCTGGAAATTCCAGAACCTGGCTATAATATTCCTAGTTTTCTTTTTGGGATCTTTTTCAAGAGGTGATCAGTGAATTCTTTCAAGCCCTATTTTGTCCTCTGGTTCTAAAACATCAGGGCAATTTTCCTTGAGAATTTCTTGAAGGGTGATTTCTAAGTTCTTTTTTTGATCATGGCTTTCAGGTAGTCCAATAATTTTTATGTTATCTCTCCTGGATCTATTTTCCAGGTCATCAGTTTTTCCAATGAGATATTTCACACTGCCTTCTCTTTTTTCATTTGTTTGGATCTGTTTAATAGTATCTTGATGTCTCATAAAGTTACTAGCTTCCATTTGGTCCAATTTAATTCTGAAGGAGTGATTCTCTTCAGTGAACTTTTGAGATTTTTTTTTTCCATCTGGCAAATTCAGCTTTTTAAGGCATTCCTCTCCTCATTGGCTTTTTGAGCCTCTTTTGACATTTGAGTTAGTTTTATTTTTAAGGTGTTATTTTCTTCAGTCAGGTTGTTGACTCTCTTTTCATGATTTTCTTGCATCATTCTCATTTCTCTTCCCAATTTTTCTTCCACTTCTCTTATTTGGTTTTCAAAATCATTCTTAAGCTCTTCTATGGCCTGTAACCAGTTCATATTTTTCTTGGAAACTTTTGGTGCAGGAGTTCTGACTTCATTGTCTTCCTCCTGTTCCATGCTTTGATCCTTTTTGTCCCCAAAATAGGAGTATAAAGTCAGATTGCTGAGCTTGCTTTGCTTCCTTTGCCTGCTCATGTTGCCACTCAATTACTTGACTTTTGGGCTTTTTGCCACAGTAGTACTCTGCCACCAGACAGGGGAGCTTTGACCCAAATGCTGGGGTTTTCTCAGCTGCTGAAGGTATTAGTTGGGTGCCGTCTCTGAAGCCTCCACATGCTCTGGCAAGCTGGTTGCACACCCCCAGGACCTCCACCCAAGACAGCAATCCAGATACAAGCAGGTTAAAGCAAGAGAGATTACCCCTCAGACTGGTTGCTTGACCCCCTGCAATCTGCAGGCCAGAAGCTCTGAAGCAGTCACATGGTTGCTGATGCATTGCTGTGGCACCTCAGTTGCTTCTCCCTCTGAAGGGTAAAGGTCAGACTGCACTCTGGAACTCCCTGTTCCCAAAGTCCACACTGCACTGCCCTCTTACTTTGTCCTTGATAATTCTGGAAACCACCACAGCTGCTGGTGATCTCAAGTCCCTCCAATTGTTGGCTGGTCGTGGCTGCTCTGAGGCTAAAACTTCTGCCTTGAGCGGGGCTTGGCTTGGCTCCCAGAACACTGGGCTGGTCCCTTCTTGCCAGCCTCCTGGGCTGTCTTCAGCAGGAGGTTAGCTTCTCTCTGTCGTTTTGTAAGTTCTGTATCTCCAAAGTTTGTTTTTTACACGAATTGAAGGAGGTGGATGCTGGAGCCTCAGGGAAATCCTGTTTCTACTCCACCACTTTACTGCCCCTCCCCCCTTCCAGATAAAGAGCTGATAGACTCAAAGTACAGACTGAAGCATATTTTCTTTTCTTTCTTTTTTTTTGTTACATGGCTAATGTGGAAATTTGTTTTGTTGTGACAATATGTATTTATAACAGGTTCTGTTTTTCTTGACATTTTAATGGGTAGAGAAGAGAAAGAATTTGGAACAAAAAAAGAATTAAAAAATCTTGTTGGTTCTAAAATGTAAAATATAAAATTAAATTAAATTTTTAAAAATTGATGGATGAAAGATGGATGGAGTGTTCTTGTTGCATGTTAAAAAAGGCTTGTAAACATCAGCCTCTAGTATGTTGGGGGGCTCTTTGTGTGAGGAGGGTTTGTGGGAATATGTGCCTGAGATTTGCATGGGATAGGAAGGTATGGATTGGTGGTGATCTGGGCTGGTGGAGCAGTGAAGATTCATACTCAGTTGGGCAAGGGAGCAGGAAAGTTGATAATGGAGGCCAGAGTGGAGGAAAGCTTATCTGTAGTGTTGCATGGGGCTGAGGAAAGGAGAATAGGAAACTTGGAACAGGGGATAGAAGCTTTTCAGAGCCACATTCATACTTCATTGCTTTTGACCACTGATGGACCTTGTCCCCTTCCTTGGAATAATGGAAGCAAGCATTTATTGATACTGTATTTCTTACTAAATGCCAGGCATTGTGCTTAGCACTGGGGATAAATAAATGTAAAAAGGAAGATGCTCCTTGCCTTCCAGAAGCTTAAATTCTAATGGGGGAAGACAACACAGAAAATGGAGCTGAAAGAGGGGAGGAAGGAGGATGAGGGCACCTGGGGAGCATGATTTTGAAGTCCAGAAAGTCAGAAATAAGGCCAGAAGGGGATTGAAGGCAGGCCAGCCTGTGCCCCTTTACAAAATGGTGGCTCCAGGAGGAATTCTCCAATGGGAGAAGTGGGGCAGGCTTGGCAAAAGGATACTCCAAGCGAGTTCCTTGACTATTAGGATACATATAGGATAAGGAAGCTCCAGGAACTGATGGAAATTCCTGGATGAGACAGACAGCAGTAGAGGTGCTTTTGATGTCTAAAGGTTCTGGAAAGGGCCTGGAGAGGGGAATCATTTGGTTATATGTATCGAGAGTGGAGTAAAGAGATACTTCAGAATGGCACTTTCAGACATGGATCCAGTTCAAGTATTTGGGGGCCATTTTCATTAGGTTTGTCATTCTTTGTAACCTGACTAGTTCAGGTTAAGGTCTCAATTTCCCCAATTCCTCAAATTTCCTTGATTACGCTGACTAGGGGGTTCCCAATTTAGGGAGTCCCTGGTAAGGGAACCATAATCCCCAGGAGGCACATGAAGACTAGAAAGGCAGATAAGACTACAAAAAGGTTGGGAGAGATAGAAAGTTCCCTAGGCAATAAAAGATTCTGCTGGAGTTTCCATTTGTGAAATTCAATAAAATTCAATTTGATCTAATCCAGTCCAATCCAATCCAATCCACATTTGTCAAGTGTCTACTATGTGTAGGTCACATTTGTCTTCTAGTTGTTCCTTACCCATAAAGTTCTATCTCTTGCCTCCATGATTGTACTTTGACTGTCCCATACCTCTAGTATGCCATTTCTTTTCCCTTCCCCTTTTATAATTCTTAACTTCCTTCAAAGCTCAGCTTAAATACCATCTCCTATGAGAAACCTTTCCTGATCCTACCTAAGATGCTAGTGTCCTCTCCCTCCTGCAAAAAACAACCTTGTATTTGCTTTGTATACTTACAAATATATACATTAGAATGTAAACTCCCTAGGACAGGGCCTATTTTTGTCTTGCAATCTCTGGCTATTAACTCAGTAAATGTTTAATAATTGGTTGATTATAGAGCATTGCTCTAGGAATTAGGGAAGATATTTAGATAAGACTAAGTCTCTGATAAAGAGCTTACTTCTAGCCTTAGCTTACTTCTAGAAAGAGGCAGTACCTGCTTGATTACAGACCTAGGTGAGCTGGTGAATTTCTTGGTGTGGATTCTCTCCCCATTGGTGCAGCTTGCAACTCATCCATGATTTCTCAACTTGTACTCCATATCTTTCCTCAACTGTCTTTCCAGAATTAAGCTATTCATAGAGTTGCTACATTATATAATAATAATTGGTTGGTTGTTGTTGTCCTTTGTTCTCAAGGAGGACCAAAATGACATAATTTACAGTGTGCCTGTGGCTGATCAGACCAATAAGAGCTTAGAATGCTCTAGCACAGGTCAGGCACAAATAGTCCATGTGAACATTTGGGGTGGATTCTCTAAATTTGCACATCTCATGTTTCTTTGGAGTTACTTCAGTTCTGCTTTGCACATTCTTTAATGAGGGCATGCCATGCTGAGTGGTCCTATGCCAGTGTCTCCCATGTCACACAATCACTTCCAAAGTTCTTAAGTCAGACCTTGAGAATGCCTTTGTATTACTTCTTCTGACCACCATGTGAATGCTTGCCCTGGGTGAATTGTCCATAAAACAGTCTTTTTGGCAAGTTTTCATTTGACATTTGAACAATGTGGCTACCCATTAGAGTTGCACTCTCTGAAGCAGAGTTTGAATGCCTGGCAGTTTAGTTCGAGTAAGCACCTTGGTGTCTGGTACCTTATTCTTCCAGGTGATCTTCAGAATCTTTGTAAGACAATTCAGATGGAAGCAATTCTTGTTTCCTGGCAAGGTGCTAGTAGACTGTCCAGAGTTTCACCAGCATAAAACAATGAGGTCAGCACAACAGCTCTGTAGAGCTTCAGTTTGGCAGTTAGTCTGATACCTCTTCTCTCCCACACTTTCCTTCAGAGTCTCCCAAACACTGAACTAGCTCTGGAAATGTGTGTGTGTGTGTGTGTGTGTGTGTGTGTGTGTGTGTGTGTGAATGTGTGTATCCATGGCAATTATGCTACCAAGGGTAAGTGAACTTATCCACAGCATTCAAAACTTCTCCATTTGCTATAACCAATGGTTCCATATATGGATGATGTGGTGATGGCTGATAGAGCACTTGTGTCTCCTTGGTGTTAATTATCAGGCTGAAATTAGCACAAGCAGCAGAGAATTGATTCATATTTTGTTGAATCTTAGTTTTGGAGACTGCACTGAGTGTGCAATTATCTGCAAACAAAATCCTGCACCAGCACTCCCTCCACTTTGGTCTTGGATTGTAACCTTTCCAAGTTGAAGACTTTACCATCACTGAGGTAGCTGACCTTCATGCTGTGTTTGTCCTCACTGAAGGGAGTTGGCAACATGCCTGAAAACATCATGCTAAAAAAGTATGAGAACAAGCACACAACCATGTTTCACTCCACTGGTGACTGGGCATCATCCATTGTCCAGAAGCCGGGCAAGCATGCTGTCATGAAATTGTCATGAAATACTGTCATGAAATACTGATGAACTTCTCTGGGCAAACAAATTTTGATATAATTTTCCACAAGCTCTCACAACTGACAATACTAAATGCCTTGGTCAGATCGAGAAATGTTGTGTGCAGACCTCTGTTCTTTTCTTGGCATTCTCTTGGAGCTGTCAGGCAGCAAACACCTTATTGAACATTGGCTTTCAGGTAGATGACCATCTTCCAGGTGAAGGATCAGCCTTTTAAGGAGGACTCTGGCAAGAATATTGCCAACAATAACTAAGAGAGAAACTCTTCTGTGACAATCTATTTTCTTTGCCTTTATAGAGATGGACAGTAGAGGCATCCTTAAACTTGTAGGGGATAACCTACTCTTACCAGATAACCTAGAAAATTTCAGTCAGCTTTTGCATGAGTTTTTGTATGACCTACCTTGTAAATCTCAGCTGGAATAGAATGCCCACCAGGTGCTTTGCCACATGAAAGGAGCCTGATGGCATTCAAAACCTCTTCTTCATTTGGAACTTCATTTAGGTAGGGATTGACTTCAACTCGAGGTAAATGGTTAATAGCTTCAGCAGTGATTGATGGTGGTCTGTTGAGAACACTATGGAAGTGTTCATCCCATCTCTCTAGGATGATGTCCTTATCACTAATCAATATGCCTCCATCATCACTGAGTAGTTGAATATGCCATAGGTCTTTGACCCATAAATAGCCATCAGGACATCATAAAAGAGCTTTGGATTGTTGCTATCAGCATAAAACTGAATTTCATCTACCTTCTTCCTTGGCCAAGAATCCTGCATTTTTCCAATCACTGGTACTTTATTTTTGATGGAATTAAATGCTGCCTTTTTTAGAGATGGATGAGCTATTCTGCTGGTAAACCCTGTGGAGTTCTCATTTTTCATTTAGCTATTCTGAATTTCCCCATCATTTTTTTGTTAAACCAGTCTTGATATTTTTGTGTTCTGACCCAGATGAGCAAATTCAGTGCTATACACCAAATCTCCGAAAGTTGCCCACTCCTTTTCTGCTCCACTGTTTCCAACTGTGTTGGCTCAATTTTCCCTCCAACGTAGCAACAAACTGTTCCCATTCAGAAAAGCCCCCTACTCTGTTATGTTGACGTTAAATCTTCAGGTAGTCATTTCATCTTGGGACTGCTACTTTTGTTGAATACAAATATTTAGCTTGGAGAGGATAAGTCTATGATCATTCCAGCACTCTTTGCCACACATTGCCTTTGTCACCCTCCCATTCTGTTTGTCTCTTCTCCTTAAGATCATGTAGTCTATTAAATGCCAGTGTTTACAGAGATGGTGCATCCATAAAGTTTTATTGTATTTAGATAAATAGAAGACAGAGTTGGTGATGAGAAGGTCATGAGATACACAAGTCTTCAGTAGTAAGTGACCAATGCTGTTGCCATTTCCAACTCCATTTCTCCCAAGGACTCCTTGCCATGTGTGGTTGTCTGAACCTACTCTAGCATTAAAGTCACCCAGAATTATAAGCTTTTCCTCTTTCAGAACATTGATGATAAGTGTCTCCAGGTCTTCATAAAATGGGAGCATAGGCACTGATGATGGTTGGTGCATTATCATGAGCCCGTTGTTCATTCAACATACAAGCTTGTTGATTAGAATAGTTTTAATTGCAAAACCTACACCGGCTTCATAGCACTCCTGTTCACTGTGGCCACTCCAGAAAAACATGTATCTAGTTCTGAATTCAGTAAGCTGAGCTTCATTTTCCAGTTTTGTTTCACTCAGGGCTGCTATTTTGAATGTGATACTTGCTCAGTTTTCTTGCAACAAGAGCTGTTCGACGCTTAGGTCTACTGGATTTTGTACTGTATTTTTGTATTATTTACAAGCATGCACACATTGTGTACTGATGATGAGTGGAATTATCATTGAACTTTTTTTTGTGTGTGTTTTGACCTGAGGGTGGGATCCCCACCTGCGAGAGCTGGGTAAACCAAATTTTAGGTAAATAGGCGAGAGCTGGGTAAACCTACAATTTTTAGGGAACTTTTTCTAGCCCCTTCCTCACCCCAGGAGGTGAGCAGAGTGATCCTTAAAAGGCTGTTTAGACACTCAGAGTGCTGCCAAATCCCACTGCTGCTTCCAGTGAGAAACGACCCTATGGCCTGGGCCACCTGTATTCAGGGTTGTAACAATATAATAATAACACCATTATTATTATTATCATATTAATTATTATTATAGTAATAATAATTATTACTGCTACTAATTATTATTATAGTAATGATAATTATTACTATTATTATATTATTATAATATGTACAATATATTACAATACTATAATAATTACTATTATTATATTATTATAATAATTATTATTACAGTAATAATGATAATAATAATAATAGCAGCCATAACAAAGGCTTCAGACCTTTCTCTGTTTTTTTCTTTTTTTAAATAAAGAAACTTTTGACCTCTCTAGCTATAATTTTTGCTCTTATTACATGACTAACCTACCTACTTTTCCATTCATACAAGTTTTTGATGCTGCTATTGCTTCCATGCCAAAGTTGGTCAAGTGTAGCAGCCTACAGTAGCATTAGAAGTGGGATGAGTTATCATCCATTCATATGCTGCCTCTTCTGCCCCTCATCGCCAACAAACACTGTAACTTAGAAGAACCAATGACACTGGTCATCTGATTCCAGTCTTTTGTCTTTAGCCAGAGGAGGCAATTTTTTGCAGTTGAATCTCTGTCTGCCTTTGTCCCCGGCCGTGCACATACATACATACACATGCACACACACAGAATATATAATATATGATGAGTACAAACTATAAAACATATGCATATATACATATACATGCACACAACATACACACATACATAGAATATAATATATAGGGGATACAAAATATAGAATATATGTATATATACATAGTATGTATGTACACATTTTGAGTATATATTGTTGTGTCTTATAGATATCTCTATATATGATTTTAAAATCAATAGAAAGATTGGGTAAGAAGGTATGGGTTCGAATCCTACTTTTGATATTACCTATGTAATTTTGGGCATCAGAGTCTCATAGTTTTGGAATGATAAAGGACTTTAGAGGCTACTGAGTAGAATTCCTTCGTTTTATAGATGGGAAAACTGAGGCAGGCAGAAGTTAAAGTGACTTGTCCAAGATCACATAGCTAGTAAGTGTCTGAGGTGGGATTTCAACTCAGATCATTTCTTCTAACTCCAATGCAAAAAAAAAAAAATACCTTATCTACTTTAACCTTCTGTCTCTTATTTATAAGTTCTTATTAAGCATCTCTCAAGTTCCAGGCACTATGGTAGTCATTAGGGATACAAAGATGCAAAATGAAATAAATCTTGCCCTTATAGAGCTTATATTGCCAAATATAAAATAAAAATAGATTGCCAAATAGAAAACAAATGCATGTATTAATATATAAATTCAAAATAAGTACAAAGTAGCTGCACATATAGTCCATGGTGGGGGGAAGGCATGAGCCTTTGGGGACACCAGGAAAGGTTTCTGGTAGGATCTGGTGCTTGAATTTTGTCTTGAAGGAAGGCAGGGATTTTAGAGGCAGAAGATGAGAAAGGAGTGAACTCTAAGCATGGGACACAGCCAGTGCAAAAACATGGAGGTGGGAGATAAAAGAGATAAGGGAGATAAGATAAGGGAGTAATGGATAATGACTCTGGAAAGACAGGTTGAGGCAAGGTTATGGAGGACCCTAAAAACCAATCAAGGAGATTCTATTTTACCTTGGAGGCAATAGGGAGTGATGGGAGTTAATTGAGTAGCAGACTGGTGTGGACGCTGTGTGGAAAATGAGTTCAAGTAGGATAAACAATTCAGGAAGAGCCATTAGGAGGTGTTTGCAACCTTCCAGGCAAGATGTGATAAAGGTCTGAAAGAAGGCAGAGAATGGGAACTCAGGAGCCTTGCTTTTTCCATCTGTTAATAGAGTTGGACTAAAGGACCTCCAAAGTGCCTTCCAGCTCTTCATCTAGGATTCTGTGATCCTCTCCAGATTCGGGCAACCTCCCAGAGCTTGTGTTCTGCTGCTTTGGGTTTTGAGAGCTGGGTCTGTGTAAACCTAGGGAGGTGGGGCTTACACAGGTTTACACAAGCTGGGTTAACTCTCTTCTGGGAAGAAGCGTTAGAAAAACACTTCATGGGGCGGCTAGGTGGCGCAGTGAGTAAGAGCGCCGACCTCGGAGGTGGGATGACCCGAGATCGAATCCGGCCTCAGAAAATGAGCACCCACACAGAAATAATGACTAGCCGTGTAACCTTGAGCAAGTTACTTAACCCCAATTGCTTTAAAAGAAAAAGAAAAACACTTCAGTGATGGATAAGAGTATTGCAAAGTGCTTTGAGAACCGATAAAGGAAGAAATCACTTCCAGCAGAGAGGATCAGGGAGCCTTTCCTAGATAAGGTGGCATTTGAGCTGAGCCTTGAAGGTGGAATTTCTAGATTCTTTCCAAAGCTACTTCGATTGTAATATGGAACTTTGGACATTTTAAAAATTTAATAGTGTTTTTTTCCAATTACATGTAAAAAGTTTTCAACATTCATCTGTGCAAGATTTTCTGCTCTAAATTTTTCTCCCTCCCTCCCTTTTCTCCCCCCTCCCCAAGACTGTCATCAATCTAATATAGGTTATACATGTACAGTCATGTTAAACATATTTCCACATTAGTCATGTTGTGAAAGAAGAATCAGAACAAAAGGGAAAAAGCACAAGAAAGAAAAAAAGTGAAAATAATCTGCTTTAATCTGCATTCAGACTACAGCTTTTTCTCTGGATGTGGATAGCATTTTCCATCATGAGTCCCTTGGAATCGTCATAGTTGATCATCGCACAATGTTGCTGTTACTTTGAACAGTGTTCTCCTGATTCTGCTCACTTCACTCAGCATCAGTTCATGTAAGTCTTACTTTGGATATTTTTTAAAAAAAGACATAAAAGAATGAAGCTAGAATGGTGGACTGATAGGCAGTGAAACCAATAAAAGTATAAAATATAGGATATAGCAATGTGAAGACAAAGGGCTGTGCCAGTTAGGAGGTCCAGTAATCAGTATCTCTGTTTTTTATTACTGTGAAGTCTCTTGTTTGGATGTAGATGGATGGGTGGATGAGTGTATGAGTAAATGAAAGTAGGAGTGAGTGAGTGAATGAATAAAAAAAAACTTGTTAAACATTGTATCTACCAATCAATACATATTTATTAAGTGCCTACTATTTTCCAAGCTCTGTGCTAAGCTCTTACTATATGTCATAGTACGGTTGTGCTGAGTAATTGGGGGAAAACTACAAAAGAGAGACAACTCCTGAGTTTAGGGAGCATCTATTCTAATGGGGTAGATAAATTGTGTGGGGGAGTGGCATCCAGGGTGCTGTGCTTTGGTTTGGAAAGTTACAAGGATAGTGAGTGGATATAGGGGAGAATAGATGAACACATCCTTCCCATAGGATCAACAGTGTTGAAATGATTATAATTCCAGACCTAGAAAGTAGGTGTGAATTGTTGATGGTGTGTGCATCTGTGTGTTGGGGTGTTGAGGGAATGCAAGAGGTAGCCAGGTGAGTGGGGAGCAGATAGTGTGGGAGGATGTAAAACATAGCTAGAGTTGTAGTGGGCTGAATGAGACTCTCATCAATCAGAGGAGTGATATCCCAGGGCGGGAGTTCTGAAGGTGCAAGGGTTATGGATAATGTTTTATAAGTTATCAATGAAGATACTTGCAGTGTGAGGTGGTGGGGCCAATTCCTGGGGAACCATCATCCTACATCTTCCGTGGTAAGGCTGGCCTTCCTTCACACCTGTGTTTTCCTTGTTTAATTGGTTCATGGAGGGAACGATCTGTCATTTCTGCACGCAGGCTGTGGCTGGAGAATAATTATAATAATTAATACTAATAATAATTCTTAGTTCCTTTCAGTTTTGCCAAGCTTTATATACACTGCTTGCCTCAGCAGCCCCCCAAGAGGGAAAGCTAGTGCTTACTAGGAAGAAGAGAGGAACCAGCTCTGGTGGGAAGAAGGTGAGGGGGACATGACCTAAACTAGCCAGAAGTTTCCTTCCCACAGAGAAATTGATCCTCAGACCTTTACTGTTATAGAAAAACCCATCCCTTTTTGGGGGCTTTACTGTTATATAATAACCCATCCCTTTCTTTGGGGTCTCTACAATGGCCCCTATTGACTCTAGGATCAAACATGAAGTCCTCCATTTTCCATTTCCATTTCCTTTACAACCTGACCCCAACCAACCTTTCCAGTGTTATTTTATATTCTTCCCCTTCCTGCACTATGTGATCTAGTCAAACTGGCCTTTTTTTGCTATTCCTCACCATCTCTAATCTTACCACCTTTGCACTGCCTTTTCCCCCTGCTCCCTTCTCCCCTATGCTGGGTAGAAACCCCTTTTTCTTTCACTACTTGTTCAAACACTGTCTTCTAAATGAAGCCTTTCCTGTTTTGTCTGGATTCACATTGGTTCCTCCCACACATTGCCTTGTATTTTTATATAGATTTGGTGTATAAGTACATATATGTGCATAGGTAAGTGTGGGTAGAAAAGTAGATAGATAGACAAAAGATATATTAGGTAGAGAGCAATAGATGGATAGCTAGCTAGCTAGCTAGCTAGCTAGATATGTGAGAAAAATGGAGGGGGTGAAAGGAGAAAGAGAAAAAAGTGGCAAGGAAAGAGAGAGAGAGAGAGAGAGAGAGAGAGAGAGAGAGAGAGAGAGAGAGAGAACAAGAGAGAGAGATCTTGAAAATAGTGATTTTTCCATTTTTGTCTTTATAACCTCAAGGGTCTGGTGTATACTGTAAGTGCTTAAGATGGCACAATGGATAGAGTGCTAGGCCTTGAGTCAGGAAAACTCATCTTCCTGAGTTCAAATCAGGCCTCAGATACTTACTAGCTGCGTGGCCCTGGGCAAGTCACTCAACTCTGTTTTCTCATCTGTAAAATGATCTGGAGAAGGAGATTGCAAACCACTCCAGTATCTTTGCCAAATGGGGTTGCCAATGGAGAAGTTGGACATGACTGGAATGATTGAATAACAACATGCAACTTATGCCTTTAACCAAGTCATTGATAAAAATGCCTGCCCCCACAGGGCCAAGCACAGATCCCCAGGGTCTCACCTGGAAACGTTCCAAGCTGACACAGAACTACTAAGAACTACTATTTGGTTTTCAACCATTCAGTGGGTTCAAAATTTGCCTACTCTTGTTATGGTCCAGTTCACATCACTCCATTTTGTCCCCCAAAATAGCAGAAGACACTTAGCACTATTCAGATGGAAAATTGCAGAGCTGTGGACTGAGTTAGGTAGATTTGGAGCTGGGTGAATGGTTGGGTTCATAGCATGCTCATTGGGGGCTAGAGTTGGGGGACACAAGCAAAGATGGTCACTGTCTGAGCCTTATTTGGAGCAGCTCAGTAGGGTCAGGTGAGGGATGGAGCTGGCCCCAATCAAACAACAAGCTTTTACGAAGTGCATACTATGCTCTAGGCATAGAATGTACCAAGAATACAAGGAAAAAAAACATTTTCTATCTTCAAAAAGGTGGTAAAGTAGATAGAACACTAGGCTCCAAGTCTAGAAGACCTGAGTTTGAATCTTGCCTCACTCACTTATTAGATGTATGACCTTGGCTAAGTCATTTAGCCTTGGCTTCAGTTTCCCCCTCTGTAAAAATGAGGATAATAGCACCTTTCTAACAGAGTTGTTGCAAGGATCAAAAGGGATAACTTACATAAAGTTTGCAAGCAAAGCAAAAGAAACTTTGAAAACCCTACAGGGCTCAATAGGGTGTCCTAAAAGTCTCAGTGTGGTTTTTAATCTATTAAAGTTTAAAACTATTTTTTACATTTTTAATTATTAGAGCTTAAAACTGCACTAAGATTTTTTTTTTAAGCAATTGGGGTTAAGTAACTTGCTCAAGGTTACACGGCCAGTCATTATTTATGTGTGGGTGCTCATTTTCTGAGGCCGGATCCAATCTTGGGTCATCCCAACTCCAAGCCTGGTGCTCTTACTCACTGTACCACCCAGCCACCCCTGCACTAAGATTTTTGGGACACCCTGTATAAACTCTAGCTTTTCTTATTGTCTTATTCAAATGGGGGAACAGCATATACATATATATGTTTAATATATATATTGTGTATACATATACATATGTACATACATACACACATATACACAGATTAAAACATACAAGATAAGTAGAAAGTAGACAGAGCAGATGTTGATGTCCATGAAGGGTTGGAACTTGCTGGCCCAAGAAGCTTGACTGACTATTCTGAATAAATTGGGAGTTTTTCAATATTAGCCACCCTGGTTCTCTACTGGGAATGGTAAATTGTTCTATTTTCACATTAAGATGTGAGACAACATGGTGGAGAGAAGATAACAGCAGACTTGGAGTCAGGAAGACTTTGAGTACAAATCCTGCCTCTGACACTTAATGTGGCCCTGGGAAAATCACTGGATCTCCCTGAGATTCAATTTTCTCATCTTTAATGGAAACCATAGTATCCAATCCCACTGGGTTGTTGTGATTATTTCTGATGTTGTTCAGTCTTTTCAGTCATGTCTGACTTCCCCAGGACTCCATTTAGGGTTTTCCTAGCCAAGATACTTGAGTGGTTTGCCATTTCCTTCTCCAGCTCACTTTAAAGATGAGGAAACTGAGGCATAAAAGATTAAGCGACTTGTTCAGAGTCTAGTAAGTGTCTGAGGTCTGATTTGAATTCAGGTCTTCCTAACTCCAAGCCTAGTGCTCTACCTACTGTGCAACCCAGCTGCCCATAATAATAATAATAGTAGGAGCTAGCAATTAAATGGTGCTTTAAGATTTGCATAGAAATGTACAGATTCATTATCTCATTTGATCCTCATGACAACCCTGGGAGGTAGGTGCTATTATTAGCCCCATTTAATAGATGAGGAAACTGAGGTAGACAGAAGGTGAGTGTTGTGTCTAGGGTCACACTGTTAGTAGGTGTCTGCAGCCCCATTTTTTAACTCAGATCTTCCCAACTTTGGATGCAGGGCTCTATTCTTTGGCCCTCCTAGTTGTCTAATACCATCCTTCCCTCTACCTCACTCTTCCTCAAAGGGCCACCAGGCCGTTTCCTGAGCCAGATCCTCCTGAAAATTTGAGTTCTGACTCTGAAGTCAGGGTAAAGGCACAGAGTTTTCATCTTAGAGCTGAAAGGGCCTTTGAGGTCATTTATTCCCTAATTTTACAGATGAGGCAATTGAGGGGCTCATAGCTATGTTCAAGGTCACACAGCTATTTTGAACCCAGATTCTCTGACTCTAGATATGAATAAATAAATGTAGAAAAAATTACAAAATACAGAAAGTATTTATTAAGTGCTTACTATGTGCTTAGCTTAGCACTGGGATATAGATATAAGTAATTGTGAAAGTCCCTACTCAAGGATCTCACATCTCAATGAGGGAAGACAAGTAAAGGGGAAGTGAGAAAGGGATTAGCCAAATGGGGGCAAGGCTATCAGCTAGAAGAGAAGGCAGAAAAGTCCAGAAAGTGAATAGTAGATTGTAAAGTGAAGTACGCATGGCTCGGACCTCTCAAAAAATGGTGGGCTGGGCTAGGGACTCAGCAGTAAGGAGAGTGGGCCTGGGAGTGGAGGAATCTACAGGGTGGGAAGGCTATTCAAGAGGAAAATTTCTCCTCCTTCACATTATACCAGACTGCCAGTCTAACCAGGCCTCAGAGCTGGGAGGCCACATAAGAGCTAGTTTTGGAGCTGAAATGTTATTATGTGTATGAATATTAGAGATTGTGCAGATTTGACTTGATTGCAAAATTGTCTCCATTTTGAAATTGCTAACTAGGAAGAAAAGCCAATATCATAGTCCCAGAAAACTTACATCTGAAAGAGAAGTCTAAGGAAAAATCATTTGTTTCTATGACAAACTCTTTTTCCCCCCCAATGTCATGCTTTTCTGGCTACCTTTATTCTCAAGAAGATGGGAATGAAATGCTTCCTGAGAAACATTCTTCAGATCTGATTGTGTCAGGAAAATACTCTCATTGACAGAATGTACTGTCAGCCCACCCAGCAACAGAGAAGCCCTCCATGGTGTTGGCTAAAACAACTCTCTTATTTGGCTCCCTATACCGAAAATTCTGCTATTAGAAATTCATTCCTTTGGTTTAAGGCTGTGTCCTGGTAAAATACTGATGACCTGGAAGCAGATAAGGGTGGGGGAAGGAAGAAACTCGATGTGAGTGAATTTATAGGATGGAGGATAGGAGAAATGAAAATCCTGGAATATGAAGGTAGTGTGTTGTCAATCAAGTGACAAGCGTTTATTAAGCACCTACTATTTGCCAAGCACTGTCTATGTGATCATTGCTAGGGACAGCCCTGTTGATGAATGGGATAGTCCTCACTAAATGTTTTGAACATGGGATACATCATTTATATGTGTGGCACATGTTTCATTTGACAGAAAGCCTTGTACACAGAAACCAAGCAACAGGTAAGAAATAAGAACTTGTCTGTGAGGAGAGGAAGGAGTTCACATTTCCCTTGTTCTCAATCAATTGATATGATTTCTTCCATTTCTTTCTATTCCATTCAATTTATTTTAGACAGCACCTAAATCATCAGCTTTGTCCAGAGGGAAATTCTGGCTCCCAAGAAGCCTGTGACCAGAGATGGCCTTGTAATGAGTGGTGGTGGCAGAATTATGAAGCCGCCAGAATTCCTCTGTGTGGCCTCCCTTTCCTGTTTCTGGTTTCTTTTCTTCCTTTGGAAGGTCCTTCCATCCAGCTCCAGCCTGCTCCTTCCAGACAGTAGGGAGAAAGCCTCCCAGACCTTCCACAACCAAGACTCTCCCTCTCTCAGTTCTCTGTGCCTGGAATGCACTCCCTCCTCATCTCCACCCACTGGCTTCCCTGGCTTCCTTTATATCCCAACTAGTCTGGTGCCAAAGAAACAGTTCAGCAGAGACCATGTCTCAGATGGCTATGTGGGTTCAACTGCAGGGATGTTCAACAATCTGTGGCCCTTCTGCTCCTTGCAGCTGAGGGGGATTAGAAAGAACCCAGATTGCCCTACCCTAGTTATAGCTGTTTTGCCATTGAACTTGAGCAAATGCTTCCCCCCTCTTTGGGCTTCCATTTCCTATCTATGAAATGAGGAAGTTGAACCCTGGATTTCTGAGATCCATGTTACTAAATCACTACCATTTTACTTTCAAATGAGTCTTTCCAGAATGAATCAATTTTCCTACCCTATTCAGGGGGCCTTCTACATCTTGAACAATTTTTGGAGAATGTCATGGAGTGGTGAAAGCAACACTTGGTCTGGAAGTCAGGACACCTGGGTCAAATCTTGGTTTGTTACTAATTCTTTGTGACAGCTTGGGGTGAGTCAGTCCCTCTGTCTGAGCCTTGGTTTCTCCATTTGTCAAATAAGGAGGTTGGATTAAATAATGAGTCCTGGGTCCTTCCCAGCTCTATCATTTTGCAATTCAATACTTTCTAATTAATACTAATGAGCCTTAAGTATATTAATGCTATTAATAATTAATACTAATGAGTATATAAATGAATGCCTTAATTAATACTATTGAGGCTGTGTTGGCTGTCTCTTTTTCCATGAAACCATAGAGAGAGCTCTTTTGAGGCTAATTTTCATCCACAGCCTGTGGGAATGGCAGGGTGAGATTTTAGCATGCAAGCCGTGTAGCATGATGGTTTCAGGACATGTGGAGGTTCTAATGTTGTTGAAGGCTCACTGAGCCACAATTAGATAGAAGAGGGGAAAAAATAACTCAACAAAACCCACCCTTAATTTTCAGCTGCTGCCGCTGCCGCAGCAGCAGCCTGTGGCATTTGAGCCCTGGTAACTTTTCCTGTAACACTGGGAGAGAAAATGATCAGTAGGGGTTAGGGGGGTAGAGCTGTTTCCTGCTCTTGTAGAATCCAGGCAGGAGATGAAGTGGTGAAGTAAGGGTTCGATTCTACATTTCTCTAGGGTCTTCCCCTGCCTTTCTCTTCCCCATCAAAGCACCTACAATGACTTGGTAGAAAGAACCTTGTATTGCTTGGAATTGGAACCTGGTTCTTAGTCTTGGTTCTGGTACATAACTGTACGACCTTGGACAAGTCACTTCTTTCTGGGTTTCAATTTTCCTATTTGTAAAATGAAATTGGATTAGATAGTGTCTAAGGACCCTTCCTTTTGGTTCTCACCCCATCTTCCACAGAGCTGCCAAAGGGATGACCAATCCACTGCCTCTGCACAATAAACCCTGGAGAGTTCCTTTTACCTCCAGGATCTAATAGAGACTTCTGTTTAGCATTTAGTATCCTTCACAACCTGGCCTCAATCTACCTTTCAAGGTTTGTTACCCATTTCTCCTCTTCACACACTTGTGGGTTCAGCCAAAATCACCCCCTCATTGTTCCTCATCTCTCTAGCTTTTGCTCTGGCTATCCTTTCCCCCTGAAATGGGATCCTTCTCCACCCCTGCCTCTTACACTCTCTAATTTCCTTCAAAATCCAGCCCAAGCACCCCTGCCCTCTCCCCCACCACAAGGTATCTCTGGCTGCCTCCAACTGTTTGCCCTACTATTTATAAAGTACCTACTATGGTGCCTAGAATATTGTTTTTCAATTGTTTCAGTCTTGTCTGACTCTTTTTAGCTCCATTTGGGTTTTTCTTGCCAAAGATACTAGAGTGGTTTGCTATTTCCTTCTCCAGTTCAGTTCACAAATGTGGAAACTGAAGCAACCAGGGTTAAGTGACTTGGCAAGAGTCACATTGCTAGTAAGTATCTGAGGTCAGATTTCAACTCAGGAAGAGGAGTCTTCTTGGCTCCAGGCCCTGCACTGGAATATACTGGATGCTTAACAAATGCTTGTTTTCCTTATGTCCCTTCCTCTATCTCCAAATGACTTTGTATCTTATATTTACATTTATGTATACTATGATTTGCATATATCTATTCTATTATTTATCCTAATAAATTCCTGAAGAGCAAAAACTGTTTGGGTTTTGTCTTTGTATCTCCAGTGCCTGGCATATAGTAGGAGCTTAATAAGTGCTTGTTGACTTATTGATCAATAAGGGACTTCCCAAATCTAACATTTATTGTTCAACACTGCTTACAGCTTTAACAGTCTATCTCCTAAGGATCCTTGCAATTGTGACATTGTGCATTCCAATAGGCATGGAAGCAGTAAAGAGGGGCAGTGGACAGAGCATTGGGCCTGGAGTCAGGAAGACCTGAATTTAAATCAAGCCTCAGATACTTAATAGCTGTGTGACCCTGGGCAAGTCACTTAACACAGTTTTCCTCAGTTTTCTTATCTGTAAAGTGAGCTGGAGAAGGAAATGGTGAACCACTCTGGGATTTTTGCTGAGAAAACCCCCAATGGGGTCACTAAGAGCCGGACATGACTGAAATGACTGAACAATAAATGTATTTCTTTGGAGTCAGTGGGAGAGTGCAAATGACAACCAGTCTGTAAGCCAGTGAAAATCAGTTGGTAGTTAAACCATGGACCAGGCAGAGCCAAGATGCCAGAGTAGAAAAAGCCCGTCCAAACCACTCTTACCCCAGATCACCTCCAAACTATGTAAAAGGGGACTCTGAACAACTTCTGGAGCCCCAGCACCCACAGAACAACACAGAGAAGCTAACCTCCCTCTGAGGACAGCCCAGCAGCCCTGCAGGAAGGACCAGTGCAGCCCTCTGGGAGCTGGCAGCACAGTGTGCAATGCATGGGGAGCCGAACTGAGCCTGAGTTGCGGTTTTAGCCCCAGGGCGGGAGGGCCAGCAGCCGGCTGGAGGGACCCCAGAACACCAGCAGCTGTGGTGATTCCAGAATTATCAACATAGACATGCCTAGGACAAAGTGAGAGGTTAATGCCCTATGGACTTTGGGACCAGTATTTGGGGAACGTGTCGGCTTCCTCCCCTGGGGGCTAAAAGCCACTGAGGAGACACGCCATTTTGCAGTTTTCAGAGGCAGCTCTAGCTCCCGGCCTGCGAACTGTAGGGAGATCCAGCAATCAGTCTTGGGGGGTAATCGCTCTTGCTTTAACCTCCCTGAATCTGGATTGTGATCTGGGGTGGAGGTTGTGGGTGGGTTTCCAGCTTGCCAGAAACAGAAGTTGCCCCCCCCCCACATTAGGGGTGAAAGTTCCTGTCTGGTGCCAGGCCATACTGTGGCAACAAGCCCAAAAGTCAAGTAATTAAGTGGCAACATGCCAAGGCAAAGGAAACAAATTAAACAGAAAAATGCAACCTTAGACTCCTACTTTGGTGACAAAGAGGCTCGAAGTATAGAGGGAGAGGAGGACTGTGAGGTCAGAAGTCCTGCTCCAAAAGCCCCAGGGGAAAACATGAGCAGGTTGCAGGCCATAGAGGACCTTAAGAAGGACTTTAAAAATCAAATAAGAGAAGTGGAGGAAAAATTGGAAAGAGAAATGAGAAGGATGCAGGAAAAGTATGAAATGAGGGTCAACAGCCTGACTGAGGAAAACAACACCTTAAAAAATAGACTAACTCAAATGGCAAAGGAAGCCCAAAAGAGCAATGAGGAGAAGAATGCCTTAAAAAGTTGAATTTGCCAGATGGAAAAAGAATCTCAAAAGTTCACTGAGGAGATTCATTCCTTCAGAGTTAGACTGGAGCAAATGGAAGCTAGTGACTTTATGAGAAATCAAGATGCTGTTAAACAGACCCAAACAAATGAAAGATTAGAAGGCAATGTGAAATATCTCATGGGAAAAACCACTGACCTGGAAAATAGATCCAGGAGAGATAATTTAAAAATTATTGGACTGCCTGAAAGCCATGATCAAAGAAAGAACCTAGAAATCATCCTTCAAGAAATTCTCAAGGAAAATTGCCCTTATGTTTTAGACCCAGAGGGGGAAATAGAGGTTGAAAGAATCCACAGATCACCTCCTGAAAAAGATCCCAAAAAGAAAACTCCAGGAATATTATAGCCAGGTTCCAGAATCCCCAGATCAAGGAGAAAATACTCCAAGCAGCCAGGAAGAAACAATTTCAATATTGTGGAAACACAATCAGAATAGCACAGGACCTGGCAGCTTCTACACTGAGGGGTTGAAGGGCATGGAACATGATATTCCAGAGGGCAAAAGAGCTGGGACTGAACCCAAGGGTCACCTACCCAGCAAAACTGAGTATTTTGTTTCAGGGGAAAATATGGTCATTCAGTGGAATAGAGGACTTTCAAGCATTCTTGAGGAAAAAACCAGAATTGAATAGAAAATTTGACATCCAGACACAAGAAGCAAGAGATGCCTGAGAAGGTAATCAGGGGAAAGAAATCAAAAGGAACTTATCAAAGTTGAACTATTTACATTCCTATATGGAAAAGCAATAACTGTGACTGATGATATCTTTCTCACTATGAAAATAATGGAAGAGGGGTGTGTGGTCATATGAATACATATGTGAATGTGTGTGTATATGGTTACAGTTATATATGGATAGAAGGCATAGGTTGAATTTGTTGGGAAGGGAGAATACTCAAGGGATGAAATTATGAGGTGAGAGAGGAAAGTGGCAAGAGGAGATGGGGAGAGACAGGGTAGGGTAAACTATCTTATGTAGAAGAAGCAAGGGGAAGTGGTTGCAAGGGAGGGGGAGAAGAGGAAGGAAAAAAGGCAAATCCACATTCTCATTGAATTTGGTTCAGGGAGAGAATGACATACATACTAAATGGGATATCTCAACCTACAGCAGAATAGGGGGAAGGGGGATGAGAGGAAGGATGATGGATGGGAGGGCATCCTTGGGGGAAGGGGAGGTTGGAAGTACCCACTATAGAAGAGGGACAGGATCAAGTAGGGAATGGACCAGGTCGGGGGTGGGATGAGTGGGAGGGAATTATAAGCTGCCTTGTACAATATATCTACTATGGTAATGTTTAGCATAGCTAGACATGTACAACATATACTGAATTACTTATCTTCCTAGAGGGAATGGGTGACAAGAGAGGAAGGAAATGGATCTGAAATTCGAGGTTTTAAGACTAAATGTTTCAAATATATATAAATACTATTATTAATACTATTTTGCTTGTAATTGGGAGATAAGATGTGCAGGCATTGGGACACAAAGATTCACCTCCCTCTAATGAAAAAGTCGAAGGGGCTATGGGAGAAGATAGGGGAGAGAGCAGATTGGAGGAAGTAATATCTTGTGGGACTGCTATTCTGGGAGGGTGGGTAGGGGTAAAACTGGGGGGAAAATAATTGTAACTCAAAATCTGGTGGAAATGAATGATGTAAAACAGAAGTAAATAAAGCATTTGTTTAATTAAAAAAAGATTAAAAAAACCATGGACCAGATTAGAGTAGGACTTCTGAACCTGCCATCTATGAACTTTTTTTTCCACTCTTCAAAAACTATATTTCAGTGTTATTAGTTTTCTTTGTTGTCTATTCTCTGTATTTATTTTATTCATTTAAAAACATGACTCTGGGAAAGGAGGCTCATAAACTTCACCAGACTACCAGAGTCATCCTTTACACATAGAAAGATAAGAATTCTCTGTATAGACGAAGATCACAGCAGACTGGATATGGGACCTAAAAAGGGGGGCCTTCCAAGGTGAACTGGCTTGTGTTCAGAACCTCTTGCCTGACTCTACAACGTCCTATGAGGAGGTGCCAGTGAGGTGGACCATGGGGTCTAGGACTAGAATGTCCTAGAACATCCAGGTTTGTCCTATTCCAATGCAAGAGAATTCAACAGGGATCTATTGAGGACCTACTTGGGATTGGGGTTGGCCATTATCCATTATAGGGGGTACTTGTTCTTTTGGACCAGGCCTTTGATTTCAGTGGCCTAGGGAACTTTAGCTGAGAAAAGCCCCTCTGTCCATACAAGTGACATCTTCTCTGTAAACTTAGAGTCTCAGAGAATTGCCTAGGAAACAGAGAGGTTAAATGATTTGACCAGAGTAGGACTGAAATCCAGGTCCTTTCTGCCTCTGTTCACCCCTCATTCTACTATTCCAGAGATCTAAAGAGGGAAAGGCATTGATTCCAAGGTCTAGGACAGTTCAACACTCGCTGCACTGCTCTGTGCTGGCCTCATGGGAGGGCTGAGTTTGAGGAGGGCTATTTGATTGTAGGAATTATGCAACAACCTCAACCTCTCAGAGTAAGGCCCTCTCAAGGGAAAGGCATCTGTATCTTTCTTCCCTGTCTCTGACCTGTTGCCCAGTTGTGGCAGTCCATACCCTACTTTATGGTGGGTCCAATTCATTTCAACTCATCTCAACTCAATTCAATTCATTTCAGTGCAATAAGTATTTATAAACCACCTACTATGTGTCAGGCACTAAGGTTAAAAATACAAAAGAAAAAATAAACAGTTGTTGCCTTTAAAAACATACTGGCAGTGGGGTGGGGATAGGGGAGGAACCCCTTGCAAGCTACTATAAACAATTACCATAGCAGTAGAATTAGCTCAGTTGGAGGGGACCTAATGGGTCCCCCATTCTGTATCGTACCTGACAAGAGGTCATTCATCCTTTCCTTGAAAACTGACATTAAGGGAGAACCTATTATTCCCTCCTGTGACAGCCTCTTTCGTAGAACAGACCACCAGAGGATCTCTGGCTAGATTAAAAGGTATATTCAGCTTTTCAATGTAAAAAAAAAAAAAACCCAATAAAAAACAAAATAAAAAAAAAAAACTAAAAAAAACCCCTGGGATTTTGAGTTGATCTGAGGCTTAATATGGGTCAACAATAATCCTTTACTCCGCCTTCCCTTCCTCTCACCTCTCCCTTCTTTCCTTCCTTCCTTCCTTTCTTCTTCCCTTCCTTCCTTCCTCCTTTTCTTTTCCCTTTCCTTTCCTCCCTCCTTTCTTTCTGTCCTTCCTTCAGTCTTTCTCTCCTCTTTTCTTCCTTTCATTTCTTCCTTCCTTCTTTCTTTCCTTCCCTCCCTCCTTCTTTCTTCTTCCCTTCATTCCTTCCTTTTCTTTTCTCCTTCCTTCCTTCCTTCCTTTCTTTCCTCCTTCCTTTCTTTCTGTCCTTCCTTCCTTCTTTCTCTCCTCTTTTCTTCCTTTCATTTCTTCCTTCCTTCTTTCCTTCCTCCCTCCCTCTCTTAATCCTTTCATGTTAGATTTAATCTGGACTATTACTTCCAGATCTTCATGTCATATTTTAGGAAGGACACTGACAATTTGGAACCAGTCCAAGAGAGGGATTATGCCGATGGGTGAAAGCTAAAACTCTATCATGCAACTACATCTCAGGGTGAGCCCCTAGGCAAATATCAATTCTCATTGGTGGTTACAGGCTCTGAAGTAAGACTAGTCTGTACAGCTGTGCCAGGTGGAGATGCACAGACCTTGAAATCCATTTTCAGGTTGTTTCTATCTGGTCTATAATTCAAGTAAGTTTACATGAGGACTGAGTGAAGGTTATGAGCTCCTTCAGGGCAGGAACTATGGCTTGTATATCTTTTTATCCCCTATAGCACCTAGAATACTACTTTTAATTTTATAGACATAGATCTATAGAGCTTTGGAGGATCTTACAGCACAGAATTTCGGAGCTGGGAGGACCCTTAGAACACAGTGTCAGAACTGGGAAGGGCCTTGGAACACAGAATGTCAGAGCTGAGAGGGCCTTAGAACACAGGATGTCAGGGCTGGGAGGGCCCTTAGGACACAGGATGTCAGGGCTGGGAGGCCCCTTAGAAGACAGAATGTCAGTGCTGAGAGGGGCCTTAAAGCACAGAATGTCAGAGCTAGAAGGGCAGGGCCCTTAGAACACAAAATGTCAGAGCTGGGAGGGCCTCAGAACAGAGTCTGTCAGGGTCCCTTGACTTTAATAACTAAAATTTCAGAGCTGGGAAGGATCTTATAAGTATAATGCCAGTGCCAGAAGAGATCTTGGTCCATAAACTATCATAAAAAAGAGGGATCTTATAGCATTGAATATGGGACCTTAGAAGTTAGAATGGTAGAACAAAGAATCAGCATCAATCAATAACCACTTATTAGGTACCTATGATGTGCCATGCACTTTACACTACATTCAATGCAGACTGTAAACTTCTTGTTAGGTCTTATTCCACTCTTGTCTCTTTTTGATTTAGTGACTAACACTGTATCCAAGACATAATAGGTATCAAATAGACGTTTATTGAATTAAAATGAGTTCGAGATATAAACTCTTCTTTTCAAATATTGGGGAACTGAGGCCCAGAGAGGAAGAAGGACTGCCTAAAGACACCCAGCTAGTTTGTGGAAGAGCCTGTATATCTCACGTCTCCTAACTCCGGGCTCAGGGCCCTTTCCACCAGACCAGGGGTGCTCAGTGAAAGTTTGCTGAACAGACCCATTGGGAAGAGGATGGCCATTTGTAGGGAGGTCGACAAGCCTGGGTCCCATGCCCTCAGAATCTAGGAGCCCCCCGTCCAACCCCTCCTGGAATAATTTCCTTGATCAGCCTTCACTCAGCCTCTACCTGAAGACCTCCAATGATGGGGAATCCATGACTTTGGATAATGCCAGCTGAATTTGTTTTGTTTGTTTGTTGTTATTGTTTTCTGTATGAGAAGTCTAAATCTGCCTCCATTGCTCTGCATTCCAACCTCTGGGGTGAGGAGGAGCCTTTCGTTTTAGGAAGCAAACCTCTCTCAATATAGCCTAAATTCACACCAGCCTTTTTGGCTGCCCTTTTGGGATCGACACATATTGAACTTCCCATGCCCTGAAATCTTTAGATTTTTTTTTTTTTTCAGGCGAGCCACTGGCTTACTGTGCCTCTTCCATTTCATCGTTGGGAAGCCGATTTTTTTTATATCAAGTATAAGGCTTTAAATTTATCCCTATTCAATTCCATCCTATTAGATCTGGCCCATCTTTCCAGCCTGGCGGAGATCTTTGTGGGTTCTGACTGTGCCATCTAACACATTAGCTTTCTTTTCCTGCTTCCTGGAAATTGCCCCAGCCTCCTCCTAACAGGAAGCAAGCTAGCTGCCCCTGCGCTGTGAAGTTATAAACTCACGAATTCTGCCTCGGGAATCTACTGGTGGTGATGATGAAGGCTTGAGATGAAAATCTTGCCTTCTGGGCCTAAGGTCTGTGTCCTTTTCCTTTGATAAAGATGCGGGCTCTACGAGGTTAGGGGGAATTATTTTCTCATCTCCGTTCCCAGGGATCATCTGAGTTGTCCTTTTCGAGCCCCCCACATGGCCTGTCAAAGGAAGAAACTGAATCAGAGCTGAAATCAAACTAACTGGGAGAGGAGCGAAGGTCGCCATGGCAACAAGTGTTTGCCTGGTTGCCCAGGAAACACTCATCCCCCCTCTTGGAGGGGGCATCGTGTTCAGAGCCAATCAGGGATAGGTGGGTTGTTCAGACTGGCAGCAGGCTAAGGTGGTTAGTATAGGGGAGAGCTGGGGGTCATGAGGAAGGAGAGGGAAATTAAAGAAAGAAACCCTGGATTATGGGAAAGCAACCGGTCTGGAGAGATTTCTTTTTTTTTTTTTTTTGAATTTGTAGTTATCTTAGGACTGGAGGGGACCTTATAGATACAGTCCAACTGTCCCTTTTTACCAGAAAGGAAACCGAGAGAGGCTTGGCATTTTAGACTCTTAACACTCTGACTCCAAATTATTTTTCTTTTCCTCTCTTTATATTTCTTCCCCATAAGAAAGAAAGCCTAATATGTTAGCTGGAGCCCCGGATGTGGAGGTAGGAAGACCTACATAGGTTCCAGCCTCCCTCCTGCGACTTCTCAGCTGCAATACGTTGCCCAAACCATTTAACCTCCCCAGATCTCAGTTTCTTCATCTGTGAAAAACGAGAAGGATAATTTCTATATTACCTAGTTGAGCAGGTTGTTTCAAAGCTTGAAAGAGATAATGGATGCAGAGGGCTTTGAAAACTTTAAAGTTCTACATAAATGTCAGTTATTATTATTATAATTCCCTTCATGTACTCTACATTCCAGCAAAATTGTACTATTAGCTGTTCCCGAGTTCAACATGCCCTTTTGCACTTCTGGGTGTTTGTACATGCTTGGAATGAACTCCCTCCTCATTTCACCCTGTAAACATCCTTATTCTCTTTTAAGGTTCACCTTAGACACCACCTCCTCCATGCAGCCTCCCTGATTCCCCCAGCTAGTAGCACTCCTTCCATCCTCAAGACTTTCTAGATTTTTCTGTCTGGTTATCTCTTTTGCCCCCTCACTTCTGGAGCATCGTGGGTAGAATGTTGGACTTAGAGTCAGAAATACCTGAGTTCAAATCCTACTTCAGGACATTGATTAGCTATGTAGCCCTAGGCAGGTTCATTATCTTTGAGTCCCAATAGTCTTATTTGTAAGATTGTGAGAAAATCAATAGCATCTATTTCACAGGCTTGTTGTCAATTTTTCAGCCAGTAAGTATTTATTGGATTATTTATTTTATTGTTCAATCGTTCCAGTCATGTCTGACTCTCTATGATTCCATCTGGGATTTTCTTGGCAGAGATACTGGAGTGCCTTGCCATTTCCTTCTCCAGCTCATTTTACAGATGAGGAAACTGAGGCAAACATGGTTAAAGGACTTGCTCAAGGTCACACAGCTAGTAAGTGTCTGAGTCTGGATTTGGACTAGGTCTTCATGACTCCAGGCCTGGTGTTCTATCCCTTGTACTACCCTGCTGCCCCCAAATCACGTATGTGGCCACCTTAAAAATCTTAAAATCTATAGAAATGTGGGTTATGCTGTAGTTTCCATAGAACGTAAGCTTATTGAAGGCAAGATTTTGTTTCTGCATTTGTATCCTAGGAGCCTGAAACAGAACAGGTTCTTAATCAAAGTTTGTTGAACTGAAGCCTGTTGCTTACACTCACTAAAAGTGAGTTGGTGGTAGAGGGCAGCTAGTCTGGTCAGGGTCACACAGCCAGTGAATGTTGAAGGTGGATTTCAAACCCAAATCTTTCCGACTCCAAGGCCATCTCTCTCTCCATGAAGATCCATGAGCCTGGAGAAAAGATGCTTCTTTATGGGGAAAGGAAGCTGTAGTTAAGGGAGGCAGCGCCTGCGCAGTCCTTCTTCCAGAGGGAAGCTGAAGGAAAAGCTGTCATTTAGCCCAGTGAGAGGGCACACACTCACATCCTGGGGCCATTTAGTTCCCTGCTTGCTGAGAGTCTCTGGAGAGAAGTTCCAGGCTTCTCAGGAGCCCGAATCTTTGGGCTTCATTAAGAGGATAGCATTGGGTCAAACATTTGCTAAAATGGCCCTTGGCTCAGGAAGGAGCACAGAGAGACAGGTGACGGAGGAAGAACTTCAGGAAATGGGGACCAGACTGTCTCCCTTCTCACTTCACTAACCCTGGCCTGTCCTTCTGCCCATTCATTCCTCCAGGGCAGGGCTCTCATCTGACTGGGGGTTTTAGCAACTGAGACCTAAGCATGAGACAACAGGGTGGCATGGCTGCCAAAAAAACTTTTTATCATAGGCTATGCAATTGTGGAAGCAGAGTATCCAGCATCAGGGAGGTGAGAGCCCTCCTGTTCTCCACCCTGAGCAGACCCTGTCTGCAATGTTATTTTCAATTCTCAGCCTTGAATTTTAAAGACACAATTTTGCTTGAGAGATATTTAGTGGGGGAGGAGGATACTGTGAGGTACAGGCTTGTGGAGCAGAGCTGGGAGGAGGGAAGGGATGGAGAATGTGTGTGTGTGTGTGTGTGTGTGTGTGTGTGTGAGAGAGAGAGAGAGAGAGAGAGAGAGAGAGAGAGAGAAAGATAGAGGGAGAGAGAGAGGAAAGAGAGGGAAAAAGGCAGAGAGAAAGAAGGAAAGAGGGAGAGGGGAAGAGAGGAGGAGGGAGGAAGGAAGGAGACAGAGAGAAGCAGGGAGAGAGGAAGGGAGACAAACAGAAAGAGACAAAATGGAGGGAGATGGAAGAGAGGGAGATGAAGAAGGGAGAGGAAGAAGATGGAGTGGGAGACAGTCAGAATAAGACAGAGACAGAGAGAAACAAGGAGGGAGAGAGGAAAGCAAGGAGATGAGAAAGGAAGAAGGAGAGAGAGGAGTGAGTGAGAGAGAAAGAGACAGAGAGACACAGATAGAGACAGAGACACAGAAAAAGACCAACAGACAGAAACAAAGGCAGAGCAGAGAGCTAGAGGGATATAGAAAGACAGGCACAGAGCAGAGATGGGGGGGAGAGAGAGCAGACAGACAGAGAGAAACAGGGAGGGAGGGGGGCAATGAGATGAGAGAAGAATAAGGAGAGAGAGAAGGAGGGATGGAAGGAAAGACAGAGAGACACAGACAGAAACAAAGCAAGAGATGGACAGACAGAGAAACAGAGCAGAGAAACATAGACAGAGAGAGCAGAGAAACAGAGATAGGGATAGAGAGACACACAGAGAGAACAAGAGAAGCTGAGAAAGAGAGAGAGAGAGAGAGAGAGAGAGAGAGAGAGAGAGAGAGAGAGAGAGAGAGGAGGAGGAGGAGGAGGAGGAGGGAGGAGGAGGAGGAGGAGGAGGAGGAGGAGGAGGAGAAGAAGAAGAAGAAGAAGAAGAAGAAGAAGAAGAAGAAGAAGAAGAAGAAGAAGAAGAAGAAGAAGAAGAAGAAGAAGACCTGCTTCTGTTCTGACTGTTACTTCTGGTCAAATCAAATCACTTTCTCCTAGCCATTGAATCACAGTTTCAGAACTGAGAGGGACCTTAGGGGTTGTCTAGTCCAAATCTCTTGTTTTCCAGATGAGTCATTAGAGAGGAAGTGACTAGATCCTAGGATCATAGACAGTGTTGGATGGGACCCGAGAAGTAATTTTATCCATATCTCTCATTTTACAGAGAAGGAAACTGAGGCCCACAGAGGTTCGAGGATTTGTCCAAAGTCATGCTGCTAGCAAATAACTGAGCTGGGATTAAAAACCAGGTTCTCTGACTCCAGAACTGGTACCATTTCCTCTTTGTCCTGTCTCCCCAGTGGCGCCCCTTCTTACTAGGATCCATACCTGCACTTTGGCAATGCTTACAAAGGTAGAAAGAGATATTTTGTTGTCTGCTTTCTTAATCCTGCTGCTCCTGGATATGGGAGGTAATGCTTCTTCTCCAAGGTAGCAGTCAGTTTTGAACTGAGTGGGCCCTGCTCTTTTGAAAAACCAACCCAAACCAAACCAGACCACACCCAGAAAACCATCCCTTCCATACATGTCCCATTGGAGATCACTCTTTTCTGAGTCTTCCTGCTTTAGCTGGAGTCCATCTAGGGGAAGGAGTATTTTTATGTCCCTCTTCCTCCCACCAAATAGCTAGAAAGGAACTAGGCACCCACTATTAACTTCATCTATTAATTACCAAGGATGGGTGGTTGAGTGGGTGGGGGCCTAGTAGTTTCTTCCTGGGCCAGCTTCCTAGGTGCTGATCACGGGAAGTCAATATTCTCCTCTGAGGTTACTGGGAGAACATTGACCCCTGGTGGGATCTGCTGGTCACTGTGTCTTTGGGGACCAGAGTGGTCTGAGATGGGGGCCAGAGCTTAGGAGAAATGGCCTCTGACTAGACTGTATGGACTACATTTCAATCCTGTTCTATAACAAGTATTTATTATGTGGTTGCTATGAACAAGACACCATCATGCTTAGCTACTAGGAATTTTTTCTTTTTTTGGGTTGGGGTTTCACCAGATATCTGCATTCAATGGTGACAGCAGCATCCAGTGTAGAAATTCTCTCCAGTGATGCTGATCTCCAGCTGTTTTGTGATTTATGGCTTTGTGTGTGCCTAAGGCATTACAAGACTAAGTAACTTGCTTAGTCACACAACCAGTACATGTCAGGAGCGAGACTTGAGCCCAGATCTTCAGGACTCAGAGGCCAGACTTTCTATCCGTAACCATAGTGCTATGGGTAAGAAAAATAAAATTAAAAAAAATAATCTCTTCCCTTAAGCTGGCCTCTGCTGGAATCCCAGAGGTTCTAATTCCTCAGCCTTACAACACATGGAAAAGTAACATTGGACAGGCAGACAGCAATATTCCAAATTAGATAAGGAATGATGATGGGGTGATTCATTTTCTCAATTTGTCATTGCTGGCTCACTGTGTCAATCTATCATACATTGTGCTTGTCACCTTATCTACCATCTATAATATCATATATAATATATAATGTGTATAATGTAATCTATAATATCATCCATAATCATCTATGATCCATGCTCTGGCTACCCCCTCTGACAGCTACAATTCACAAGACCAGTTCTAGTACCATATGCTGGGGTCATCCCCTAGCCCATTCCACTATGCCTTATGGAACCTTCACTCCATCCTCAAGAACCCTTCCTATCCTTGCAGTTTTCAAACAATTCTCCTGGCTTTGATGGAATAAACCTGGCTTTTCCCTGATTATGACATTCTTGCAACCATCTTCGTGGAAGACCACTCTTTCTTCTGCTCCTCTCCAAGATTATAGAGCCACAGTAGGTGTTACTCCTAACCACTGATGCTTCTACATAATTCCTCTCCCCTTATTCCTCGAGGACTCTTTCTCTTTCGAGACTTGTACAATGTATTTGTTTTTCACTGTGTCTCAATCTTTGGAGCAATTTCATTTCCTATCTACTAGCTCAGCATTGTGGTCCAGGGATCCATGGGGATCCCTGACACTATGCCAGGGAGGCCCATGAGGTCAAAACTGCTTTCATAATAATACTTAGTCATTTGAATATCTAATGTGATAAATAAATATAGATATACAAATTATATCTAATGTGGTAAATATCTATAGATAAATACTGTCTAATGGAAATGTCTATAAACAATGTTTAATGTGGTAAATATTTATAGATAAACAAATAATGTCTAACGTGGTAAATATCTATAGATAAACAATGTCTAAAGTGGTAAATATCTATAGACAAACAATGTCTAATGTGGTAAAAATCTTAAGGTTGTTGTTTGTCCTTTGTTCTAGAAGAGGCCCTTACATCAGGGAGGTGATGCCATGATTTGCAAGTGAATTGGATTTAAGTGAGGCAGGGCTGTGCAAGGTTACCAACCCCACTTTCTCCTCCAGAGCCATCTGGGTTCAGTGGAAAGATATATATCAGGGTGACTGGAGATGGCCCCTGTAAAAATCTCTAGATAAGTATCTATAAGATTAAAAAACTCTTTGGGAAATACTCAATAAAAGTTAAGAATGAAAAGGGGTCCAGAGACCACTAAGTTTGAGAATTTCTGTTCTAGGTCATTCTCCCAACTTTCTTAACGACATTAGAACCTGACTCACATCTTCCCCTTCTGCCTCATTCCCTATCATTGATCAATCACTTATTAAGCACATACTACATGTCAGGAATAAGTACTAGGCTCTGAAGATACAGAGATGAAAATGAACAATCCCTGCCTCAAAGGAACTTATAATCCACTGGTGGAAACAACATAGATGTGATTAACAGATGTAAAATTTAGACTAAATAATGTAGGGGAGGGGTGGAGAAAGACATTAATGATTGAGAGGATCAGGAAAGGTCTTGGGGAGGAGATAATATTGAGCAGATTCCTGAGGGCAGGTAGGTATTCCAAGAGATGAAAGTGAGGAGAGAGTGGAATCAAGGCATTGAGGGGGGCAGCCTGTATGAAGGTACAGAGACAAACTGTCATGACTTCCTCACGAAGAATTCCCATTCTGCATTCTTCCAATACTTCCTCATATTCCCTCCTGGGGACCCCAAGGAGGCAGAGCAGGAGTCAGCCTCACACAGAGCAGGGTTACTACACAGAATCATCAATTCACAAGATGTTAGAGCTAGGAGGGACCTTCAAGATGGAATCATTAAATATCATAATTGGAAGGCTTTTCAGAAGCCAACCAGTCCAAGCTCCTCCTGAATGTGAATGTCCTCTATAAGGTCCCCAGGCATCTTGGGGACTTCTTTTGAAGACTTTCAGGGGTGAATTGTTGCCTCATTCCACAGTAGGTTGCCATCTGCTATAAGTACATGATTAAAGGCTGAACCATCAGGAAAAGCTTGTCTCCTCTAGAGGGGTCTCCTGCCTTAGCCTCAACTCTGATATCTGCAGGAAATTTCAGATCAGTCCCAAGAGAAAGGAAGACAGAGACCTAGCTGGTGATGGAGCCAGTGTGGTCCTTCCTTATTTCCTAACTCCTGGCTATTAGCAGGGGGAAGCATGGTGCTGTGAAGTATGTGGTACTTGCTTAATGCTTAATTTACTCATTCAGTCTTCATTCAAAGACCTCCAGTAATTGGGAGTTTGCTACTTCCTGGACCATTCCATTTTTTGGTATCTTCTGTTAGGAATTTTTACATATAATAAGTCAAAAACCTGCCTCCCTATACCTTCCACCCATTGTCCCTAGTTCTGTCCTCTGAGGTCAAGCAGAACAAAGCTTATCTCTCTTCTATACCACAGGCTTTCAAGCACGAGAAAGCAGCTACGCCGTCTCTCCTGTCTCCTCTGCTGAATATGCCCAGTTCTGTTAGTGAATCTTCATGTAACACTGGAAAAAATAGTGAAGGACAGGAATATAGTACCATATATTTAGACCTGGAAGAACCCTAAGAGCTCATCTAGGCTAACCTCATTTTACAGATGGGAAAACTGAGGCCCAGACAGGTTATATGACTTGTCCAAGGTAACATAGGTAATAAGAGGCCCAGAATTTGAAATCAGATTATCTAGTGGATAAAGTACCAGAGTGAGGACATCAAAGTTCTAATCCTTTAGGTAGTTACTAACTGTATGATAATAAGCAAGTCCCTTTGCCTCTCAGAATATCAGTTTCTTCTGTAGAGTGGAGGTAATAATCCTTACACTCATAACTGCACAAGGCTCTCTGCAAATCTATGCTAGAGAAATGTGAATTTGTATTATTAATTATTATATCTTTTGTCTTTCTGGCAGTCCCTCCTTTGGGATAAACCAACTTGTCTTTTCTATATGTCCTTTGTCAAAGTTCTTTCAAAAATGTGGGGAGAACAGGACACAGAACTGATGTGGAAAGAAGGTGCTAGACTGGGAACCAGGGGACCACCCTGCCTCCAGCACTGTCTTCTCTTGAACAAGGCATTCCCCTCCTCTGGGCCTCATGGGTTAAATGGAAATTAGACTGCATGATGTGTAAGGTCTTGTCCAGCTTGGACTGACATTCCAACACTGACATTCTGTGTTCTAAGGGCTCTCCTAACTCTCACATTCTGTGTTCTAAGGACCCACTCCAGCTGTGACATTCTGTGTTCTATGAGTACTCCAAGCTGTGACATTTTGTGTTCTAAGGACCCTCCCAGCTGTGACATTCTGGGTTCTTAGGACCCTCCCAGTTGTGATATTCTGAGTTCTAAGGACCCTCTCAGTTCTGACATTCTCTGTCCTAAGGGCACTCCCAACTCTGACATTCTGTGTTCTAAAGACCCTCCCAGCTCTAACATTCTGTGTTCTAAAGGGTCTTTTAGCTGACATTCTCTGTTCTCAGATCTCTTATAATGTGAATGTATTCTTCTAATCCGGTCACCTCCAAAAAATAACACTTGTCACCTTGTAGATGGGCTATTTCTCCAGGCTGCTCCCTTCTTGTTTATGCACAAAGTAGGCAGATTAAGAGACAAAAATCTCTTCCCAGCACCTCCTCCCACCCTTGCCTGCTGTGCCCACATTTACCTTGAAGAAAGGTGATTTTTTTCATGATGACTTTTCCCCTCTGTGCTGTCAGAGCGTTTTTGTATCTTAAATTTCCCCCCAGGTGTAAATTTGAAAGCAGATGAAAAAGGATGCTTCATGAGTTTCATTCAGTGCAGTTGGCTGTTTTGGCAAAAAAAAAAAAAAAAAAGTCCCCAGTTTGGAACCATCCCTCTCGCTCCTCCAAACTGAGATGAGTTACTGAAATGCCAGCCTCTTCTTGCTTCCTTTGGGGACATTCAGGGTGAACTGTTGCCTGACTGCACAGTAGGCTGGCAGCTGCTGTAAGTGCGTGCTGAGAGCCAGGATCAAGAGGAGAAGCTTGTTTCTTCTAGAGGGGGTCCCCTGCCTGAGCCTCACCTCTGAGATCTGCAGGAAATTTCAGATCAGTCCCAAGAGAGGGAAGACAGATACCTAATGGGTGATGGAGCCAGCATAGTCCTTGCAATGTTGGTCCTTTGGCTTCCACATTGTTTCCTGACTTCTGGCTATTAGTGGGGCTGGGAAGTAGTATGTTGTGGGGTCTGTGGTAGAGAACAGAAAAGCATTTATTGAAAACTTACTGTGTATTTGATGAATTGAAAGTCAAAGTGGTATGCCCAGGGTCACACAACCAATAAGTGTCCTAGGTGGGACTTGAACACAGATCTTCCTCACAGGTCCAGTACTCTCTCCACTATGAGTTTCTATAGCGTAATAGATATAAAGACAAAGTCCTGCAGCTGGGTTCAAAAATAAATTGTGTAAGTAAACTATGTGGGAATAAAGGCTTAATATCAGTCAACATCGAAGAGTGCTAATGTGATCTAGACCTATGTTAATCATATAGATACTATTAATATGTCTTATATTATAGAGACTTTTCAGAGGCAGCTTGTGACAAGTGGATGGAGAGCTAGATCTGAAGTTAAGAAGACCTGAGTTCAAATGTGACCTCAGGCACTTACTAGCTGTGTTACCCCAAGCAAGTTACTTAACCTTTGCCTGCCTATATTTCCTCAACTGTAAAATGGTGGTATTAATAGTCCAAATGAGATATATTTGCCAAAAGCACTTAGCATGGGGCTTGCACATAGTAGGTTCTTACTCCTTAGAATGATGTAGACTTCCCTGCTAGCACTCCCTGGTTATGGAGTTCCAGAATCCAGCCTTCTGTCAAAGGAAGAGCCCCTGTGAGTTCTTGGGCAGCCCCATCTCCTAGAAAAAAGAGAATTGGGGACATTTTAGGATTGATAGGACTGATTAGCAAAGAACTATTGTCCCAACGTGGAGGACACAGGACGTGGATTTTCCCCTCTATTGTTATTGTGAGTTATTCTCTTGGTATGAATCAACCTCAAGGGAATGGGATTGCTATCCAGCAAGACCCAAGTTTGGTTTCCTTTTGGGCCAACATGGTGCTATGAACACTTTAATGCTGGTAGGGGTCTTTGAAGTTAGAGATAAAATTCACCAGAATGTTGTGAATTTGCCTCTAGCAACTCCAAATTTATGACCCTTCTAAGCTACAGGCTATATGAGCAAGAAGAGCTTTTTAAAAATGGGAAACTACCAGTGTCTGCCCCGCCTTCGTTCCATTCTTCAATGGCCTTGAGGTGTTTCTGATGGAACAGGTGTCCTGAGGTCTCTCCACCACAGGCTGTTGGGTCCCAAAGGGGTCTCCCCAAGGTTTTCCTGCCTTCCTCTGATCAAATTAAGATGATCTAAGGGTGTGGTTTGTGATGTTTACTCCGGGCAGTAGAATTACTCACTATAACTGCCAGAGACATAGAATCTCAGAGATGGAAGGGATGTTAGAAAGCATCTAGGATTATAGAATCATAGATTTAGGTCTGGAAAGGATCCCAGAGGCCTTTTCACTTGCTACAGTCATTTTAAACATCTGAAGTATAAGACTCACTGAGCTTAAGTCAAGATAGCACAGGTAGTAGATGTCACAGCTAAGATGAACTAAGGTGTGTAACCTCTTGTAATGGAAATGCAGATTTAAAGATCTTCCCTGCCCCTAGGCCCTTTGATTGGCTTAAGAGACTTTGATTGGCCTTAAGTGACTCTGAAAACCTTCCTTGATTTGAAAATATACTCTGCCCCCTAATAGGCTGAATGTAGTCACATGGAGCCTGTGGTAGGAGGCTTGGTTTTCAGGAATGACCACACCTTGATGCTGTGTGATTGGGCAGTGGGTCAAGAGGGTGGTTACATTCTCTGAGCCAGGAGAAGACTATATAATCCCTGATTTGAGGCTTTGCTTTGGGGCTCACTTTGAGAAGTGTTGTGTGATTTGACCAGATGAGACTCTGAGAAGCCGTTGTTGAGAGCCCCCCAGCTTTGAAAACGCAGATGTTGATGCTTCCCTCTCTGGTAACTGTGATTTGGTATTGATATAATGGTTGGACAGTTTGGAAGCCTGTCTATTTGATCTGTAAGTTCTGTAACTCTGAAGTTTGGGGTGCTGACCTTTGTCCCCGGAACTAGGTAATATATGTTTGTTTGATTAAAGTAAGCTTGTTAACTGATTTTGAGTTGCTTTCCTTTACAAAAGCAGATCTAAGAACCTATATTGGCAGCTACCCTGGGGGTGTTGGGGTGCTTGCTGTTACACCTCTGAGCCAGGACCCTTCTCACTGTCATACTGTCTTGTAGGAGGGCAGCCTCCTCATTTCATAGTCCAAGAAACTGAGGCCTTGTGGGGAAGGGAAGGGATTTCCCCAGGGTCATATAACAGACTTATGGCAACTAGACTAGACTGGCTCTGGGGTCTCTTCCAGTTCTAAATTCAGGACCCTATGATCTTGGATGGTTTCTAACATCCCTTCTAAGTTTCCTGACTCCAGGGCTGCCCTAAGGCTTATATAAATTTTCAGCCACTGGATCTGAGCCACACCAATGTCGACAATGATTAGAGTGGTGCTGGTGGTGAGTCACAGCATGAATGTGTTATCAGGGAGGGGACAAGGAGGGTCTCAGTCTCTCTGCCTGGGAAGCCTGATTCTCTGTCACCTGGATCAAAGATGGCGGCCTGCTTGACATAACCATGCTCACCTTCTGGGCTGCCACGTCCCTTTCCCAACAGCAGTTTTAATTCCTTTTGCTAGAACCCCCTTGATCCTCATATTCGGTCCAAATAAGTTGATTTGTAGAAATGATCATTCCCTAGAGCTATTCTCACCAACTCTTCACTACCACTTGTTACAAGCAGTTCTGAATAAGCCCTGGAGTCCAGCTGGGACAAATTCATCCCTCTAAAGTGACATCTGCTAGGAGGATCTATTGAATTATGCTACATTATAATAGAATTTCCCTCTGTTCTTTTAACCTTTATTTAACTACACTCAGAATCACCCACAGAGAGTCCCGATTCGGTGTCTGAGGACTTTGCCTGGCAGGGGCACATCCTCTGTTGGTATGAATCAGGTGACTGTCACGAAAGATGGGACACAAAAGTCAATCAGTGATGATAGGCAAGGAACCCTGGGGCTCCTGGGCCAGGTGACAAAGCAGAGAAAACTGGAGAAGGGAGGAGGCTACCCAGCTTCCATGACAAAGGCGTGGCTGGAGAGAGCACTGATCTTGGAGACGCCAAGGCTGGGTTTCAGTCCTGACTTTGCTATGTCTTCCTCTCCTCCTCTTCCTTCTTTTTCTTCTTCTCCTCCTCATCCTCCTTGTTCTCTTCCTCCTTCTCCTCTTTCTTCTCCTCCTTCTCCTTTTCTTTCTCCCCCTTCTCCTTCTCCTCCTCCTCCTCCTCCTCCTCCTCCTCCTCCTCCTCTTCCTCCTCCTCCTCCTCCTCCTTCTTCTTCTTCTTCTTCTTCATCATCATCATCATCATCATCAACATTTGCCATCACAAAGACAATAACAACAGGTCATATTTGTATAGGACTTTCAGGTTTCCAAAGTGCTTGACAAGTCTGACCTCATTTAAATCTTACATTTCTGTAAGGGAGGCACTATTATTATCCCCATTTCACAGATGAGAGAACTGAGGCCCAGAGTATTTAAGTGATTTGCCAAGGTCATCCAGCTAGTAAGTGTCTGAGGCCTCTTCCCTAGTAGCCGTGAGACATTGTCAGTGAAGGTAAACCAAGAAGGAAGAGCTGAAGAAAAAGTGACCAAAAAGGATGAGACCTTTCAAAGGTACCCCTTGGATTGATTGGATAGTCAACGAAAAATTTATCTCCTAACCATGTGGTTTGTAGACTGAAAAAAGTTACAATTTTGTCTGTGTAAGGTCCACAGTCTTTCCAACAAGGTACTTCCATTCTTATCATCACAAAATTTGTCAGGAGTGCTCTGCTCATGTCCCAGTTATGGAAAGAAGGAAAAAAGGAATGAAGAAACAGAGGAAGGAAAAAAAGAAAGAAAGGAGGAAGGAAGGGAGGGAGGAAGAAAAGGAGGAAGAAAAAAGAAGGAAGGAAGGAAAGGAGAAGGAGAAAAAAAGTCAGGGAGGAAGAAAGAAATGAAGGAAAGAAAAAGGAGGAGAGGAAGAGAGTGAAGGAAGGAGGGATGAAGGGAGCAGGGGAGGGGGGAGGAAGGAAGGAAAGTAGGAAGGAAAGGAGAATTTAGAGTCTGAAGATCTGGGATTCTAGATTCAGCTCTGCCATTGATTCTCATAATGACTTCACTCTCTCCCTCAGGCTCTTTATTTACAGAACCCAAGGGTGCTAACTTTATGAGGATCCCCTAGACAGAGCTAACCCAGGTTCAAAAGTTCTCTGTGGTTGCCCATCCGTTGCCCATCAGAACCAGCACTCATGAAACCAGATCTAAGTGTTTATTTACCCTTCCTAGTTAGTCAGAGGGCATGACTAGTTCAAAGCATTCCTGTTCAAAGTATTTAAAATTGAAAGGCACCACCAGAAGAAAAGCAGCAATAAAACATTTCTCCACAAACCCGAGGCACAATCTCCCACAACTGGGTCTACTGTCATCAGGAAGAGTGGACACACCTTAGGGGACATGCACATAGGGAAGCCATGTAAAGTTCGTGCAATAGATGGGTGTACATGAAATGGTCATGCCAGACTGGAGCTTGCATGTGGAGGAGCAGCTCACGTTTTCAGCCCTGTGAGGCCAGTGATAACTGGGTGCTGCCTTGGTGCTGCTCCTTCCCAATGGTCTTTCTGGTTTCCCATGGGGCCCAGTCTCTTCTCAGTGCATGGTCTTTATCAGATACTGCTCTCTTCTGGTTTCTTGTAGCTACTGCTCAGCACTGCTAAACTGGCTCTGTGGTCACTGCTGGACACACCTCGACTTGAGGCAAGCTCCTCTTTTTTCTTCCAGACTCAGCTCTAATTCTCAGCTGGAGTGCTATTTCTTCTTTCTAAGAAGAAGAGTGGGCTCTCCCTCAGTTCTCTTATTTCCAGATTATGAGGCTTTCTTTGTTACATCTCTTTTTACAAAAGGCACAGTCACACTCTGCTTGGGGTTGTGGTGGTGGCCATCTTCCTAGGATAAAGCCCTTCCTGGTTACCAGCCCCACCATCTCACCCCACCAGGATCGGTCTGTTTCTCTGAGATTTGTGTAGAAGGGCTTTCCTCTCTAGAAGGGGATTCTTTACTCCAGGCCAGGCTGCTCAGAACACAGAACAAAATCACTCCCAGACATCTCAGGCTTAATTCTATTTTTTGAATCAGATTTTCTGGACACTCAAGCTTATTTATCTAGCCTTGGGTAGGCAAATCTATAGAATCTGATACTTCATTTCTTCATGCTAAGCTTCACTCAATATCTAGTCTAGTAACTGTTAATGATAATGATGAAGATGATGGCAAGCATTTTTGTTGTTTTATCACTTTTCAGCAGTGTCCAACTCTTCAGTTCCTTCTCCAGCTCATTTTACAGATGAGGAAATTGAGGCCAAACAAGATTAAGTGATTTGTTCAGGATCATATATCCAGTAAGTGTCTGAGGGCAGATCTGAACTCAAGAAGAAGAGTTTTCCTGACTTCAGGTCTGGTAGTCTATCCTATGTGTCACATAGTGGCTCTTACATAGCACTGAAAAATTTGCAAAATATTTTACATATGTTTATTATCCCTCTTTGAGAGGTAAAGAGACAACTTTTCTCAAGGTTTGCAGTTCTCCCTTTCTAAATATCAAAATTCTATGTTCTTCCATGCAGATGGAGTAGGGATGAAGGCACCCATATTAAACCTAAGCCCCAAGGAAAGAAGGGTCCTAGTCTGCCTCCCACCCAGCCACATTCCTGGCCTTGCATGTGCATGTGTATGTACCAGCAGAGCCTGTTTTGGTTTTGGGCTCTGCCCACCCCCACCCCCTCCCTTGATGTGCTGTGAAGAGGTTAGACCAGACACCCTCCAAAGCCTTTGTAGCTCTCAGCCTTCCTCTAATATTATCCAGCCTTCCTGCTAGATGCCCCCAGAACTCCCTCCCAAGTCTGAGATGCTGTGATTTTATGATGCTTCCCTTCGGCTGTAGATCTCTGTGTTTCTGACACAGACAACCTGCAGGACCCCAGCTCTGATGTGCCCTGGGAGGAGGAGTTTAAATCAAAAGAGTCTGTGTGTGGAGGGCCCCAGGTGTCTCTGAGTATATCCTCTCCTCCGGCGTGTCCTGGGCCTCAGCTTCATTTTGCTGGTTTGTCCAGACTCTTTTCTAGATGAATTTGAAAGAGGGGAAGGTGAGACGAAAGGAATGTGACCAAGATAAGAGTAGAGGGATGTCTCTAGACTTCAAAGCCTGTGTAAGGATGTAAGGGAAAGGAACAGAGAGGCAAGGCAGGGGGCACACAGAGACCCAGGGAGGCAGAGGAGGAAGAGGAAAGAAAGAAAGAAAGAAAGAAAGAAAGAAAGAAAGAAAGAAAGAAAGAAAGAAAGAAAGAAAGAAAGAAAGGAAGGAAGGAAGGAAGGAAGGAAGGAAGGAAGGAAGGAAGGAAGGAAGGAAGGAAGGAGAGAGAAAAAGAAGGAAAGAGAGAGGGAAAGAAAGGAAAGGAGAGAGGGAGGAAGGAAGAAAAAAGGGAAGAAAAAGAAAGATGAGGATGAGACAATGGGTGAGAAGGAATAAAAGGGAGAGAAGAAAATAAGGGAGGAAAGAGAAAGGAGGAGAATATAATAACAATAATAACAACTGGTATTTGCAAAGCTTTTGGAAATCTATAAATCACTTTACAGACATCTTATATGAATCTCCCAACAACTCTATGAGGTATAGGGGCTGTTGTTAATTATTATTATCATTTCACAGATTGGAAGGGGTGGAGAAGCTGGGAAGGAAGAGGAAATGTGTGAGAAGGAAGAAGACAGGGAGGGGAAAAACATGGCAGATAGAAGGAGGAGCAGATGAGATAAGGGGCGATGAGGTGAGTGGAAGAAAGAAGATGAGAAGAGAAAACTTCTGTCCACAAGCATTTGAGTGCTTACTATATATCTGGCCCAGTTCTTAGCTCTGAGGATACAAAGAAAAGCAAAAATATGGTCCCAGGCCTCAAGAAGCTCCCAGCCCAATGGGGGAGACAACATGCCAACAGCTCTGTACATACAAGAAAAGGACAGTGTAAATGGGAGGTAACCTTAGCAGGAAAGTCAAAGCTGCGGGGCAGGTGTGGGGGCCGATGGTCTTTTGTAGAAAGGTGGAGGTGGGGGGGATCAGGAGGAGGAGGGCCAGAGAAGAAAGAGAGAAGGAGGTAGAGGAAGAGGAGGAGGAAGGAGGGGGGAGGGAGCCTGGGTGTTTTCTCTGGCTTCTTCTTGGGTGGGAGGTTGCCTGGGGGAGAGAGGTGGCTACAGCTTTTACTCTAGCAGAGATGCATTAATGGGCAGCAAATACAGCCCCAGGAAGGTCTGTTGCTTAGCTTTCAAATGAACAGAAAAGGAAAACCTAGGGCAGCCTGGCTTTTCTCCATGCTCAGGGGACAGAGCTGGGATTAGCTGGCCTTGGCCTGGCCTGGAGTTACGTGAGGCCAAGCATGGCTGTAAATGGGCCTCTTTTGCATTAGCTTGTGAAGCTGATCTCCAAATCCCTGTGCCCAGCTCTGCTCCTGGGGGCTTAGCAGCAGCAGGAGGCCCTGCACGTCCCCGAGAGCTAGCAATTACCTTCCATCTCTCTCTAGCTAGCAATGGAGCTGAGAAGTACCATCCCCCCAATACTGATGCTTTGTTAGCGTCAGCTGGGTATGTGAGGCAACCTGGTGGAAGGAAATAAGGAGGAAAGGAAAGAAGGAAGAAAGAAAGGAATGAAGGAAAGGAGGGAAAGAAGGAAGGAGGGAGGGAGGAAGGGATGAAGGAGGGAAGAAAGGAAAAAAAGAAGAAAGGAAGGAGGGAAGGGAAGAAGGAAGGAAAGAAGAAAGGAAAGAAGGAAGGAAGGAAAGGAAGGAAGGGAGAGAAGGAGGGAGGAAAGAAGGAAGAAGAGAGGGGATTCTGCCAATGCCTGGCAGAATTAAAAAGAAGGTTTCTATCACTGACTGTAGAAAAGGACCAAGAAAGAGATGGGACTGATATGGCGATGGGTATGAGAGACTTCCCAGGGCGTGATAGTCAGACAGCCAATACAGTCAATATAGCCAATGCTAAGCAGAGCCATCAGTAATAATAGTGAGCATTTACATAATGCTTTAAGGTTAAGTGTGTTGATTTATATGACCCTCACAACAACCCTATAAGGTAGTCTATTATTATCTTCATTTTACAAATAAGAAAATGGAGGCCAAGACAAGTAAAGTGACTTGGCCAGGATTACACAGCTACTAAGTTTCTGAGGCAGATTGGAACTCAGGTCTTCCTGAAGGCAAGGTGAATTCTCTATTGGCCCACCCAGCTACAGTAAGTGGATTGTTGCAGCCCTCGAAGTAGCAGAGGTATTACGGATTTGGTAATTATTCCCAGAGAAAGAATCAGAAAGAGAGGAGAGAGGTGTCTACTTGCTAGAGAGCAGAGCAGGTGTCTACTATCTGGGTATAGATTTGCCCAGAGAGGGGAGTAGGATTTGCCAACACTCCCCTATCTTAACTACCATTTTGTCTTCCCTTTCCTTTCAGGGAAGGTAAGAAACAGTTGCTGTGCCTGTGGTGGTGACTGATGCCCAAAGGGTGATGATGGAGTCCCATAGAGAAGTGAGATACATTTGAGTTACTCCCCTTCAGCAGGTCCAATCTGAACCACTTCTGGTGGAATGATAACTACCCAAGGCTGGGGTACAGGAAAGAGCTGTGATTTCCTCATAGTGGAGAACTCCTGGAGCAACACCTCCCTTCAGCCACTGATGGCTCAGGAGATAAATCCTACCTGGAAAGTTGTCAGAGAGAAGGAAGGGAGGAAAGGAGGAGGTCAATAAGCATTTACTAAATGCCTACTGTGCATTAAACTCTGGGGATACAAGGAAAGGTAAAAGACAGTCCCTGCCCCTAAGGAGCACATGATCTAATAGGGGAAACAACAAGAAAACAAATATGTGCAAAGAGTAAATAATTAAAACAGAGCTAGAATTAAGAAGGCTCAGGACAGGCTTAGGAACAGCCACATGGCACAGTGGATAGAGTGCTGGACCTGGAGTCAGGAAGACCTGGGTTCAGATCTGGCCTCAGACTTAAGTCCCTTAACCTTGTAGACTAGGCACTTTGCTGGCTGCTGGGAGCACAAAGACCAAATTTAGACAATCTCTGCCATCAGGCAGCTTATAGTCTACTGTCTTAAATAGTGACCTTGGATGAGATAAACTATTACTCACTGACACTTTAAAACTCCTTAAAAACACTTTATAGACAGCTAAGTGGCACCATAGTGGATAGAATGTCTGGACTGGAGTCAAGAAGACTCATCTTCCTGAATTCAAATCCAGCCTCAGACACTTATGAGCTCTATGACCCTGGGCAAGTCACTTAATCCTGTTTTCCTCAGTTTCCTCATCTATAAAATGAGGTAAAGAAGGGAATGGCTAGCTACTTCCGTGTCTTTGCCAAGAAAACCCCAAATGGGGTCACGAAGAGTTGGATACGACTGAAAAAGAACAAAAACACTTTGCCCCCATCAGTCTTGACTGATACCAGTCCCCTTCCTCCCATGGATATTCCATAAAGGTTGAAAGCATATGGATAATCAATCAGACCATTACTTTAATTGTGGGCTCTACCTCTCCTGGCAATGTCATTGTGGGAGCTTTGGAAACTGAGTAAAAAATGCTTTGTGCTTTCAGTAAGGTGAAAGCAGAGCTGAAACTCAATCCTCCCCAACTCCTGGAGGCTTCCCTCAATGTTTTGTTATCCTTCCTGGGACCTGGAGAGTGCCAGAGCAGACCTATCTGTGATCCCTTCCCTCACCCTGCCTACACCGCTAGCCCACCTCACCTACTTTTACTCACCCCTTGCTCCCTGATGAAAAGTACCTTTTGCTACATTATGCATATAAGTCACACATGAGGAAATTACAATAAGTTTAGGTAAAGCAAAACAATGTGTGACGCAGCCTTGAACACAGGAGGGGATTGCTCCTTTCCACACTCCTGCCCATTATAGTAACGACAATGCAACAAAATCCACAGGGTTCTGAAAAGATTACTTTTAGAACGTGGAGGAGGTTGGAGCTGGATTTGGAATGAGGATCAGACCTGAGTTCGAATCCCCTCTGTCATTTATCTTTTGTTAAAAAATATTTTGTTTCCAATTACATGTAAAAACAATTTTTGACATTTTTTTAAGTTTTGAGTTCCAAATTCTCGCCTTCCATCTCCTTTCTTACTCCTCATTGAGAAGACAGGCAATTTGATATAGGTTATACATGAGCAGTCCTGCAAAATAGATGTCCATATTAATCATGTTGTGTCACTTATTAGTTATGTGACCTTGGGCAAGTGGCTTCTCTGGGCCTTAGTTCCCTTATCTGTAAAATGGATTAGATGGCTCCTGAGATTCCTCCCATCTCTATGTTTATGGTGTCTATGATTTGCAAAAATGAGGTTGCTGGATCTGATTTACAATCCTGCAAGTCCTTCCCAACTGTAAATATTTAATCCTAGGACTGGAACTATAAGCTTTAATCTTCCAGCAGTCAAAAAGGGCAAAGGATGCTGGATTTGGATTTTGAGGCTCTGGGTTAGAATCCCAGCCCCAACACTTGTTATCTGTCCTACCTTGGGCAAGTCACTTGAACTGCCTGATCTTTAGTTTCCAACCATATAACATGAGAGAGGTATAACTGGGATAACTGCTGAGGATCAATCTAATTTCAAGTCTATTTGCCTGGTTTCCAATGCTCTGCAACTCTGTTCATACCTGTTGTTTCAGTCATGCCCGATTCTTTGTGACCTCATTTGGGGTTTTCTTAGCAAAGATCCTGGAGTGGTTTGCCATTTCCTTCTCCAGCTCATTTTACAGATGAGGAAACTGAGTCAAACAGGGCAAAATGACTTACTTAGGGTCACACAGCTTTTACGTGTCTGAGACAGGATTTGAACTCAGGAATTCTATATTCCATACCCAGAGCTCTACCACTGTGCCACCTAGCTACCTGCTCATACCTGTAATCAAGATTAATAGGTGGTACTCTATCTTTGCCTAGACAACCATCTAATTTCCTATCTCCGTGCCTTTGCATTGGTCATGCTTTTCATGCCTATCATGGATTTTCTTCTCGCCTTCATTTCTTAGAATCTTTAGCTCCCTTCAAGGCTCAACTCATGCACTACTTCTTCCATGAGGGTTTTTCTGATTCTCCAGTTGGTAATACCCTAAGCCCTCCCAAGTATTATTATTTTTGTATTTGCTTATCTATATGTATGCTGTTATCCTCTCCCCCAGTAGAATGTAAGCTCCCCAAGGGCAAGAGCTGTTTTATTGATGTATTTATGACCCCAGCATATAGAAAAAAATGCTTGACACATAGTAGGCATTTTATAAATGCTTGCTGAATAAATGAATGATGAACAATGTGGACCTATTCAAAACATTACACCAATGACTTTTGGTAGCCATGTGTGGGCCATGATATTTTTTGGCATGTTTGATTCGGTAAGGTGTGTGTCTGGGTCAGAGACATGGATAGGGAAGCTTTCAAGCTTGCTGCCTCCTCTCCTCACCCATCTATTCCTGGGTAGTGTCAGTGTTGGATTCACTGTGGATTTGTCCCCAAACCAAGCCTCAGTGGTGATTGACCTATCTCTCACTGGGCTAGGGCTGATGAAAACACATTGACATATTAGAGAAATTACCAGAACTGAGAGTGTTTCTCAGGGATAGAGGTCACACCCACTGGGGGAGAGAAGAATAGGGTCTGAATCAGCACCCAAGCAGAGGGAAACCTGTGAGCAGTGGCAAAGAGGAAGAGGAAAGCACAATAGTCCAAAGTGAAGCATGTCATTTAGGGATTCCTCATCAATTAAGAAAACATAGCCCCAAAGCTACATGGTACAGTCCCTGGACCAATGGGCAAGGAGTCAAGAAGACCTGAATTCAAATTCCATCTCAGCCACTAGCTGTGTGACCTTGGGCAAGAGACCTAACCTCTGTTTGCCATTATGGATGAGTTTCCTTATCTGTAAAGTGGGGATAACAATAGCATCTACCTCCAGGGTTGTTGTAGGGGTCAAATAATATAATAATAGTAAAGTACTTAGCCCAGTTCCTGGCACATAGTAGTCACCATATACATGTGAGTTGTTTATTATTAGTAGAACTCCAAAGCTCGCTCCACGGTGGCTCTGACCCAAGTTTCTCCAGTCAAGGTTTCCCAGACATTCATTCTGCTTGGCTCTGCTCAATTCTCTCTTCCAGTCCTGTGTTTTAGCTGACTTGGCTTTCACTTGGCTCCCACCTGTGCTTGCCCTTTTTATTTCATTCAACAAATTCAATCCTACAAATTCAAGTCAACAAACACTTAATGTTGCAGACTCCGTGTGATCCCCTATGTGTGAGACTAGGGGGCATTGACAGAGATGAATCGGAGATGGCCCTTGCCCTCAGGGAGCATATTATGTAGCAGGGAAGCTATTACATGATTGCAATGCCAATTAGGATACAGCAAGTTTTTGTAAAGGCCAAGTCTATACCCAGTACATTACTAGGAGAGAGAATCAACTTCCAGCAGGGGGGATCCAGGAAGGTTTCAGAGAAAGCATCTTACCCCCAAGTACCAGAATTTCAGAGTTGGAAGAGACATCAGTGGCCATCTAGTTCAACCTAGGAAAAGGCCCTGATTAGTGAAGAGAATAGGAAGGGAAGGATGGATGAATGAAGGAGCAAAAAACCAACAACAAAGGTTTTTTACCATGTGATAGGCTTCAACCTTGAAGCATGGAGGGATGAGAATGAGGAATGAATGAATGACAAAAGATATTTAGTATGTGATAGACCTAAACCTTAGAGCATGGAGGGATGGGAGTGAGGGATGAATGAATGAATGAATGAATGAAAATAAATTACTATGTGTTAGATCTAAATCTTGAAGCATGGAGGGATGGGAGTGAGGAATGAAGGAAAGAAGGAAGGAAAGAAAGAAGGAAGGGAAAATAATTACTGTGTGTTAGATCTAAGCCTTAGAGTATGGAGGGATGGGAGGAATGAATGGATGAAAAAGTATTTATTGTACTTAGAATGTGCCACGCCTGAATCTTGAAGAATGGATAGTAGTGGGGCTGAACGAACAACTGAAAAAAAAGCATGTATCAAGCATTTAAAATGTGCCATGCATTTTGTTAAAAATTGGGGATGCGGAAACAAAAATGAGACATTTGTCCAGTCTCAAGGAGCTGGCATTCTCTTGGAGGAGGCAGCACATGTGGGAGATTGGTAGTCATGGGGCAGGGAGTTTTTGTTTGGGGAATCTAACCAACATGCCCTTTACGAAAGCAGTGGGAGTGTGGATTTGATTATCGTTTCCAGAGCAAGAGGTTAGAAAGCTGGAAAGTGGAAGGGTGTGGGAAGGTATGTATGGGTGGCAGGATGCACGGTGGCCAGTCGGTGAAGAAGCTTGGTTGGATCTGGAGTCTGTGGGCCCATCGATAGCAACAGCAGGATAGAAGATGGGATTAGATGAAAAGTCACTGAGATGTGAAAGAATGGGGCATGCCTGAAGTATGATGAGTAATCCAATCTGGCAAGCAAGAGTATGGGGATTGTAGGGAGGGAAGAATAGTATGAAATAAGGCTGACTATGTGGGGTGACTTCAGATGATGGAGGTTCTGAATGTCACAACTAAGGAGTTTAATATTTACTCCCTAAGCAATAGGGAACCATTGAAAGTTTTTGAGAAGACTGTCATAATAAAATCTATGTTTAAGAAAGATTTTTAAACTGTTAGAAAGTGTCAACTTTTTGATAACAGTTTTTGATTTTATTTTCAAATATATCCCTCCCCATTTTCTACTTAGGAGGCTACTCCTTGCAATAAAGAGTAAGACAGGAAGAGAAAAAAAAAGCAATTCAGTAAACTAACCTATGTATCAACTGACTCTGACAGTATACATATTTTCCATACCCATAGTCTCCCACCTCTGCCTTTTCATTTTCATGGAAAGATCATTCTGGCAGCATAATAGAGCAGAATAGTCGGGAGAGGGAAAAGAGCACAGGTGGAAAAGCTTGTCTCCTGGAAGGGTCCAGGCAGGTGGTAATGAAGGTTTTTTGTAGGACAGTGGCAGTGAGAATAGAGAGGAAATGTGGAGGCTGAAGGATAGGACTCAGCAATTAAATGGAGGTGAGAGGTAAGGGAAAGCATGGAGGTTCCCAATATGGCAGGTTGGGCAAGGAAACAGGTGGTGCCATTGCCAGAACCAGAGAAGGGAGATAGAGAAATGAGGTTCACTTGTTCCCCAGCCTGACATCCCATTTATTAACCACAGTTCATACTGGCTCTCTGTCCCCAGCCTTGGCCGTGGTCTGGCAGCTTCACCCTTGGCCTCGAATTCTGAAAGTCTTTACCCAGGCTCTGACCTTTCCAAGATGACATGGTAGAATTTTTGCTCTATCTTTGACACCCAATCTCCTGTGGTCACACTTCATTAAGCACCATCTATTTTCTCTGCAGGTCATCCAGAGGAGAGGTTACTCAGCTCCTCAAGGTGGGTGTAGTCGATGCCTCCTTTCCCCATTAGGGGGAGAGCTAGCAGCTGCCCCATGCATCATGTACATGGCACAATCTTCCAGTGTCTGGGCCATCTATAACGGCCCCCAATCAAGACCTGACAGCATGGTAGTGTGATTTAATAATTGTCCTGGCTAGTTCTGTAAAGCCAGATTTATTCTAACATTAAAAAAACAAATTTAACTCCTGACTTTAATAGCCAATTGGCCCATTCATGATTGCTGAAATCATATTTACCGGGCATCAGAGGCAGACGCATTAATATCCCTGCACCTGCTTGACTGGGTCACACTGGGTGAGGGCCAGGGGAGAACATTCATTTACTATGACTGGTGGCTCCTTACCTAAGAAAATCTTATCTTTTAATGCATTTCAAAGCATTTGGAAATCAGTGACTGAGCCACAAATTACCCCCAATACTCAGAGAGAGAAGCACTTCTGAGGCTTTTTTCATAACCAACCCTGGTCCACGTATTTTATCTGGTAAAGACAGTGCCTGGTCAGAGAACAAGGGGTAAGTCCTGCACAGGAGGCCCACTTGTATGTGACTGTTATTGCTCCCAGGAAAGGAAGTTAAGGAGTGCCAGGAGGGGAGCTCCATCCCTCCAATCCTATCAACCTTGTTTCAGGACCTGCATAAATCTTAGCTGCCATTCTCAATAATTGAGTCCCTTATTACTCAGTCTTAATCAGAGAATCAGAGAATTATAGGATCACAGAAGGGACCTCAGTGGCTAACAAATCCAATCTACATCTGAAAGGAATTCCCACTATGACATACTTGACATATCTAGCCACCGTGTGAAAACCCCCAAGGAGGGAGAGAAGATTTCCATTCCCCTGGTTGGCAGCCTTAATTATTAGGAAGTCTTCCCATGCCATCCAGCCTAGTTTTTCCTCTTTGGGACTCTTACCCATGGATGGAAAGATGGACAAAATCAATAAGCTGGACAACCATCATTTTTAAAGCTCCTGCTATGTTGCCAGACACTGTGCTAAGCACAGAGAGATGAGATGTGATGGAGTAATGAACCTCTCAGAGCTGGTTTTCTTCCTGTGTCTCTAGGTTTCATTGTATTTATGCATCCTTGGGAAAATGTTTATGTAATGGTCTTGCTCTGAGTTGTCTAAGGTCTTGGGCACGGAGATCATGGAAGAGATAGTGTAGTAATGACTTTTCCAGGGTTTACAACAGCTGCAACCCTTCGGAGATTTTCCCTTTTTCCCCAGGAATGCATGTACAGAGATTTGGGGTCCCTGATGCTCATACCTTGAACTTTCCTCCCATCATCTGCTGCTGTGCCTAATTTCACTTCTTCCTATTACCTACCTGTTGTTGGATTTCCATGGCATTATGCTCTGGGGACTTGGTGGGAACTTCCCCCTTTGCCCCCTTTGCCCCAGAAGGTCTTTTTGATCTCAAGGACCCTGAGCCCCTGGCCTGGTCTTCTACCAACCTAGTTGTCTGGGCAAATCTTCCCTAGGTAGGATGCTTTTTTCCTGAGTGTCCCAGTTGCCTCATTGGTGGCAGAGTGGGGGGAGATGGGAACAAGCATCCTAACATATTGGGCATGATGTAGACTCAGTCACAGTCTTAACTGTGGATCCAAGGAAGGGGATTTTCCCAATCTTGAGGACCTCCCCAAATCATAGATTTTGAGCTAGAAAGGACTTTAGAGATCACCTACTTTAATCCCTCCCCCCCCCACTACCATTTCAGAAGCTGAGGCAATGGAAAGAATGCTGAACCTGGGGAAACACTCTGTGCTGATTGTCTCCGTGACCTTGGGTGAGTCACCTGATATCTATAGGCAACGTTCCTCATCTGTGAAATGAGGAGGTTGGGCTGGATGATTGCTAAGCTCCCTTCCAGCTCTGCATCCATGATCCTGAAAACTATTAACATGGCCAAGTTCACACAGCTCGTAAGCAGTAGAGCTAGGACGTGTCCCAATGGCTTGCACTCACTGAGCTTTTTTTCTTTGTAAACTACATTGCTTCTTAGATCATTCTTATTGTTTCCTTCCCAGGTCCCTGTTTCAGGTAAATCCATTACATCTATAGAGCTCATTCTCTGCCCGCAGCAATGCTGGCATCTCAGCATCTCCATCTGTAAAATAGGGATAATGAGACTGACCTGCGTGGCCGAGGGAGTTCTGAGAATTCATTAGTTACCAGTTGGAAATGAAAAGACCATATAAATGCTAAATATTATTGCTCTTTCCCTGGGAGCAAGCTGGGAATGGATTTCTGAGTGCCCTGACATGATGATCAACTCAAGGAACACTCTGTGCCCTTGAATGTTTTCTTCAGCTGCCACTGGAAGCAACTTCGTGCCAGTGTCTTCATTTTAACCTTGAAAAGTCCATGCTGGGGTTCAGTGGATAGGGCAGCTAGGTGACATGGTGGATAGAGTGCCAGACTTGGATTCAGGAAGACTTGAGTTCAAATGTAGCTAGCTGTGTGACCCTGGGCAAGTCACCTAACCCTGTTTGTGTCAGTTTCCGCATCTATAAAATGAATTGGGAATGGAAATGGCAAACCATTCTAGTATCTCTGCCAAGAAAACCCCAAAAGAGGTCATGAAGAGTTTGACATGATTGGAAAATGACAAAGTACCCTCTGGGGGGGTTGAGTGGGGAAGAGCCTGAGCAGGGATGGTCCAAGGCAAAAATGGTGAATCTGGGTAAATAGAAAGTGGTCTGGGAGTGTGAAAATCCTGGGATTTCATCTTGACATTGCCATTAACTCACCACGAGACTTTGGGCAAATCGTTTCCTGTATCTGTCTCCATATCTCTAAAAGGATGACAAGAAGTTATCAAGGGTATTTTCAACCTCTTAACTCTTTCAAATTCTCTCCTCTCCTTCCACTTTCAACCACCCCCTAAACCACACAGAGGTTGCAAATATCATGTTTCCCCATTTCTTTTTCTTCCCCTTAGATCCAGTCTCCCCATGTCTTCTAATCTAGCTGAGTGACATCAGGTAAAGCAGTTTGATTCAGTTCAGCAGATGCTTATCAAAAACCTACAATGTGAACTTTCCCTATGTGATCCTCAGTTTCTTCCTTTAAAAAAATGAATAGACCTGGGGTGGAGCCAAGATGGCAGAGTAGAAACAGCTCGTCCGAGCCACTCTGCCCCCAGATTACCTCCAAACTATGTAAAAGGGGACTCTGAACAACTTCTGGAGCCCCAGCACCCACAGAATGACACAGAGAAGCTAACCTCCCTCTGAGAACAGCCCAGCAGCCCTGCAGGAAGGACCAGTACAGCCCTCTGGGAGCCGGCAGTGCAGTGTCGCAGTGTGTGGGGAGCCTGAGTCTTGGTTTTAGCCCCAGGGCGGCAGGGCCAGCAGCCAGCTGGAGGGACCCCAGAACACCAGCAGCTGTGGAGATTCCAGAATTATCAACATAGACATGCCTAGGACAAAGTGAGAGGTTAGTGCCCTATGGACTTTGGGACCAGTATTTGGGGAATGTGTCGCCTTCCTCCCCTGGGGGCTAGAAGCTGATGAGGAGACACGCCATTTTGTAGTTTTCAGAGGCAGCTCCAGCTCCTGGCCTGCAAACTGTAGGGAGATCCAGCAATCAGTCTTGGGGGGTAATCTCTCTTGCTTTAACCTCCCTGGATAAGGATTGTGATCTGGGGTGGAGGTCGTGGGTGGGTTTCCAGCTTGCCAGAAATGGAAGTTGTCCCCCACACGTTCAGGATGAAAATTCCCCTATCTGGCAGCAGGGCCATAGTGTGGCAACAAGCCCCAAAGCCAAGTAATTAAGTGGCAGCATGCCAAGGCAAAGGAAACAAATTAAACAGAAAAATGCAACCTTAGACTCCTACTTTGGGGGCAAAGAGGATCCAAGATTAGAGCGGAAAGGGGACTGTGAGGTCAGAAGTCCTGCCCCAAAAGCCCCAGGGGAAAACATGAGCAGGTTGCAGGCCATAGAGGACCTTAAGAAGGACTTTAAAACTCAAATAAGAGGAGTGGAGGAAAAATTGGGAAGAGAAATGAGAAGGATGCAGGAAAAGTATGAAATGAGGGTCAACAGCCTGACTGAGGAAAACAACACCTTAAAAAATAGACTAACTCAAATGGCAAAGGAGGCCCAAAAGGGCAATGAGGAGAAGAATGCCTTAAAAAGTCGAATTTGCCAGATGGAAAAAGAATCTCAAAAGTTCACTGAGGAGATTCATTCCTTCAGAGTTAGACTGGAGCAAATGGAAGCTAATGACTTTATGAGAAATCAAGATGCTGTTAAGCAGATCCAAACAAACGAAAGATTAGAAGGCAATGTGAAATATCTCATGGGAAAAACCACTGACCTGGAAAATAGATCCAGGAGAGACAATTTAAAAATTATTGGACTGCCTGAAAGCCATGATCAAAGAAAGAACCTAGAAATCACCCTTCAAGAAATTCTCAAGGAAAACTGCCCTGATGTTTTAGATCCAGAGGGCAAAATAGAGGTTGAAAGAATCCACAGATCACCTCCTGAAAAAAGATCCCCAAAAGAAAACTTCCAGGAATATTATAGCCAGGTTCCAGAATCCCCAGATCAAGGAGAAAATACTACAAGCAGCCAGGAAGAAACAATTTCAATATTGTGGAAACACAATCAGAATAGCCCAGGACCTGGCAGCTTCTACACTGAGGGATCGAAGGGCATGGAATATGATATTCCAGAGGGCAAAAGAGCTGGGAATGAACCCAAGGGTCACCTACCCAGCAAAACTGAGTATTTTGTTTCAGGGGAAAATATGGTCATTCAGTGGAATAGAGGACTTTCAAGCATTCTTGAGGAAAAAACCATAGTTGAATAGAAAATTTGACATCCAGACGCAAGAAGCAAGAGATGCCTGAGAAGGTACCCTTTATGAAAACAAGAGTATAACACTTGGAGATGCTCTTGTGGAATTTCAGGAGCTTATTCCCCACCCTGGACCCAAGGATGAACCTAGTATTTCTGAGTAGCATATTGTTAAACACTTCATATTTTTATTTGTTTATTTGTTTGTTTGGAAGTCTTGTTTCACAATAAACAGACATCTAATTAAAAAAAAAAAACGGTCCCCTCTTTTGTCTTTGTTGGTATTCCATCTCCTACCATAATGGCTAGAGTTCCTTCTACCACCTGTTGTGAAAAACATGGACTCCAAATTGTGGTTTTGGTCATGTGAACAAGAAGATGGAAGACATTTTCTCTGACCTTTCAAACTTCTCTAAAATAGGAATTACTTAGAAGTGATGAAGCACTTTCAATTTTGTCTGTGGTCTAAAACACCAAGGACCCAAATGAGGTAAAAACACAATGAATTAACAGCAAAGAAGGCAAATCCCTAACTCAATCACTGAGGACTCCTATATCACCTCCCCACAGGTTGAGCAGGACTGAATAAGCAGATGCACTCACTTGCAACAAAAATCAACTCTACACTTCCTGTTGCTAGGAATACAAAGTCAGAAGTTTGCTCTGGCTAGGACAGCGGTGTGGTAGCATGCCCTACTTCAACAGAGCTCAATCAAAAAACTGAGGAACAAAAGGAGCAGGGCATACATCTGTATGACTGTGTGGCACCCCATTAAGCCTGAGGGAAAGAGCCCAGCATCCAGCTGGTGGTAATTCTGACCCTTCCTTCCTTCCCTTCCCCCTCCTCTACTCCAAGTCATTTTTGCCAAAGAGTAAGGCTGGTGAAATATGAATTGCCCAGCATAGGAGGAAGCTGAGCTAGCTTTGAGGTTCGGCCCTGTGGGGAAGGAGTGAGAAAATGAGTAATATCCCTGCTTATCTCATAAAGATAGAATGAGGACACATCAAAATTTCAAAAAAGAAAAGACACTTAATATGACATACCTGAAAAGGCAGGCCTGCTATAAGATAACCTGACAGTAGTCCTCCAGCCTTAGCTTAAAGACATCCATGAAAGGGAATTCACTACTTCCAAAAGCTGATCTTTCTGCTTCTGCATCATTCTAATGGCTAGAAAGTTTTTTCCTTAAGAAAAACAAAAATTTGCTTCTTTGTGTCATCCTAATTGATGATCCTAATTCTCTTCATTTAAGAAATTTACTCAGAAATTTATTCCATCTTCCATATAACTGCTCTTCAAATACTTGAAGACAGTCATCATGTCCTTAATAAGTCTTCTCTTCTCCATGCCTAGTTCCAGCCTATCTCCATAAAACTTAAACTTGAACTTTAACCCTCCCTAGTTGCCTTTCTCAGGACCCTCCTTTCTAAAATGCAATGCTTAGAACTGAACACAGTATTTCAGACACAGTTTGATCAGGGGAGAGTACAGAGGACCATTACTTCTATGATTCTCTGAGTGTAGCCCAAGGTCAAGTTAGTTTTATTCATTGTCATTTCACATTGTTGACTTATATTGAGCTTATAGTTCACTAAAGACACCTGAATCTTTTTCATAGGAACTATTACTTTCCCTTTCTTATATTTGAGAAGAAATTTTTTTGAATCCAAGTATAAGACTGCATTTATCCCTACTAAATTCTATCTTGAGAAATTTAGTTCTTTATTCTATTTTGGCAAAATTTTATTTTGGATACTGATTCTGGCATTTAGTAAATATAATTGTAAATATAATAAATATGTTAAATAAATAAAAAATGAATAGATTGGGACAGATAACATCTAAAGTCCTTTCCAGTCCTAACATTCTATTGTAAGTTCCTTTCTAGTTCTAATATGCCAAGTTGTAAGATCCCTTTGCCACTTAACTGTGGCAGATTCACGGAACCTTGGAGTTGGAAGGGACCTCCAAGGGTTCCTTTGACAACATCTCTGATGAGTAGTAATCCAAGATCTGCTTGAAGACTTTCGGTGAAGGTCATCCAAGGCATTCTGTTTTACTTTTGGCAAAGGTCTATATCCTAGCTTTGGCATTCTAAATTTCAAGGGCTCTTCTACCTTTTACATTTCATGTTCTATACTTTTATAATTCTGGTCAAGTGCCTCACTCAACACCTACTTTTCTGGGAGCTGAAATGGAACCTCTTCCAATTTTCTCTGTAATACTCTCATTCCTTCTCCACCTCACTTCCCAACTTTTTTTTTTTTACTAGAATGCCTGGGGGAAAGGAGGGAACAGCCAAATACATTTGCTGATTGGAAGAGTTGGATGGGGGAATGACATACTTCTCGGTCACTGGAAATTTGAACTGTACATCAAACAGTCAGAGATGCCCTAGTGGAATGGCAGCAAGTTCTTCTTTCTGGGATCTGCCACTGAATCCATTCTCTTTGATCTAAGCGTGATGAATTAGCCATGGTGAGATGCAAAGATGCAGTTCAGTGACATAGCACTGAACCAAAAAATTGGAGATCTCAAGTGCATGCTTCATGCCTTGAGTCCTTGGTTCCTAAGTGTTCAACCAAAGACTGTCCCTCCTGGAAATATGAGCCAAACGTCAGTTGTGAACATATCCACGTCTCTCCTGTTCTCCAAAAGCCTGCACTAGATCCTTCCATTCTCAATAACTATCACCCTATATCTCTTCTGTCCTTTGTACCTAAACTCCTCAAAAAGCTGTTTCTACGATAGGTGGCTCCACTTTTTCTCCCCTTAATGTCTTACAGTTTGGCTTCTGACATTATTGTTCCACTGAAACCACTCTCTCCAAAGTTACCAATGATCTCCTAGTTGCCAGATCCAGTAACTTTTTCTCTACCCTCATTCTCCTTGACCCCTCTGTAGTCTCCTCCTTGATTCTCTATTCTCTCTAGGTTTTTGGGACACCTCCTTCCTATCTTCCTGTTCGTTCTCAGTCTCCTTTGCTGGCTCTTCCTCCAAAACATGCCCTCTAACCATAGGTGACCCTCAAGATTCTGTCTTGGATCCTCTTCTCTTTCTATACTATTTCCACTTGGTGATTTCATTAGATCTCATGGATTTAATTGCCATCTCTATGCTGATGATTCTCAAATTTACCTCTCCAGCCCCAATCTCTCTGATGCCCTCTGATCTCCCATCTCCAACTGACTTTCAAATCTTTTGAACTGGATTCCAGTAGACATCTTAACCTCAATATGTCCAAAAGAGAACTCATTATCTTCCCCCTAAACCTTACTCCCCTCCTCCAATCCCTTTTACTATATAGGCCATCACCATCCTCCCAGGCCCTCAGGCTTACAACCTAGGAGTCTTCCTCCATTACTCACTGTATTTCACCCCTCTCCCATATCCAAGCTGTTGCCAAGGCTTATGGATTTCACTTTTGGGACATCTCTTGAGGGTGCCTCCTCCTCTCCTCTGACACTGCCCCCACCCCCTCATCACCTCACACCTTGGTTATTGTAATAGCTAATGGTGGGTCTGGCTGCCTGAGCTCTCCTCCCACTCTTTCTCCATTAAAGTGATTTTCCCAAAATGCAAGTCTGACAATGTCACTCCTCCATTCAATAAACCCTGGTGGCTTCATGTTGTCTCCAAGAGCACATACAAAAATGTTCTGTTTGGAACTCAAAGCTCTTCATGCTCTAATCACCCCTTTTGCACTCCCTTTGCAGTCTTTTTGTACCTCACACCCTCCCATGTACTCTTTGACCCAGTGACACTGACCTCCTTACTGTCCCACAGACAAGACTCTCCCATCTCTTGGCTCTGGGCATTTTCTCTGGCTGTCCCCCATGCCTGGTATGCTCGCCTGCTCCAATCTGCCTCCTGACTTCTCTGGCTTTCTTTAAGTCCCAGCTAAGACCCCACCTTCTGCAGGAAGCCTTCTCCAATCTTCCCTCTATCAATTATCTCCTATTTATCCTACATATAACTTGCTTCATATATATTTATTGGCATGTTGTCACCCTCATTAGAATGTGAGCTCCTTGAGGGGAAGGACTGTCTTTTGTCCCTTTTTGTGTCCCAAGCACTTAGTACAGTGTTTGGACTATGTTCACTGAATTGAATGGTCTGGGCTCTGTTTCTTTCATAACTTTACTCAGTCAGAGAAGAAGAGGGTATGGAGAAATAAACAACCTAGAATGGCCTCATGGCCTCATGAGCGGTCTCTCTATGCTTTGTTTGTGGCTATCTGGGTCTAAGAGAGGCTGCAGGTACACAGCTGTGAGGTAGATGCTTCATTATGTATTGTTTATTGACTTCGTTCTCCCTGTGCAAAGAAAATACTATATGATTGAAAATGGTCTGCCTGTTTCTATGAGAAGACAACACCATTATGTAAAGGTCACATGACTAGGACTCGGTGAAATATTGCAATTTCAGGGACGTTCCTTGGGAAATTCAGTTCCTCAACGAGCCCCCTAGATCCCCGAGACTCATAAGCAGTTATTTATATGGAAGTTATGCATCTGTACTTGGTCAGACGGTACTAAGGCCCAGCTGGAGGCATGGTTTATAGTTTGTTGACTTTTGAGGATATCAAGGGGCACATAACCTCCCTACTACCTACAAAATCAGTATCTAACTCCTTGGTCTAGTATTTGAGGTCCCCCATAATCTGAATTTATTTAATGATTAGAGTTATGAACAGTGAATTTAGCTACCTCTGGGCATAGTGGGTCCCATTTCATTGGAGTGCAGATGTTGGGGAGGGGATTACTAGTCAAGAATACTTTGGACTAGATGTACTTGAAGGTGTCTTCTTGTTCTGAATTTCTGAAAGTCTTACTTCACTGTGCTGAGAGCCAAAAGTCCTACGTGGTGACTGTCCTACTAACTCACAGTGTGACCATTTCTCATCTTCTCTTACTGGTCTGGGAGACAAAAGTCCTTGTACTGACTACTACAAATTCACTCTGTGACCTTGAACTTCCTCCTTCAAGGCTCAGCTTTCTTCTTTCTATTACAAGGACCTTGATTAGGTGACCACTAAGGTCCTTTCTAACCAGAAGTGAGCTGGTGGATGTTTAATAACTAGGTTTCTGAAAAAGAAAACGAGTGTAACACACTTTCCAGTTTAATATGCATTATTAACATTTTCTTCATGCCTTTCATAAATCTGGAAATCCACAAAATAATTAATCAAGCCTTGATTTATAGCATTTGACAATTTCCAGGGTATAAATGATGACACTCAAAATTTAGTAATTGTTTCTCATGTACAATTGGAACTGGCTCCAATACACCCTTGTTTCTAGCTCCATCTTTTTTTTTTTTGAGGCAATCCAAGTTAAGTGAGTTCCCTAGAGTCACACAAATAGTATCTGAGACTAGATGTGAACTCAAGTCTTCCTGATTCGAGGACTGGTGCTTTATGCACTGTGCCATCAAACTGCCCTATCTTTCTTAAAAAAGAAAATGCCCTTCACTCTGATCAAACTGGTTTCTCTGTCCTGGGACATACCTTGTAAAAACTTATGACAGACTTTTTCTCAAGATCTTCATCCCTTCAGAAATGCTCTTTTCCATGTCAATCAAAGCTCTGAGATCCCACCTCATCCAAGCAGGTCTTCCTGACTCCCCCAGCCCACAAAGACTGCTCTCTCCCTGAGCCTGTAGATCTTCTTTTCCACTGAGCCTGTAGATCTTCTTTTCCACCACGAATTAGACCTCCAGCCTATGGCATCGTGGGACAACATTTGTGCTGAGACTTAGCCTAATTCCTGTTCCTGACCTGTGAACTCATGATAATAGCAAACATGCATAAAGCTTGGAGTGATTGGATAATATAGTGGCCACAGGGACAGCCGGGGCCCTGGTGGTTCATGTCTACCCCTTATACACATACTGCTTGTATGACCCTGACAAATCACTTAACCTCTCGGTTACCTCTTAAATTGTACCCCCTATTCCAATTAAGACCTTAAATTACAGTTGAGTTACTGAGTTGGATGGAGGGAATTTTCACACTGGGAGTTCCTTCTGACAATAAAGCGACAGCATTGGACCAAAAAAAAAAAAAGACCACTTTAAGGTTTGCAAGTGCTTTATGTTCGTTGTCTTACTAGGCATGTGATCCTGGGGTAGTAACTGAACTCTGGGTCTCGGTCTCTTGATCTGTAAAATGGGGTCATGATGTTACCCCATAGAATGAAGTAACACATATGAAGTGCTTTGTTGAATTTAAAGTCTATGTAAATGTGAGCTATCATTACCATCTCCGCCGCCATCCTCGCCATTTTTGTTGTCCTCATCGTCATCATTATTACATATGATGATGATCTGCTAATTAAATCCATGGCTTTTTCCTCTAGCCAAGATCTATTTCTTCCTGCATAATGGTGCATGTTAGGCTTATGAGAGTCTGGTGGATGACATTTAGGCACCGTGCATGGAAATCGTAACTCGGTCTTTCTCAAACTAACTTGGCTATAGAATACTTTCGGGGCTAGAAATATATTGAAGACAACTGTATTATTCAGTTCATGGGGGGAAAGAATCTTGACTTGGAGCCATTTAATAGTATAGTGGATAGAGGGACAGCCTAGGGACCAGGAGGTTGGTATCTACTGGAAATCAGTCATGACTCTGGAATCAGTGAACCTGCATTCGAATACCTCCCTCTGACATTTCACTGTGTGACCCGGGGTTAGTCACTTAACCTCCTTAGGCCTCAGTCTCTTTATCTCTAAAAGAAGGAGGTTAGAAGAGATTTGAATCTGGTTCTTAAGACTCACCTTTGGTGTGATCTTAAGGGACCTAACCCGCTTATCTCAATGTAGTGCCCTTCTCAGCAGTCCTCCCTGTCTGGCACTCACAAGTTTACAGGTGGGGACCTCCAGAGTAGTAACTACGAACCCCTAGTTCTTGACTTAGTCTATAGGGCCAGTCCTCTTACAACTAGAGCTCACAAGTGGGCTTACCTTTAATGGTAAACCAGTAGACACGATTATCTCAAAGTGAAGACTTTTATTGAGATGGCTTATAGAGTAACAGATTTAAATCAACAAAAGGCTTTAGAAACCATGGAGTCCAGTTCCCTTTTATTATATAGATGAGGAAACTAAGGTGCACATAGAGCTTAAATGAACTAAGCAGAATCATAGTTAGTTAATATCTGGGATAGAATTTGAGCCCAGATACTGGGTTAGACCTCAGGTACTGTGCCCTATTTACACCACTCCACTGATAGCCATAGTAAGAACGATAACTTCAAAACATTGCCCCTATAAACCTGGGGTCCATTCTCCCAAATATGTGTATATATACACACAAATATGTGTATCTGTATATGTCTGCATATAAATATGTATGTATCTATATCTGTATATAAATATATGTATATTTTCACATAGGTCATGTAGGTAAATATTTGTGTGTACATTTATTTATCTATATCTATGACAGAGAGAGATTGAGAAAGACCCAAGGAGGGAAGGAGAGAAAGAGGGAGGGAGGGAACAGAGAGAGGGAAGAGAGAGGCGAGAGAGAGGGAGGGAAGGAGGGAAGAAGCAGAGGAGAGAGAAAAAGAGTTTTTTTTTTTATTATGGGGAGCACAAGCTTAAGGTACAGGAGTGAGGGACATGTAGTAAACACATATACATGTGACCAAAGAAACCAACATCTAGTACTAAAGGGCCCCAATGTCCTTCATCTTCTTCTGAAGTCCTCATTCTGTTCTCCCCACCCCAACCTCCTCATCCCCAGCATCTCTGCTGGACAATTAATCCCAACTGGGTTTCCTGGCTCTGCTCCTCTCCACAGTTCACCTTGACTGTCAGGGTTAGTTCTCTTTAATCCATAGCCAGCTCTCTTCTCTACTGCCAGAAGCCTCACTCCTTAAAGCTGCTTATGCACTGAAAGCTGTCCATCTTCAACTTTATGTGTCTGGAGAGTGTGTATTCCCCCCTAAATGCTTAACTCTCCAAACTATTGAATTGTTCAATTCCCCTACTAGGAAAATTATTTTTTTAGCTACCATGGCTGAATGGGGTAGTGGATGAGAGGGAGAAAAGTTTCCTCCCCTTCATGCTGTCTTCTGGGAGAGGCATAGGGGTCACATTCCACACAATTCCTTTCTGTTTTAAATATCTGGAACTTTAATTATTCTGATTATGATTAGTGCTTGGTGGTTTTAGCCTTTTAAAGATTTTTAGTGTATGGACAATCTCTGCCTAGACCAATGGGTAACTGCCTTTCTAATTGAATCAGAGAAACTCCTTCATACTTCAAAAATGGATGATAGGGCTTAAACAAGGCTTTGCTATCATTCAATTCTGTCAACTGACCTTACCTTCTGTAGTTATGGTAATAAACTTGAGGGAAAGAGGGTAACCAAATCCATTACATTGAAAATTAAGGCACCTATAATTCTATATCTATGAATTCCTGTGACTATAGCAGAGTCATCTCCCCCATTATATCTTACCCTATTTGGACCTTATACCCCTTTTAATGCAACTTAAAGTCCCAATCACTTTTTTTTGGCTTCCAAGTCATTTGGGGACCCCTAAATATTTTTCACCCTTATACTTATCTAGCTATGCCTCTAATTTCCACCCTTTGTGCAGTTGTTTTTAGCTTGTGGGGACCGTTACGGGGCTAGAAGGTATATGGGAGGATGATTTTGGATGGGACTCTGGTCCACACCAGGACTGAGCATCTGGAGTGTCTAGGACCCTCCTTGCTAGGGATCTGGGTCTGAGGACTTAGTTTGTTACTCATTTCTCCCTTTGTGACCAAGCAGCTTTTCTATATATTGCAGGGTATCTATGTTTGTGTGTGTTTATACATATACATATACACATACATATATACATATGTGTATACATGTATATATGTGTTCCTACATGTAAATATGCATGGATATGTATCAGAGCATGGACTTAATGTTGGAAGAGACCATTGAGGTCATCTAACCCAACCTATAATTTTACAGATGAGGAAAATGAGGCCTAGAGAGGTTAACTAACTTGCCTAAGGTATCAAAGATGGCAAATGATAAAGGCATAAACCCCAAGTTATGTGACTCCAATCTAGTGTCCTTTTCTTGCATCAGGCTCCCTCTGTGATGCCATGTGCCAGCCTGCACGTGAATGTGCATGCAAGGGTGTGTCCCTGAGTGTGTGTGTGTGTGTGTGTGTGTGTGTGTGTGTGTGTGTGTGTGGTGTGCTCAAGCTACCCTGAGATGGGATGAGTAATGAAATGAGCCTGTTTGAAAAATGAAAATGTCTATTAAGGGAATTTCTTTCCCTTCCTCTATTTTGGATGCCTCCATCCCCATCACTGAGCTGGGCAGGTGTGAATTCTGCAGAGTCAAGCTCTTTTTTGTTTTTGTTTTTTGTTTTTTTTTTCTTTTTCTTTAAAGTGGGGGAGGCCAGGAAAGATAGGGATGGCAGAACAAATGTGATGCCAGTGGAAGCTGGCTGAAGTTACACACCCAGCTCTCTAAATCCCAGAGCTGCCTCCTGGAGGAAGGCTTCCTACATCCCCTGCTATCCCTTCACACTCCCTCCTTTTAATGTAACTTTTATTTTATTTTAATTTTTAAAGTGAATAAGAATTAGTTAATTTTCCTCCTTATCTTCCACTTTCCCATTAAAAAATCAAGACCCTTATGACAAATATACACATTCAAGCAAAACACCTCCTTCATTGACTGTGTCCAGAATATACTATGTCTCATTCTGTATCTTGCTTCCATCCCCACTTTGCTGAGATGGGGCGGTGTGCTTCATCACTTCTCCCCTGGAGACAAGGATTAGTCATTGCATTGATCAGAGTTCTGAAGTCTTTCTAATTTGTTTGCCTTTGCAATGTTGTTATTGTATAAACTGTCACTCTGCATCAGTTTATACAAGTCTTTCCAGATTTCTGTCCCTTTCATCATTTCTTACAATGTAATAATATTATATCACATCCGTTTATCTCCACATTTGTTCTTCCCTGCCCTCCTTATGAGGTTTACACTGACTCAATTACTGAGGTAAACCAATGGAAAGCTGGTTTTAGAGACTGAGAATTTCCTGTAATAGATAATGGCATAGTGTCCTCTTCCGCAAAAAGAGGTCTAAATGACCTCTCGGGACCTCTCCAGTACTAGCATTTCATATCCTAACACATCTGTGTCCAACCTGTCTGTGCTATGTGCCTAGAGGCCACCCATGGCATAATGGAGGCAGCGTGGCTTAGTTGGATGATCAAATGGACTTGGCATTGGAAGACCTGGCTTCTAATTCTGACTCTAGTGCTAGCTTGCTGCACAGCTTTGCAAGAGTCGCCTCACTTGTCTGGGTCTTAGCTTATCTATATGTAAAGTGAGGGGGTTAGACTGGATGGTTTAGACTGTCTTTCCTATTTAAGAGGATTGGATTGGATAGTATCTAAGATTGCCTCCTGTTCTAATAGCCTGTGTTTCTAGGCATGTCTCTTACATCCATCTCTGCCATTTGTGCTGAATCCTTGAGCCTTGATTCTAGTCTGTTTACCTGGAATTGGCTTCCTGCTTGTTTCCTGCTGCCTACACAGGCCTCCCAGCTTCTGGAGAGTTTGTTTTTAATATTCTGGGACTTCCCTAAAGTAAATGATCTTTCAGATGTGTCTCTCAACATGAAGAGAAACTTAAAGTGTGAATGTGCACGATGAGGAATAGAAAATGCCGGTGTATTCTGATTCTCAGCCTTAGTCTCACCTGTCAGGGCAAGTAACATCATCTCCTTGGGTCTCAGTTTCCTCATTTGTAAAACAGAGTTGGACCAGATGGCCTCTGAGCTTCTGTCCAAATCTAAGCCTGTGCTATTACATCATTCCATCTTACTAAGCTTCAATTTCTTTATCTAGAAAATAATAAGAGAGAGAGAAGACGCCCCAGCCTGAAGACTTACCAAGGACGAATCGCAGTCATCTCACCTGCATCTCATGAGGGGAAAGGAGGAATCATTGGAGCCAGGCAAGGAGATGGTTGTTTAATGAAATAAGGGACTTCCAGTCTTTCCTGATGAAAAAGCCAGAGCTCAATGGAAAATCTGATCTCCAATTACAAGACTCAAGAAAGACATAAAAAGGTAAACAAGGAAAACACAGACTCACACATACATATGTGCACACACCCACACTCATACACACATGCTCATTACTTGGGATGGAACAAAAGCAAAATGTTCACATCCCTATACAAGGAGCTGATAACTGTCAATATCGAAATTTTTATAATTATTATGACCTTCGAAAGGGTTATACTTAGATAGAGGGTGTGGGTATGAATGCATTAACCCGAAGACTTAAAAAAAAAACTATTAAGGGGATCAAAGGGACTGTAATGGGAAAAAGGAAAGGATGAGGTAAGAAAAGGTAAAATATGCCATTCGAAGAGACATTAAAACACACCATAGTAGAGGGGAAAGAAAGAGGGAGAGGAACATCATTTAAACACTATTCTCACTGGGTCTGGTTCAAAGAGGGGTCAACTTAATTAGTGAAGTTTAAGATTCTAATGTGAACAGACACATAAATTCATTAAATAGAGGAAAAGGAGGGAGGGAGAGGGGCACTGTTTGAAATTTATTCTCATTGGTTTGGAGTCAAACGGGGAGTAACTTACTCTGATAAAGTATAAAAATTTATTGTATCCTATAGGTAGTGGAAGGGTAAGGGGGGGTTGAAAAGGAGGAGACTAAAGGGGGCAGTTAGAGGGGAGGGAAATAGTAGTAAAGGGAGAGGGTAGGTTAAGAAGGGGGGTCACTGGGTAGGAACATTGAAGGAGGGGGTTGTCAAAAGGGAAAAATTCAAGGAGGGGAAGGGAGAAGGAAGAAACAAAAACAAAAAAAGGGGAGGGAATAGGATGGAAGTGAAGAGACAGATAGTCATCATTACTGTGAATGTGAATGGGATGAACTCTCCCATAAAACAGAGGTAGATAGCAGAATGGATTAAAAATCATAATCCTACAATATGCTGTCTACAAGAAACACATTTGAAACAAAGGGATACCCACAGGGTAAAGGTGAAAGGTTGGAGTAGAGTTTATTATGCTTCAGCGAAAGTAAAAAAAAAGCAAGGGTAGCAATACTTATCTCAGATAAAGCAAAAGAAAAATTACATCTAATTAAAAGAGATAAGGAAGGAACCTATATCCTACTAAAAGGCACCATTGAGAATGAAGCAATATCATTACTTAATATATATGCACCAAGTGGTATAGCATCCAGATTCCTAGAGGTGAAGTTAAAGGAATTAGAGGAAGAAATAGACAGCAAAACTATACTAGTGGGGGACCTTAATCTCCCCCTTTCTGAACTTGATAAATCTAACATCAAAATAAACAAGAAAGAAGTTAAAGAGGTGAATAGAATTTTATAGAGACTAAATATGATAGATCTCTGGAGAAAACTGAATGGGGATAAAAAGGAATTTACTTTCTTCTCAGCAGTGCATGGAACATACTCAAAAATAGACCATACACTAGGGCATAAAACCCCCACAATTCAGTGCAGAAAGGCAGAAATATTAAATGCACCATTCTCGGATCATGCTGCAATAAAAATATATGCAATAAAGGGCCATGGAAAGATAGACTAAAAACTAATTGGAAATTAAACAATTTAATCCTAAATAATGAGTGGGTCAAACAAGAAATTATAGAAACAATCAATAATTTCATTCAAGAGAATGATAATAATGAGGCAACATACCAAAATTTGTGGGATGCATTAAAGGCAATTCTTAGGGGAAGTTTTATATCCCTGAGTGCATACTTGATTAAAGCAGAGAGAAGGGAGGTCGATGAATTGGACATCCAATTGACAAAGCTAGAAAAAGAACAAATTGAAAATTCCCAATTTAGTACTAAATTAGAAATATTGAAAACCAAAGGAGAGATTAATAAAATTGGAATTAAGAAAACTATTGAATTAATAAATAAAACTAAGAGCTGTTTTTATGAAAAAAAAAAACCACAATAAAATTGATAAACCCTTAGTCAATATGATAAAAAAAGAAAGAAGAAAATCAAATTATGAGTATCAAAAATGAAAAGGATGAATGTACCTCCAATGAAGAGGAAATCAAAAAAATAATGAGGAATTATTTTTCCCAATTGTATGCACATAAATATGACAATCTTAGTGAAATGGATGAATATTTACAAAATTACAAGTTGCCCAGATTAACTGAAGAGGAAGTGAATTACCTAAATAACCCCATCTCAGAAAAAGAAATCAAATAAGCCATCAATGAACTCCCTAGGAAAAAATCTCCAGGGCCAGAGGGGTTTACTAGTGAATTCTATCAAACATTTAAAGAACAATTGATTCCAATACTCTACAAACTATTTGGGAAAATTAGTGAAGGAGTCCTACCAAATGCTTTCTATGACACAGATATGGTACTGATTCCTAAATCAGGAAGAGATAAAACAGAGAAGGAAAATAATAGACCAATTTCCCTCATGAATTTAGATGCAAAAATTTTAAATAAAATATTAGCCAAAAGATTCCAACAACTTATCACAAAAATAATACACTCTAATCAGGTAGGATTCATTCCAGGAATGCAAGGATGGTTTAATATTAGGAAAACCATCAGTATAATTGAGCATATCAACAATAAAACTAGCAGAAACCTAGAGGGGCAGAGCCAAGATGGCGGAGTAGAAACAGCTCATCCAAGCCACTCTGCCCCCAGATTCCCCCCAAACTATGTAAAAGGGGACTCTGAACAACTTCTGGAGGCCCAGCACCCACAGAACGACACAGAGAAGCTAACCTCCTGCTGAGGACAGCCCAGCAGCCCTGCAGGAAGGACCAGCGCAGCGGTCTGGGAGCAGGCAGCGTGCAAAGTGCAGAGCTCAGGAAGCTGAACCGAGTGGAGCCCAGGTCCTCATGAGCCCAGGTTTTAGCCCAGCGAGGCAGGGCCAGCAGCCGGCTGGAGGAACCCCAGAACACCAGCAGCCATGGCGACTCCAGAATTATCAACATAGACATGCCTAGGACAAAGTAAGAGGTTAGTGTCCTATGGACTTTGGGACTTGTATTTGGGGGAATGCGTCGGCTTCCTCCCCTGGGGGCTAGAAGCCACTGAGGAGACACGCCATTTTGTAGTTTTCAGAGGCAGCTCCAGCTCCTGGCCTGCAAATTAATTGTAGGGAGATCCAGCGATCAGTCTTGGGGGGTAATCGCTCTTGCTTTAACCTCCCTGGATCTGGATTGTGATCTAGGGTGGAAATCGTGGGTGGGTTTACAGCTTGCCAGAAACAGAAGTTGCCCCCCACACGTTTGGGACGAAAATTCCTCTATCTGGCCTTAAAGCCATAGTGTGGCAACAAGCCCCAAAGTCAGGTAATCAAGTGGCAACATGCCAAGGCAAAGGAAACAGAAAAACGCAACCCTAGACTCCTATTTTGGGGGCATAGAGCGGGAAAAGGACTGTGAGGTCAGAAGTCCTGCTCCAAAAGCCCCAGGGGAAAACATGAGTGGGTTGCAGGCCATAGAGGACCTTAAGAAGGACTTTAAAATCAAATAAGAGAAGTGGAGGAAAAATTAGAAAGAGAAATGAGAAGGATGCAGGAAAAGTATGAAATGAGGTCAACAGCCTGACTGAGGAAAACAACACCTTAAAAAATAGACTAGCTCAAATGGCAAAGGAGGCCCAAAAGGGCAATGAGGAGAAGAATGCCTTAAAAGTCGAATTTGCCAGATGGAAAAAGAATCTCAAAAGTTCACTGAGGAGATTCATTCCTTCAGAGTTAGACTGGAGCAAATGGAAGCAAATGACTTTATGAGAAATCAAGATGCTGTTAAGCAGATCCAAACAAATGAAAGATTAGAAGGCAATGTGAAATATCTCATGGGAAAAACCATTGACCTGGAAAATAGATCCAGGAGAGATAATTTAAAAAATTATTGGACTACCTGAAAGCCATGATCAAAGAAAGAACCTAGAAATCACCCTTCAAGAAATTCTCAAGGAAAATTGCCCTGATGTTTTAGATCCAGAGGGCAAAATAGAGGTTGAAAGAATCCACAGATCACCTCCTGAAAAGATCCCAAAAAGAAAACTCCCAGGAATATTATAGCCAGGTTCCAGAATCCCAGATCAAGGAGAAAATACTCCAAGCAGCCAGGAAGAAACAATTTCAATATTGTGGAAACACAATCAGAATAGCCTAGGACCTGGCAGCTTCTACACTGAGGGATCGAAGGGCATGGAATATGATATTCCAGAGGGCAAAAGAACTGAGAATGAACCCAAGGGTCACCTACCCAGCAAAACTGAGTATTTTGTTTCAGGGGAAAATATGGTCATTCAGTAGAATAGAGGACTTTCAAGCATTCTTGAGGAAAAAGCCAGAATTGAATAGAAAATTTGACATCCAGACGAAAGAAGCAAGAGATGCCTGAGAAGGTAATCAGGGAAAAGAAATCAAAAGGAACTTATCAAAGTTGAACTATTTACATTCCTATATGGAAAAAACAATAACTGTGAGTGATGATATCTTTCTCACTATGAAAATAATGGAAGAAGGGGGTGTGGTCATATGAATACATATGTGAATGTGTGTGTGTATATGGATAGAGGGCATAGGTTGAATTTGTTGGGAAGGGAGAATACTCAAGGGATGAAATTATGAGGTGAGAGAGGAAAGTGGCAAGAGGAGATGGGGAGAGACAGGGTAGGGTAAACTATCTCATGTAGAAGAAGCAAGGAGAAGTGGTTGCAAGGGAGGGGAGAATAGGAAGGCAAAAAAGGCAAAACCACATTCTCATTGAATTTGGTTCAGGGAGAGAATGACATACATACTAAATGGGATATCTCAACCTGCAGCAGAATAGGGGGAAGGGGGATGAGAGGAGGGATGATGGATGGGGGGGGCATCCTTGGGGGGAGGGGAGGTTGGAAGTACCCACTATAGAAGAGGGACAGGATCATGTAGGGAATGGACCAGGTGGGGGGTGGGATGAGTGGGAGGGAATTATAAGCAGCCCTGTACAATATATCTACTATGATAATGTTTTGCATAGCTAGACATGTACAACATATACTGAATTACTTATCTCCCCAGAGGGAATGGGTGACAAGGGAGGAAGGAAATGGATCTGAAATTCGAGGTCTTAAGATTAAATGTTTCAAATATATATAAATACTATTATTAATACTCTTTTGCTTATAACTGGCAGATAAGATGTGCAGGCATTGGGACACAAAGATTCACCTTCCTCTAATGGAAAAGGGTATGGGAGAAGATATGGCAGAGAGCAGATTGGAGGAAGTGATATCTGGTGGGACTGCTATCCTGGGAGGTTGGGTAGGGGAATAACAGGGGAAAAATGATTGTAACTCAAAATCTGGTGGAAATGAATGGTGTAAAACAGAAGTTAATAAAGCATTTGTTTAAAAAAAACTAGCAAAAACCACATGATCATCTCATTAGATGCAGAAAAGGCTTTTGACAAAGTACAACATCCATTCCTATTAAAAACACTAGAAAGTATAGGAATAAATGGAGCCTTCCGTAAAATAGTTGATAGCATCTATTTAAAACCATCAGCAAGTATTATATGCAATGGGGATAAACTAGAAGCCTTTCCAATAAGATCAGGAGTGAAACAAGGGTGTCCACTATCACCCTTCTTATTCAATCTGGTACTAGAAACGTTAGCAGTAGCAATTAGAGAAGAAAAAGAAATCAAAGGAATCAAATTAGGCAAAGAAGAGACCAAGCTATCACTCTTTGCAGATGATATGATGATATACTTAGAAAATCCTAGAGAATCAAGTAAAAAACTACTTGAAACAATAAATAAATTTGGCAAATTTGAAGGATATAAAATAAACCCACATAAATCCTTGGCATTCCTGTACATCTCTAATGAAACTCAACAGCAAGAGATAGAAAGAGAAATCCCATTTAAAGTCACTGTAGACATTATAAAATATTTGGGAATCTACCTGCCAAAAAAAACCCAGAACCTATATGATCACAGCTACAAAACACTTCTCACACAAATAAAATCTGATCTAACTAATTGGAAAAATATCAATTGCTTGTGGCTGGGTCAAGCTAATATAATAAAAATGACAATTTTACCCAAACTAAAGTATGTATTTAGTGCCATACCAATCAATTTACCAAAAAACTACTTTTTAGAGTTAGACAAAATAATAACAAAATTTATTTGGAAAAACAAACGGTCTAGAATATCAAGGGAATTAATGAAAAGAATGCTAGGGAAGGTGGACTAGCTATGCCAGATCTTAATCTGTATTATACAGCAGCAGTCATCAAAACTGCTTGGTACTGGCAGAGGTGTACAGTAGTGGATCAATGGAATAGATTGGGTGCAGGAGACCCAGCAGTTAATGGATATAGTAATCTATTGTTCGATAAACCCAAAGACCCCAGTTTTTGGGATAAGAATGCACTATTTGACAAAAATTGCTGGGAAAACTGGAATACAGTATGGCAGAAACTGGGCATAGATAATTATCTAACACCATACACCAAAATCAACTCTAAACGGGTGCATGATCTAGGTATAAAGGATGATACTGTGAGCAATCTGGGAAAGCAAGGAATAGTTTACCTGACAGATTTTTGGAGACGGGAAGACTTTAGGACCAAACAAGAATTAGAGAGCATTATAAAATGCAAAATGGATAATTTTGATTACATTAAATTGAAAAGCTTCTATACAAACAAAGCCAATGTAACCAAGATCAAGAGGGAGGTGGGAAATTGGGAACGAATTTTTACAACCTATGTCTCTGATAAAGGACTCATTTCTAAAATATACAGAGCATGGCTAAACAAGCTGTTGTATATGAATGTAATGTAATATTATTGTGCTATAAGTAATGAGGAGGAGAGGGATTTCATATTTACCGGCAGAGGCTTATACAAACTGATGCTGAGCGAGAAGAGTAGAATCAGAAGAAATTTGTATACAATCACAGACACATCTTATGTGTAATGACCAACTATGACAGACTGGACTCTTTTCAGCAATGCAGTGATATAAGTCAAGCCTGAAAGACTCATGAGGGAAAGAAATGTGACATCCAGAGATATAACTAGAAAGAGCTGAGCTTGAATCCTGATGGAAGCAAACTAATTGATCTTTTTCTTTTCATTGTTTGGTTTTATGTCTTCTTTGCCATTTTTCATCCCACCTAGTACAATACGCCTTTGTAATTGGACTAATGTCTAATATGAATGTATTTGCAGATCCTATACTGGACTATATGCTGTCGTGGGGGGTTGGGGGAGGGAGGTAAAGAAAATTTGAAAATCAAGTAACTATGGAATTGAATCTTGTTAACTGAAACTAAACTAATAAATTAATTAAAAAAAAAAAAGAAAATGATGAGCCCAGTGCAGTGCCTGGAGCATAGTAGGTATTTAATCAATATTTTTTGATTAATTGATAAAATGATGGGGTTGGACTAATGGCTTTTCAGTTCCTTTTCAGATCTAAATCCATGAACCTCAATGCAACTAGAAGCCGTAAGTCCAGAGGGCTGAAGATGAATTATGGTACCAACCTCCTGCCAGAAAGGTGATGGACTAAATATGCTGAATGAGACACATGCATGTGGATGTGGCCAAAGTGGGAATTTGTTTTGCCTGACTATGCATATTTATAATGAGGATTTCATTTGTTGTTGTTGTTTTTTAATTGTTCAGTTGTGGGGGCAGTGGGAAGGAAAGATAAATGCTTGCTACAATTAAAATAAAAAAAGAAATCAATAATCCTGTCACTTTACTTCCTCAGCTCTCAGTTTCCTCATCTACATGTAAAGGGGGTTGGATAAGAGGGCCCCTCTGCACCCATTTAGCTCTAGAGCTCTGAGATGGTATTGTCCACTGGAAACACTGGAGCCTTGCATTTGCAACAACACCGGTTAGAACAAATTCAGTAACAACAGAAAAGAGAATTAGGTATGTTGCAAAAAAGAATTATTTCTCAGAGATGGGTTGGATAAGATCCACTGAGATCCCTGCCAGTTCTATTATGCTGTTATTCTTAGGGCGTCCATGAATGCCTCATAGCAATATGAAAATGATGCTAGATGGTCCAAGGCTGTGTTAGTAGTGGTCTAACTCTGACCTGATCAAACTAGAGAAGCTTCCAGGACAGGTCAGTGACAAACTAAATTTCTTGTCTGAGGACAAGAACAAAATTTGAAAAAGTCCATGACTAGGTTGTCTATAGGAAAACATGTTCTTTTTCAGGGGAGGGTGCTCTTTTAAAAAAAAAATATATTTGTATTTCTTTCTTTAACTATTTCCTGAATGCATGAAAAATATTTTAACACTCAATTTTTAAAATTTGGATTTCTATATTCTCTCCCTCCATCTCACCCTTACTTTAACCTTTGAGAAAGCAAAACAATATGATGTTGATTATACATGTGAAGTTATGCAAAACATTTCTATATTAGTCATGTTGCAAAAGAAAACATACTCTTTCTCATTCTCTCTCTCTGTTTCTCTCTCTCTCTCTCTCTCTCTCTCTCTCTCTCTCTCTCTCTCACACACACACACACACACACACACAGTCACAAAAACAAGAAAAATAGAGAAAGCAAAAAATATATACTTCAATCTACACTCAGAGTTCATTAATTCTCTTCCTGGAGGTGGACAGTGTTTTTTATCATGGGTCCTTTGGAATTGTTTGTGATCATTGTCCTGATAAGAGTAGCTAAGTCTTTCACAGTTGATTATCTTTACAATATTGCTACTATTGTGTAGATGTAGAATCTCCTGGTTCTGCTCATTTCATTTTGCATCAGGTCATATGAATCTTCCCAGGTTTTTCTGAAACCATCTTGCACAAGATTTCTTATATCGCAATAGTATTCTGTCACAATCATATGCCACAACTTGTTCAGCCATTCCCCAACTGAAGCAGGGGATATTCTTGAAAGCCATCTATGAAGTCACAAATAGGCTGTGATCTGGGAATTACCATACTTATAAAATCATGGATCTTGAATTATCATCTTTTCCTGTCTGGGCAGAAGGTCTACATTTCACCGTTAGGCTTGGTGTGTGCTGCTTGAGTTGTGATCTTCCTCTTTTGTGGTACTGTGATCAGTGACTCACATTAGTGAGCTTACTTCTATGCAACACAGTTTGATTCAATTCAATCCAATAAGTGCTTATTAAGACTAGCCAAAATGTTCCATCGACATCTTTGGGTGTTAGGACAAATTGAGGAAATGCATAGTTCGTGGGGCATCTTATGGTGAACTTACCAAAGGACTTGCAGGCTGTACAGGTATGGATGGATTTACATCTGCATTCCTTAGAGGAACATCCAAATTGATGAGATCACAAATACATTGGAGTATTTGAGTATTAGGTAGGCTCTGTCCTAGGTTGGAGGGAAGGGGATAGAAAGACAAAGAAACAAACCCCAAACCAAAATAGTTCCTGCTCTAAAAGTGCTAGCATTTTACTCAAATTTAAATGTCCCAACTGCAGCCTTAGAAGTGGAGGTCATGTGATCAGCAAGATGGCAGAGTAATTGGTTTTAATATAATTCCTCTACTCTGACACCACAGAATGAGACAAAATGTACCAAACCTCCAATAATTAAGCCTGATTCAATCATAGGAGAAGGTAACACCTCCATGCAAAACAAAATCTTTTAAAATAACAGAGTGGGGGGAGGGGGGACGGCTAGGTGGTGCAGTGAGTAAGAGCACCAGAGTTAGGACCCAGAGTCCGAGTGGGTAGGACTCGAGTTAGGTTTTGACCTAAGTACTTAGCACCCACACATAAATAACTAGCCGTGTAACCTTGAGCAAGTTACTTAACCCCAATTGCTTTAAAAAAACAAACAACAATAAAATAACAGAGGGGATCCAAACTACCTAACCTGCCACTCTCCTTAACCATACCAAACCTTCCATGGGCACATATTTGCAGTGCACATAGGATAAGTGGCTCGTAATTCAAATCTAGGGTCTGGGGACCTCCCACCATGGTGGTGGTTCAAGTTGAACAACTTATACCCCAAAGGAGACAGAAAGTATTGATACTGTCCAACTTCATAATGTAAATGGGGTGAAACTGTTGGGGTGAGGGCATGAAAGAGACAAAATTTGCAGAGGTGGAGAACTAGGTAGAGAGGATGGAACTTCTTTGCCTGAGACTTAGAAACTTCACTGCAGGGGGTGCTGGACTCAAGATGCAGAATAAAACACATCAGATACAGTCAATGAGGACATTTGTTTTGCTGGACTATAATTATTTGCTATTATGCTTTGTATTACTTTTTCTTTCCAAGGTGGATGAGTGGGAGGATGAAGAGGCATATGAATAGGGCTTCAAAGAAAAGGAAGAAAGGGGGGAAAAGTTAGCATTAGGAAGGGAAAAAAAGAGGGCTATTGAGGCATCTTTTTTGAAAATAAAGAGAGTAGAACAGAGGAAGGCTAGAAAGGGTCACATATAACAGGTTACCTTTGAAAACTACAGGTTGAACTTATTTTATTCTTAAAAAAGAAAAGCAAACTGTACTCAATAGAGATCTGAACTTTCATACAATCCTTTTTTCTGTTCTATTATCAAATTAAATTTAAGTACTTCTTCAACGTTTATTATATGTCAGGCACTATACTACACTCTGGGAAACAAAGATAGGCAAAAAACTCCTGCCCTGAAGGAGTTCACAGTTTAATGTGGAAAGACAAGATGCAAAAAACCATGTCCAAATAATCTATGGCCAGGGGAAATTGGAAATAATCAGCAGAGAGAAGGCACTGGCATAACAGTGGGTTGGGAAAGGTTTCTTTTGGAAAGTAGAATTTTATGGGGTGGCTAGGTGGTGCAGTGAATAGGGCACTGGCCCTGGAGTCAGGAGGACATGAGTCCAAATCTGACCCTCAGACATTTAACACTCACTAGCCATGTGACCTTGGGCAAGTCATTAAACCCCAATTGCTCTGCCTTATCCCTCCAAAAAGCAAAAAAAAAAAGAAAAAAAAAGAATTTTAGCTGGGTATTGAAGGAAGCCAGAGAAGCCAGGAGACAGAGGTGATGAAGGAGAATTTTCTGACAGTCAGAGAAAATACAGAGTCAGGAGATGGTATACTTTATGTGAGGTCAGCAAGAAGACCTGGGATCATAAAGAATTGTGTAGAGAAGAAAAAAAGTGTAAGAAGATTAGAAGATAGAAGGGTCCAGGTTGTGAAGAATTTTAAAGGATGGAGTATTCCATATTTGATCCTGGAGGGTAGAGGATATTGAATGGGCATAACATGATCAGATCTATATTTCAGGAGGGTCAATTTGACATCTGAATGCAGGATGGACTGAACTGGGGAGAGACTTGAAGTAGAGGAACTGGAAGACTATTGCAATAATATATACAAGAAATGATGAGGGCTTGCCCCACAATATATAGAAATGTCCATTTTTATATTTATTAAGTTAGGAATAAAAAATAATAATAAAAGACAGTTCCTATCAATCCTTTCCTGGTACAATTTATACAGAACAAAGACCTAGCCTGAAACCAAGAGAAGACTGAAGTAGTTAAGCAATGGGGTTCTACGTAAGAGGGGAAAAACTGTATACCATGGAAGTGGAAGAAGAAGAGACAAATTGTGAAGAGGAAAGCCTGAGAAAAACTATAGAGAATATTATAGAAAAAGACTGAAATTCAAAACAAACTAAGAGAGAAAGGCTTGGTTTAAAGCTAGCTCCCATGCAAATAAATCTACATAAAAACAGAAGGAAAAATGAGCAAAAATTCTAGAAAAGGCCACAATACAATGAACAGGTAGCCCATCCCACTCTTCTCTGCTCTACACAATAGCCACCATTTTAGGAGCAAAACCTCTTCTGAACTTCTTGTCCCCACTCCTCCCACCACCTGGAGGTAGATAATTACCCAACATTGGAGTGAGTCCTGGACGGAACTGAACTGACTGAGTCTGAGTGAGTCAAACATAGATTCCCCTTTATAATCATCTCATTGATTTTTTTTCTTGATCATCAAGCAGGACCAGGGACTGGACGTCTAGCTTCCCAACAAGCACATATTTCGCCTGCCCATACTTCTCACCTCTTGCTTAAGTGTTGACAATCAAATCAACATTATCTTTGCTATTATGAAGGGCATGGCAATCTATTTCCCTATGATACCACTCAGAATTCCTGAGTTGGACTTGCAGTCTGCCCAAATTGAAGCTGCCTTATATGACCACCACTCCCTGTTCCTTCAGACCCCTTAATCTTCTCCCTTTGGTGTCTCTCTTCTGTTTTTTCTTATACTCCTCTTGGGGGTATGATGTCTTCTGAAACTCCTGTTCCATTATTTATTAGCTACCTTTCATATCAGATTTTATTTTGCTTTGTATATATTTTACTTTTATTTAGTTATAAGTTATTTTCTCTAAAAGGAAATAAATATAGATATGATGATACTACTACTACTACTACCACTATTATTACTACTACTACAACTACCACAATTACTACCACCACTACCACCATCACCACTGCTGCTACTACCACTACTACTACTACTACTGCTGCTGTGGCTGCTGCTATTACTACTGCTACTATGGTCACTAATAATACTATTACACTAACATTATATCAAACTTCATGGTTTATAAGGTGCTTTACAAATATTATCTCATTTGATCATCAGAGAAATCTTAGAAGAGAAGTGCTGATATTATTTTTGTTATTTTCCAGATGAGGAAACTTAGGATAAATGAGGTCAAGTGACTTGCCTAGGGTCACACAGTTAATAACCACCTGAAGCAGAATTCAAACTTAGCTCTTCTGTACTCCAAGTTCCACAGTAAATCCATTGTAGCATACAGCTACCAAGGGCCTGGGGGTATTTTATTTTGACTTTGTAGCCTTGGGGTCTAATGTGACCCTTGAATATCACAGGTGCTTTTTTCTATCAAAATGAATATCTGAAAGGAAAGGAACCAAAACCCCTCAATGACAAAAGAAGACAAGAATGCACATAAATTGATCCCATTCCTCAGAGATCATAGAATAATAGCAAGAAGGTTCAGAATGGTTTGAAATAGAAATCAGTAAAAAAAAAAAAGAAATAGAAATCGGTTTTTAAAAGAAGGTAATCAGATGGAAATTAGACCAAAAATCAGAATTCTCTAAGATGAAATAAATAAGCTACAGAACAGTGCGGACAATTTATAACATCCATACCCCATGCTTACTGAGAATTTCCTCCACCTCCCAATCAGACAGTGTGAAAGGGCTCCTTCAGGACCTTGATGGAGAATTACCAATTACCTGATATCCCATATCTGGCAAAAGCATGAGACCATGGTAAAGTGTTTGCTTCTTCTTGACTAAGTCAGGATTTGTCATAGGATATCCATATTCTTGGGAGGCAGTGGGTTGGTTCAGTGGATAGAGTGTTGGGCTTGGGGTCAGAAAGATCTGAATTCAAATTCCGACTCAGATACTTCCTAGCTGTGTGACCCTGGGCAAGTCATTTAACCATCTTTGCATTAGTTTCTTCATCTTTTAAATAAACTAGAGAAGGAAATAGCAAACCCCTCCAGAAACCAAAGAAAACCCCAAATGGGGTCACAAAGAGTAGGACATGACTCAAATGACTCAACAACAATAGGAAACAATAGCTCCCACTCTTAAAGACAATTTCTGAGAGGACTGGCTATACCAATCTTTGATAGAGGTGGTCCCCAACCTACTCACGATTGTCTGGAAAACTGAGATCACAAGATTTAGAGTTCCCTTTAGAAGGGAGCTTGAACATCATTTCTACTTTAAACCTTCTTTTTTTTACTGATAAAGAAACAAGATTCAAAGGAATTATCTGATTTGCCCACAATCCCACAGTAACAGGGCTGAGATTGAAACTCGGATCTCAGAGATCTTTGGCAGAGAAGAATCCCAGACTTGAAACACCAAGGTAGATAGTGATTGAATCTCAGGATTTCAATGTCAAGCAATATATTCTGAAAGCAGTCAGAAGAAAGACCTTTTAGCTATAAAGGAAAGTGTTTCAATAAGTAGGTTTGCTTTTGACTCTGGAGAGTAGAATGAGGATGATAAGGTAGTGAAAGCTACAAGTGGGACAGAGCTTCACCTAACATAAGGAGATATTTTTGTAAGGATTAGAGCTCTCCCAAAGTGGAATGAGCTGCCTTGGAGATTGACCTGTTCCCTATTACTATAGGTCTTCAAGCAGAACATCTGTGACCTCTTGATTTATCTCCTTACATGTTGTGTCTTTTCCCAAAACAATGGGAGCTCCTTGAGGGGAAGGATTGTCTTTTCATTTTTGTCACCAGCACCTAGCATAGGGTTTGGTATGTGTAAGTTTTTAAATTTTGATGGCCAATGTGGTGTTGGGGAGGTTAAAGACAAAAGTTGTAGACTGTAAGATGATATGGAATTAGCCCTGTTGGAGAGTGTGGGTTAGAATCTTATTTTCATTACTTGCTTCTGTGATCTTGGAAAAGTAATTTTCCCTCTATATGCTTCATTTTAATTTTTTAAAATATGAAATACTATTTATTTGCTTTTAATATTCATTCTTTTTTGAATATCATTTTTCCCCAGTTACATGTCAAGAAAGTTTTTAGCATTTATTTCTTATATTTTATTCTTAATAGTATTTTATTTTTTCCAATTACATGTAAAGATAATTTCCAGCATCTTTTTCTGTAAAATTTTGAATTCCAAATTTTTCTCCCTTCCTACCCCTCCCCAAAACATATATATATATATATATATATATATATACATACATACACACACACACACACACATATATATGCATGCTTCATTTTAATATAACTTTTATGTTACTTTACTTTTCTTCTGTTAAAAAGCATTTATTTATATCCCTCACACCTTCTCACACCCTTTATGCTCTACTGAATAAAAAGGAAAAGGAAGAGGAAAACTCTTATTAGGTCTCTTATTAGGTCTCAGTTTCTGTTTCTACAGAAATAATATAATCTCAGACCTAAATATAATCTCAGACCTGGAAGGTAACCAAGATCAGTTTTACAGAAGGGGAAACTGAGGACCCAGAAGTAAGTGACTTGCTTAAAGTCACACAGAGAATAAGTGGAAGAAAGGAGACTACAACCCACTTCCTTTGACTCCATAGTCAGTGGTCTTGTTACTGTAACCACAATGACTCTGGTCTAAGGGCCCTTTAAGCTGTAATTCATAGGAGCCTATAGCATTAATACTTTTTTTCTTTCTGAGCTCCATTTCATCAAAGGGAAAATTAGCTTAGGTTGGGGGAACGTAGATCCCTTCCAGTACTAAATCCATTAGAGTGGGTTTCGTCACAAAGTTTATCATCCTAAGTCCTTTCTCATGTGGAGCCTCAGTTTTTCATCTAAAAAACTGATGACGTCTCATTTTTCCTCTAACCTTCAATGCTATGAGGGGGTTTTAATTTCTTCTGAGGTCATTAAGATACATACAATGGATAGAGGACTGAACCTGGAGTCAGGAAGACTGAGGTTGTTCAGTCATACCCAACTTTTCACGACTCTGTGGACCATAGCTTGCCAGGCCCTTCTATCCTCCATCATCTCCCAAAGTCTGTCCAAGCTCATGCTTCCATGATGCTGTATATCCATCTCATCCTCTGCTGTCCCCTTTTCTTTTTGCCTTCAATCTTTCCCAACATCGAGGTATTTTCTAATAAGTCCTGCTTTCTCATTATGTGGCCAAAGTATTTTAGCTTCAGTTTCAGTATTTGACCTTCCAGTGAATAGCCTAAAATAATTTCTTTAAGTATTGATTTGATCTCCTTGCTATTCAAGGGACTCTAAAAATTCTCCAGCACCAAAATTTGAAAGTGTCATTTCTGTGGCACTTGACTTTTCTTATAGCTCAACTCTCACAGCCATACATTACTACTGGAAAAACCATAGCATTGACTACACTGACCTTTGTGGGCAAGGTGATGTCTCTGCTTTTTAGTATGCTGTCCAGATTCTCCATAGCTTTACTTCCAAGGAGCAAGTGTCTTCTAATTTCATGGCTGAAATCTTGTTCTAAAGTGATCTTTGGGCCTAAGAATATAAAATCTGACACTGTTTTCATTTCTACTCCCTCTATTTTCCAGGAAGTGATGGGACCAGTTTTGCCAAGGTCTTTGGTTTTTTTTTTCATGTTAAGCTTCAAGCCAGCTTTTACACTCTCCCCTTTCACCCTCATCAAAAGGCTTCTGAATTCTTCTTCACTTCACAACAACAAAAATGACTCGGTTCAACTTGGTGACATCTCATTTCCTCTCTAACCTCTCAAATGCTATGGACAGATTTTAATTATGTTTGAGGCAGCTAACCAATACAATGGATAGACAGCTGAGTCTGGAGTCAGGAAGACTGGTCCTGGATTTAAATCTTATCCTAGACACTGTAATCTGGGCAAATCATTTATTCTTTGTTTGCCTGTTTCCTTATCCACAAAATGGGGTAATAATAGCACCTACCTCCCAGGGTGGTTTGTGGGGATAAAATATTATATTTACAAAGTGCTTTGCAAATCTTAAAGCACTACATAAATGCTAATTATTATTTTATTAATACTATTGAAAGACTCACACCAAATGAGATGTCAGCTCAGTTTAGAGAATATGATGAGCTTCTTAGGAAAAAGTTTGATGACAATATTTTTTGGAAGATCAGAGGGCTTGTGATGTCACTGGTATAGGTGAGAAACGTCTTGCTACCAATGTGGGTCTTTTTTTTCTTTTTGAGAGGGGAAGGCAGTGCAATCGGAGTTAAGTGACTTGCCCAAGGTCACACAGCTAGTAAGTGTGTCAAGTGTCTGAGGCCATGTTTGAACTCAGTTCCTCTTGACTCCAGGGCTGTTGCTCTATTCACTGCATCACCTAGCTGCCCCCCACTGTAGGTCTTAAAGAGTTTCCTGAGATCACTGCTAGGTTAAGGGACATGACCAGGGCCACATAGCCAATATGGGATGGAAGTGGAATTTTGACCCAGCTCATACCGACTGAAAAGCTAGCCTATCCACTATATCCTGCTGCCTCTTTCAGGAAGTGGTCATTGGTCTTTTTTGGTCAACCATGAGATGGTTGTTCCAATTTATTTCCAGATTATAGTTCACTCTGCATCGAAACCCAATCTATGGTGAAAGCAAAAGCCAACATCGGTACTTATGGGGTGGGTTATGGGCAGCATCCAACAGACTGAGCAAACATTATTAGTATGTAGTTTGTGGGAATGATGACAGCGATGATAAGTAGCTGGCACTTGCTTATCCCTTTATAGTTGCAACGCAAACATAAAACATTTGATTCTCCCAACAACCCTGGGAAGAATTCTCCATTCTACAGATGAGAAAACAGGCTTAAAAACATCAAGTCTAGAGGCGCCTAGGTGGTGCAGTGAATAGAGCACCAGCCCTGGAGTCAAGGAGGACCTGAGTTCAAATTCTACCTCAGACACTTAACACACACACACACACACACACACACACACACACACACACACACTCACACAAAGCTAGCCGTGTGACCTTGGGCAACTCACTTAACCCCAATTGCCCTACCCTCCCCTCTCCAAAAAGCAAAAAAAAACCAAACAAACAAACCCAAAAAACAAAAAACCTTGAAGTTCTTTGGCTTTGGTTCCAAGTCCAGTGAGTAGCAGAGGTGAGTCTTCCCAAGTGCAAGGCTCTGGCTTTCCTACAATGCCTCCTGACTCCAGCCTTCATTGCTGCCGCTCAGACTGCCTCGCCTAGGATAATAGTACTGAGATGTGGAGAACCCTTTGTCTGGCCAGGTTGAGCAATTAGAGGATGCAGGGCTGGGTCTGGAGCCCATGACTCTGGGTGTGAATTCTACCTGTTACTTCATTCCCTGGGGAACCTTGACCTCATTTTCCTCATCTGTAAAATGAGGGTGTCAGACTGAATGAATGCCAAGGAGTGCCGTTAGGTCATAGATAATGAAGGGAAGACTGTGGGGAACAGTGTTATAATTAAAAAGGACATCAGTGGTCGTTTAGAACACTTTTATTATTTGGCAGGTGAGGAAATTAGATACAGAAGGAAAGGGATCAGATACAGAAGGAAAGGGATCAGCTCCAGATCAAAGACGGCCAAGCCACATTCCCAGCCCAGGCTCCCCAGCTCCAAGGCTGGGGTGGGGGTGGGGGCAGCCTCCAGCTTCTGTCAAGACTTTACTCCAGTCCCCTCTTCTGCAGGAGGCCTTTCTCAGCCCCTCCAACTGCCAAGGCCTCCCCCCTCAGATGACCTTCCTCAGACTGTCTTGTATAGAGCTTGTACGTGCAGACTTATTTATATGTTGTTCTCACTGTTAGACTGTGAGCTCCCTTTTCATGTCCCCAGAGCTTAGTATGGTGTACCTGACACACAGCAAGCTCTTATAAACACCTGCTGACTGACTGACTGCATCAAGTACATATGTTTTTAAACCCAAGGTTTGGTTTATAACCCAGAAAGTTTTATGTGTACACATATATATGTATGCATGTCTATAGGTAGGTACATATATGTATGTATAATATATGTGTATGTGAATATATATATATATACATGTATATAGAACATATTGGGTATAAATGTGTATGTATATAGAGAACGAATTGTGTATATAGAATGATATATGTGTGTATATGTGGGTAGGTTCAATACACATACATAATACATACATACATGAAGACCTGAGATCAAATTTGACCTCAGATAGTTACTAGCTGTGTGACCCTGGGCAAGTTACTTCACCCTGTTTGCCTCAGTTTCCCCATCTGTAAAGTGACCCAGAGAAGGAAATAGTCATTCGCTTCAGTTCTTTTGCTGAGAAAACCCCAAATGCGGGCATGAAGATTCAGACACAACTGAAACAACTCCACAACAACAATGACAACTATCTACTATTTCAGTCAATTTGGGATCCACCAAGCAATGGGGTTTGTTCCGTCTTTTGGTCTAAGGCCTGATATGACCAGCTAGACTGAGTAATTCAATCAGTCCAGTCCTCTGGGGATCTGAGTAATCTGACTTGATTTCTGGCATTGACTGAGTGAAACAAATCATTTCTGAGTCTCCACTTCATTTAAGGATGGTTATACTAAGCCACGTGCCAACCCTTGGGAGCCAGGCCACATGTGGTCAGAATATGACTGATGCTTCCCATCAGCAGCTCCATTGCTTTACTCAGGTGCTCCCAAGGGCCAGACATATACTTGAGGAACTAAGGCTTTGAATGCTGGAATTAGTCTCTACCTTAACAACAACCATACAAAAGCTTTAGGGCTGTCAGACGATGGGGCTAAGTTGTCCCAGAAAGTCATTGCTGCACTTGGAGTTAGGGAGACCTGGTTTGAATCCCACCCTTGATCCTATAACCTGTGCTACTATGAGACTTATTTAAACTCTCTAAGTCTTAGTTCCTCATCTGTAAAATGAATTAGAGAAGGAAATGGTAAAAGCACTCCAGTATCTTTACCAAGAAAAGCCCAGATGGAGTCACAAAGAGTCGGACATGACGACTGAACAACAGCAGAATCAGAAGACATTTAGATGCTAGGGGACAATCTGAGTGCAGGCTGGGTCATAACACCACATTCCTCTTGGCATTTGGACTCTGATTGGGCAAGATCGCCCAGCTCTGCATCCTATGAACATGATTCCTGCCATTAGAATTGGTCAGTCATTGGATATCAATGCTTACAATTACTACAATAATGGGCATGACCCAATATTGATTCATGACCCATGACTTTGGACTTCCTTTCTGAGCCCTTCCTGTCTTATCCTTAGGACAAGGATGATTAATTAATAATTAACTAAGGAATATTAACAATCCTTAAGAAGGATTATTCCCCTTGTCATCCCACTTTCCCCACCATTTTCCAAATCCCTGCAGCCTGCAAAGCTTGGCAGTATTGTCTCATCTCCAGAGACAGGTAGTTAATTGCTGGGATGTAAAGACTGTAAGCTTTAGTTCTATAACTCAAGCACAGGGCTCTAGCTTCCATAGCTCTGGGATAAAGGTGTCACATACTCTCCACAAACCAGCCAAGCAAGGCCTTGGGAGCGGCAAGTGCTGGGCTGAGATAGAAACTGGAGGCAGGGGCCCAGGCCTCAGACATTCCCTTAGGCTTTATTTTTTCCTCCCCAGGGGAGGGGTCAAAGAGACTTCCTTACCGAGTACAAATGAGAATGCCAGGTCTTTGAGAACAGGGACTTTATGTTTATGTGCCCATTGTCAAGCACAATGATGGTACACAGGAAGCCATTAATAAATGCTTGTTAATTGATTGAAAATGTTTATGGACTTTTATTCCGAGGAATTCCCCACAGACTGGGCCAAAGAAATCTGGCTATGTCTTTCCAGTAGAGTAGTCTACCTACTAGGACAGTCATTGATCCCATGAATGATCCCTCCCTTGTGGATAATGTGGAAGGGTTATTTATTCCAAGAGCCAAGGGAACTATAATTCTCCTTCCTCCTGGAAGATGAGCTGCTTAACTGGCAAATTTACCAGGTCCTGTGGGGGAAAGGGTCTGTGAAAGGGTATGCTAGCTTCTCCTAAAGCCTTAATCCGGATTTGGCATGGAAGAGTGCTACCCTGGTGGACCATTTGGAAGCAGGCATGGCTGACCCCTTTTGGGTCATTTCAGTCTGAGACGACATGATTGCCAATGCTTTATCCAGAGATATATGTGTGTGGAGCTTTGGTCACACTCAAGTTGGGCCAGGTCCCTTCATTTTTCTACCCCATTCATTGGCAACTGGGAAGATGACTCAGGAATAGTAACAGGTTAAGTGATAATATGCTCAGCTCACCCTTGTGAGTTAACCAAAGAGTTTCATGTAAATGGTGGAGGCCACCCATGGACTGGCCTGTGTGCAGTCACAGCAAAGGGAAGAGCAAGGCCTTCCATCCTTAGACCAGCTTTGTCCCATTGATCTCATGGTCCTTCTATTCTTTACTCATGAAACTGCCCTGAGTATTGTGGAGTTCAGCTATGGTAGACTTAGGCTTCAGCTGACTTTATAACCTGGGTTCTGGCAGACAGAGACAGAGACAGGAAGCAGGGGAGGGAGGTAGGAGAGAGGGAGGGAGGGAGGGAGGGAGGAAGAGAGAGAGAGAGAGAGAGAGAGAGAGAGAGAGAGAGAGAGAGAGAGGAGGGAGGGAGAGAGAGAGAGAGAGAGAGAGAGAGAGGAGGGAGAGAGGGAGAGAGAGAGAGAGAGAGAGAGAGAGAGAAGGAGGGAGAGAAAGAGAGAGAGAGAAGGAGGGAGAGAGAGAGAAGGGGATGGGTAAGGGGAGGGGAGAGGAGAGAAAAGGAAGAGGAAGAGTATCCTAGAGATACTAACCTACATTTCTCTAGTGCTTTCTTCATACTGACTTGGTGAAGTAGATAATTAAGCCTCATCATCCCCATTTTACTGAAGTAGTCACTGAGATATAGAGAGGTTCAGTGACTTTCCCAGAGTCATATGCCCCATAAGAATCTGAGGCAAGGGCTTTCAGAGTGGGATCATGGCAGTGGGCAAACATAAGTGCCTCACCAAAGGTGGCAAAAAAAAGAGTCAAGAAGAAAGTTGTTGATCCATTTTCGAAGAAGTATTGGTATGATGTAAAAGCACCAGCTATGTTCAACATTTGAAATATTGGCAAGACACTGGTTACAAGGACTCAAGGAACAAAAATTGCTTCTGATGGTCTTGAGGGTCGAGTTTTTGAAGTGAGCCTTGCTGATCTGCAGAATGATGAGGTTGTTTTTCATAAGTTCAAGTTAATTACTGAAGATGTTCAGGGTAAAAAGTGTTTGACTAATTTCCATGGAATGGACGTTACTTGGAACAAGATGTGCTCCATGGTCAAAAAGTGGCACACCATCATTGAAGCCCATGTTGATGTCAAAACTACACATGGGTACTTGCTCCGCCTCTTGTGTTGGTTTTACCAAAACGTGAAACAACCTGATCTGTAAGACCTCTTATGCCCAGCACCAACAGATCTGTCAAATTCATAAAAAAATGATGGAAATCATGACCTGAGAGGTGCAGACAAATGTCTTGAAAGAAGTTGTCAACAAACTGATTCCAGAGAGCATTGGAAAACACATGGAAAAGGCTTGCCAGTCCATTTACCCTCTCCGTGATGTATTTGTCCAAAAAGTCAAGATGCTCAAGAAGCCCAAATTTGAATTGGGAAAGCTAATGGAGCTGCACGGTGAAGGTTGTGGCTCTGGCCCAAAAGTAGAAAGGGCTGATGGCTATGAATCACCAGTTCAAGAATCTGTCTAAAATAACTTTTAAAGGTTGAAAAATAAAAATTTATCATTGAAAAATAAAGAATCTGAGGCAGGATTCAAGTTCATGCTCCAACAGAGGTGTGCTGAGGCCAGTTTGAACTGGCTCACTAGAGACAACTCTTAACATTTTCAGTTTGAGCATTTATATCTCAGAAACAGGTAAAGTCTATAAAGCAGGGCTTGATGTATTGTTTTATTGATCGTCTCGACTTAAGAAAGTCATGGAGAAAATGTTAATGATGCCAATTAAACTTAAAAGTGTCACAAGCACTTTTTTTTCCTTCTGAGAAGCTAGTCGTTAAACATTTCCCAGCACACCCCTTCTCTCCCCACTAGGCCCTGCTGCCTCTAAGATCCTGTGTTGATGCTGTGGGAACCAAAGAAATGATTGGATAACTCATCTCCCTCCCACATCATTGCACTGGCTTTGCCACATGCTGGGCATAGGTGATCCTTCCTGACCTCCAGCACACAGAGCTCCTTGCTTCCTTTTAGTTGAAAGCTAAATATTATCTTCTGAGTGAAGTCTTTCCTCATCTCCCCAAGTGCTGGGACCCTCCCTCCCAAACTACCCAGTACTTAATTACTTTCTGTGTGTACATATGTGTGTATGTATGTGTATATGTACATGTGTGTGTATTGTATGTGTGTGCATGGATATATGTGTATACACATATACACACACGAAATAATTATGTACTATATATTAGTATGCATTAATAAAATATAATATGTCGCTGATAACTATTCTCTCTATGTCTATATATGTGGATATATACATACATACACAATACACATGCACACACATATACATCTATATACATATACATATGTACATACATAATTATCTCCTCAATTAGAATTTATGCTCATTATGAGTAGGGAATGTTTCATTCTTTGTATTTCTGGACAAATAGTAGGAGCTTAATAAATACTCTTTGTTTTGATGAGCTCTCTGGTTCAGACCAGTGGCTTAGGAGAACAAGTCCCTGAAGGTCATTGCTCTGCTCCCCCATCCTAATCAGACTTTTCCAGGATTGTTTTTTTGGCTCAAGATCATCTGTCAATCAAGGGAGACTCTGGTAAGATCACCTGCTATTTCCAATACAACCAGACACATTCCTTAGCTCAGCTGTATACCACCTCCAGCACTAGATTCTGCCCCTGTGCCCCCTACCCTATATTTCTTCCATGCTGAGACTATCAGAATGTATTTAATGAAGTAAAGTCAGGATATTGTCCTAATATAGTTGTGAATTTAACATGGTCTCAGAACTCTAAACCCAGCTGACTTGATTTACTGGGCAGCCCTGTAGGAATTATTGAAAAAGAACAGGCATGAGTCTTTTCTGGCCCCCTATCTCCACTGTTGGAGTCTCAATGCTATTTGTTAATAAGAAAAATGGGGAGCTGAGACTCTGCCATGTTTATAGACCTCTGAAGACTCTCACCATCTGGGAAAAATATGTACCTCTCTCCTTGGTACCAAATCTAATCGAACAATTGGCAAAAGTGGGGATATTCACTACATTGGACCTCCAGGGGACGTCTAACCTATTCCATATTTAAAAGGTGGAATGGACAGAAGATTGTCTTCCAGATCAAGGTATTTCTACTATAATTGGGGGAAGGATAACCAGGGCTTTGTCCCACAGTGCTCACATTTAGAGGGCACAGAAAGACAACACATACTCTTGCAGCAGCAAAGAAAACACCTGAGTTTGGCTTCAATGACTAGTTAAAATGGGAAGCTACGAGATCATGCACAAGTAACGACCATCTGTGAGCTGCTATAGTAACTGAATCCTCCTCCTTCTCAACTGAATTAGTTGTAATTACATCTTGTATTATGTTCACATCATGAATTACAAAGTTAAATTTTGGGCTCTGCCAGATTATTGCCATTTGGGTTGTACAAACCCCCTGAAGTTTTTCAGAGGCTTATGAATTTAGTGTTTCGAGACCTGCTGGATGAGGGGGTGGTGACTGATTCAATGATAGCCTTGCTATTCCAGGAATCTTGCCCAGAACACCAAATTGGTCCAAGCAATCCTCTGGTGCCTTCGCCAATATTCCCTAGTCACCAAATTGAAGAAACATGAAGATAGAGGGAGAGGAGGAAGTTCCCAAGTTGGGGAGGAACGCGCATAATATTTTTGTGAGGAGTCAATGTAAAGGGGAGGCCAGTAATGCCATGTCCCCCATCTTCAATAAATACTGAGAGTCCTTGTAGGGGTTCCTTGGATCTTAGAATGATAGAGTCATAGATTTAGAGCTGGAAGGCACCTTAGACATCATTGAACTCAACTCCCTTGTTTTCCATATGGTGAAACTGAGGCCCAGAAAGTTACACAGCCAATAAATAGCAAAGGTGACATTCAAATCCAGGTCTTCCTAACTCCATGTGCAACATTCCTGCTAGGCCCCCTCTAGAGCCCCTCAGAGCTCTGCAGGGTCTTTCTGATGCATCCTCTACATTTCTCTGCCCTTCACCTGTTGTTGAAATGCCCCCCAAAGGGCAAAATTTCAGGGATAGAAGGGACCTCACAGGCTTGGCTCTCTAGCCCACCCCTGACTAAGAGTGCCCTCTGCAACAAGCCTCATGATTGGCCATCGGACCTTTGTATGATGACCTCCTTTGTTTGGGACAGCTCTGAGAGCATGTTTTTCCTGACACCAAGCGTGGATTTACCTTTCTGTGACATCCACTCACTGTCCTTGGTCTTACTCTGGCATTCCTCACTGTTCTCCACAGTCTTGACTTTCTCACTGTCCATTTCAACAATGCACTACCAGCTCTGTGTCACTCTCTCTGTATACCCATCCATCCATTGATTTAATCTGTGGATTGTCCCATTTAATGTCAGTTTCTTTAGGTCAGGAACTAATTTTTTTGCTTACACATCTCCCTAGCAGCTTTTCCAATACCACACAGTATGTGCTTACTGCAGAAAATGCTTATTGAATGATCCTTTGAAGCAATTATGAAATGTGACACATCTGATATTACAAAGGGGACTGTCTTCATTACTCTCCAGGGTACGCTCCTGATGTTCTAGACTTCCTCTACTATGCTCTCATATGTAGCAACTCCCTCCATTTTTAGTTTTTTTTTTTTATTTGTAATTTTCCTCCCAATTAGAATGTAAGCTCTTTGAGGGCAGGAACTCTGTTTCTTTCTACTTGCATCTGGATTCCCAGTACTTAACACATTACCTGGCATACACTTAGTGCTTAATGAATGCTTCTTGATTTGTTCTCATTGGATATAATTTTTCCTCTTCTTTCTCTTCCTCTTCCTCTTCGCCTTCTTTTCTTCTTCATCCATACTCCAGCCTTATTGTTTGCTACCTCTTTGAGATTAACAATAATACTGGTGATGATAGCTGCCATTTGTATAGCACTCTAAAGTTTTGCAAAGTACTTTAAACAATAATAATAATAATTAGCATTTCTACAACACTTAAATGTTTACAAAGTGCTTACACTTTTATCCCATTTGATCTTCACAACACCCCTGAGATGAAGGGGTTATTATAATATTATTATATCATCAATTATTATGTAGTACTATATTATTTAATAATTTTACTGATTATGACTACATGATATATGTTATGCAATTTCATATCAATGTATACTATATTATACAATAATATAATGTTATATTATCATAATATTAATATACTATTTATTATATTCTGAATAATGCAGGAGAAACTCTACTACCATCAGGGAGTAGGAGCTACTTACCATCCTATCTACATTTGAAAGTAGAAGCATCATGTTGAGGTTGTGCTATACTCTGTCCCTATCCACTCTGTCCATAAGAGCCTAGGCACCTTCAGGTCACCTGGTATTTCAATCAATACTAGATCCATTGGACCTTCATTTTCAGTCAGTTCAATTTCATAATCGCCTATGATACTGGATGTTGTAATCTGTGGGCAGTTGCACGATTGGAAAAACCTAAGCTTATCCATCTGACAGCTCAGTCACCCCCAAAAGCCCTATATCAGTCCTGACCTTTGCAGCTACTAACCTCCCATCAGAGATATTGAAATTAGTTCAACAGCAGAAGTCTCAGGACACCTATACTAAAGCCCAGTTTCCTGCCTTCCAAAAAGACGTGAAACCAGAGGACTGCTCAGATAAATTTGGCTTTCTGAACAGGATCCCTAGAGTAGGGAGGGTATCATTGAAATAAATCACCACCCCTCTCATCCAGCAGATCTTGAAACACTAAATTCATAAGCCTCTGAAAACCTACAGGCACCCTGAACAACTCAAATAGCAATAATCTGACAGAGCCCCCAAATCAGCTTTGTAATTCATGATGGAAGCATAATACATGATGTAATTACAACTAATTCAGTTGAACAGGAGGGGGAATCAGTTACTATAGAGTGGCTCACAGATGGTTGTTACTTGTGCGTGATCTTATAGTTTCCTATTTTAACTAGTCATTGGTGTCAAATTCAGTCATTTCATCACTTCTGTAGGAGGATATATTTTTAGGGCATTTTTGTGCCCTCTAAATGTTAGTACTTTGGTGCAAAGTCCTGGTCATTGCACCCTTGTTCAAGTATATAAATACTTGGGTCTGGAAGACAATTTTCTGTTCAATCCACCCACCATCTTTTTTTTTTTTATCTCTACACATCCCTCCATTTAGGACTTTGCAAAGAATTTCAAGGTTGGAAGAGACCCCAGAAGACCTTCTCCTTCTTCTCCTTCTCTTCCTCCTTCTCCTCCTCTTCCTTCTCTTCCTCCTCCTCCTCCTCCTCCTCCTCCTCCTCCTTCTCTTTCCCCTCTCCTTCTCCTCCTCCTTCCTCCTCCTCGTCCTGCTCTTCCTCTTTATTTTTCTCAGCAAGCAGAGATTGAGCATCTATTATGTTCCAGGTACTGTGATAAACACTATACATACATGTATTTATGGTATATATGTGAATGTATGTATATATATGTATATGTATACACACACACACACACATACAGACAAAAATGAAATAGTTCCTGCCCTTGATGAGCTTTGCATTGTACTAGGATAGAACACACACACAAATAAATATGTATTAGTTACAATGTCTCCCCTGAGGTCATCTTCAGTTCATGCTATATATAGCTTGCTTGTCCAAAGTTGTTTGCAAATTGTCTCCTCCATTAGATTGTGAGCTTCTTGAGGGCAGGAACTATTTTTTTTTTACCTTTCTTCGTATCCCCAATGTTTAGCACAGTGACTTACAAACAGTAGATGTTTAATAAATGCTTATTGACAAGCATGTATGTAAATATTGTATATATAAATATATGTGAACATATAAATGTATAGCTGTATATGTGTGAATGCATGTATAAAATCTACATATACATAAACGTGTACATATATACACATGCATATGTGTAAAGTCAAGGAAATAAAACCAAACAATAAAAAGAAAAAGATTAAGTATCAGGGTTCAGACTCAGTTCTTTCTAGTTCTTTCTCTGGATGTAGACATCTCTCTCCAACATGAGTCTTGTGGGATTGACTTATATCACTGCATTGCTGAGAAGAGTCCACTCTATCATAGTTGGTCATCACACATATGTTGTGTCTGTGATTATATACAAATTTCTCCTGGTTCTACTCTTCTCACTCAGCATCAGATTGTATAAGCCTCTCCAGGTAAATATGAAGTACGTCTGCTCCTCATTTCTTATAGCACAAAAGTATTCCATTATATGCATATATCACAACTTGTTCAGCCATTCCCAAATTGATGGGCACCCCCTTAATTTCCAATTCTTTGCAACCACAAAAAGAGCTGCTATAAATATTTTTGTACGTATGGATCTTCCTCCCATTTCTATGATCTCTTTAGGATATAACCTTAGAAGTGGTATTGCTGGGTCAAAGGGCATGAAATTATTTATAGCCCTTTGGGCATAATTCCAGATTGCTTTCCAGAATGGGTGGATCAGTTCACAACTCCACCAGCAATGCATTAGTGTTCCTATTTGCCCACATCCTCTCCAGCATTAGTCATTTTCCTGTTTTGTCATCTTAGCCAATCTGACTGGTGAGATATGGTACCTTAGAGTTGTTTTGATTTGCATTTCTCTAATCAATAGTGATTTAGAACATTTCTTCATATGCTTATAGATATCTTTAATTTTTTTCTCTGAAAACTGCCTGTTCATATCCTTTGACCATTTATCAACTGGAGAATGACTTATATTCTTATAGATTTGACTCAATTCTCTGTATAATTTAGAAATGAGTCCTTTATCAGAGACATAGGTTGTAAAAATTCTTTCCTAATTTCCCACCTCCCTCTTAATCTTTGTTACATTTGCTTTTTTTGTACAGAAGCTTTTCAATTTAATGTAATCAAAATTATCCATTTTGCATTTTATAATGTTTTCTAATTCTTGTTTGGTCATAAAGTCTTTCCCTCCCCACAAATCTGACAGACAAACTATTCCTTGCTTTCCAAGATTGCTTACAGTATCATCCTTTATGCCTAGATCATGCACCCATTTAGACTTGATTTTGGTATATGGTATTAGATAATGGTCTATGCCCAGTTTCTAGCATACTATATTCCAGTTTTCCCAGCATTTTTTGTCAAATAGTGCGTTTTTGTCTCCAAAACTGGGGAATTTGGGTTTATCAAACAATAGATTACTATACTCATTGATTGCTATATCTCGTGCACCCAATCTATTCCATTGATCCACTACTCTATTCCTCAGCCACAACCAAGTGGTTTTGATGACTGCTGCTTTATAATACAGATTAAAATCTGGTATAGCTAGTCCACCTTCCCTAGCATTTCTTTTCATTAATTCCCTTGATATTCTGGATCATTTGTTCTTCCAAATAAATTTTGTTACCATTTTTTTCTAGCTATGTAAAGTAGTTTTTTGTTAAATTGATTGGTATGGCACTAAATATATAATTTAGTTTGGGTAAAATTGTCATTTTTATTATATTAGCTCGACCCAGCCACAAGCAACTGATATTTTTCCAATTATTTAGGTCTGACTTTATTTGTGTGAGAAGTGTTTTGTAGTTGTGATCATATAGGTTCTGGGTTCATTTTGGCAGGTAGATTTCCAAATATTTTATAATGTCTACAATAACTTTAAATGGGATTTCTCTTTCTGTGTCTTGCTGTTGAATTTCATTAGAGATATACAGGAATGCTGAGGATTTATGTGGGTTTATTTTATATCCTTCAACTTTGACAAATTTATTTAATGTCTCAAGTAGTTTTTTACTTGATTCTCTAGGATTCTCTAAGTATATCATCATGTCATCTGCAAAGAGTGATAGCTTGGTCTCTTCTTTGCATAATTTTATTTCTTTGATTTCTTTTTCTTTTCTAATTGCTACTGCTAACATTTCTAATACCAGATTGAATAAGAGGGGTGACCTGGACACCCTTGTTTCACTCCTGATCTTATTGGAAATGCTTCTAGCTTATCCCCATTGCATATAATACTTGCTGATGGTTTTAAAAAGATGCTACCTATTATTTTAAGGAAGGCTCCATTTATTCCTATACTTTATAGTGTTTTTAATAGGAATGGATGTTGTATTTTGTCAAAAGCTTTTTCTGCATCTAATGAGATAATCATGTGGTTTCTGCTAGTTTTATTGTTGATATTATCAATTATACTGATGGTTTTCCTAATATTAAACCATCCTTGCATTCCTGGAAAAAATCCTCCCTGATCAAAGTATATTATTCTTGTGATAAGTTGCTGTAGTCTTTTAGCTAATATTTTGTTTAAATTTTTTTTGCATTTATATTTATGAGGGAAATTGGTCTATAATTTTCTTTCTCTGTTTTATCTCTTCCTAATTTAGGTGGCAGTACCATATTTGTGTCATAGAAAGGATTTGGTAGGACTCCTTCTTCACTAATTTTCCCAAATAATTTGTAGAGTATTGGAATAAATTGTTCTTTGAATGTTTGAAGGAATTCACTAGTAAATCCATCTGGCCCTGGAGATTTTTTCCTACGGAGTTCACTGATGGCTTGTTTGATTTCTTTTTCTGAGATGGTGTTATTTAAATAATTTAATTCCTCTTCAGTTAATCTGGGCAACCTGTATTTTTATAAATATTCCTCCATTTCACTAAGATTGTCAAATTTATGTGCATATAATTGGGAAAAATAATTCCTAATTATTGTTTTGATTTCTTCTTCATTGGAGGTAGATTTACCCTTTTCATTTTTGATACTCATAATTTGGTTTTCTTCTTGCTTTTTTATCATATTGACTAAGGGTCTATCAATTTTATTGGTTTTTTCATAAAAACAGCTCTTATTTTTATTTATTAATTCAATAGTTTTCTTAATTTCAATTTTATTAATCTCTCCTTTGGTTTTCAATATTTCTAATTTAGTATTTAATTGGGGATTTTCAATTTGTTCTTTTTCTAGCTTTTTCAATTGCATACTCAATTCATTGACCTCCCTTTTCTCTAATTTATTCATGTATGCACTCAGGGATATAAGACTTCCCCTAAGAACTGCCTTTAGTGTATCCCACAAATTTTGGTATGTTGCCTCATTATTATCATTCTCTTGAATGAAATTACTGATTTTTTCTATAATTTCTTGTTTGACCTACTCATTCTTTAGGATTAAATTGTTTAATTTCCAATTAGTTTTTAGTCTGTCTTTCCATGGCCCTTTATTGCATATAATTTTATTATATCATGATCTGAGAATGATGTATATAATATTTTTGCCTTTCTGCACTGAATTGTGAGGTTTTTATGCCCTAGCACTTGGTCTATTATTTTTTGGGGGGCAATTGGGATTAAGTAACTTGCCCAAGGTCACAAGGCTAGGTTTTTATTTGTATGTGCGTTAAGTGTCTGAGGCCGGGTATGAACTCAAGTCCTTCTGACTTCAGGGCCAACGCTCTACTCACTGCGACACCTAGCTGCCCCCACTTGGTCTATTTTTGAGTATGTACCATGAACCGCTGAGAAGAAAGTATATTCCTTTTTATCCCCATTCAGTTTTCTCTAGAGATCTATCATATCTAGTCTCTCTAAAATTCTATTCACCTCTTTAACTTCTTTCTTGTTTATTTTGAGGTTAGATATATCAAGTTCAGAGAGGCGGAGATTAAAGTCCCCTACAAGTATGGTTTTGCTATCTATTTCTTCCTCTAATTCCCTTAACTTCTCCTCTAGGAATTTGGATGCTATACCACTTGGTGCATATATGTTAAATAATGATATTGCTTCATTCTCAATGGTGCTTCTATCATGATATTGTTTCCTTCCTTATATCTTTTAATTAGATCTATTTTTGCTTTTGCTTTATCTGACATAAGGATTGCTACCCCTGCTTTTTTTACTTTAGCTAAGGCATAATAAATTCTACTCCAGCCTTTTACCTTTACCCTGTGGGTATACTTTTGTTTTAAATGTGTTTCTTTTTGACAGCATATTGTAGAATTATGACTTTTAATCCATTCTGCTATCTGCCTCTGTTTTATGGGACAGTTCATCCCCTTCAAATTCACAGTAATGATGACTATCTGTCTCTTCCCCTCCATCCTATTCCCTCCCCTGCTTATGTTTTTGTTTCTTCCTTCTCCCTTTCCCTCCTTAAGGGTTTCCCTTTTGACCACCACCTCCCTCAGTGTTCCAATCTGCTGACCCCCTTTCTTTACCTACCCTCTCCCCTCACTACTATTTCTCTCCCCTCTAATTCCCCCCTTTTTTCTCCCCCTTACTCTCCTACTGCCTATAGGACACAATAGATTTTTATACTTATCTTAGTATGTTATTCCCCCTTTGACCCCAAACTAATGAGAGTAAATTTCATATACTGCTCCTCTCCCTCCCTCATTTTCCTCTATTTAATAAATTTTCATGTCTTTTCACGTTAAAATCTTAAACTTAACTGATTATGTTGATCCCTCTTTGAACCAGAACCAGTGAGAATAATGTTCAAATGATGTTCCTCTCCCTCTTTCCTTCCCCTCTACTATAGTGTGTTTTTATGCCTCTTTAAATGGCATAATTTACTTTTTTCTGTCTCATCCTTTCCTTTTATCCCATTATAGTCCCTTTGACCCCCTTAATAAGGTTTTTTTTTTATCTTCAGGTTAGTTCATTCATACCCACACCCTCTATCTATGTATAACCCTTTTAAAGGTTATGACAATTATATAAATTTCGATATTGACAGTTATCAGCTTCTCATATACGGATGTGAACATTTTGCCCTTGTTTCATCCCAAGTTATGTGCATGTGTGCATGAATGTGCATATGTGCATGTATGTATGTATGTGTAAGTGTGTGTTTTCCTTGTTTACCTTTTTATGTATTTCTTGGGTCTTGTAATTTGAGATCAAGTTTTCCATTGAGCTCTGTCTTTTTCATCAGCAAAGTCTGGAAGTCCCTTATTTCATTAAACAACCATTACCTTGCCTGAAAGATTATGCTCAGTTTTGCTGGGAAGTTAATCCTTGGTTGCAGTCCTGGCTCCTTTGCCCCATAAAATATCAAATTCCAATCCCTCTGATCTTTTAATGTAGAAGCTGTTAGGTCCTGTGTGATCCTGACTGTAGTTCTGAGATATTTGAATTGTTTCTTTTTGGCTGCTTGCAGTATTTTTTCCTTAATCTTGTAATTCGGCTACTATATTTCTTGGAGTTTTCAATTTGGGATCTCTTTCAGGAGGAGTCCAGTGAATTCTTTCAATAATTATTTTATCTTCTGATTCCAGGACTTCAGGGCAGTTTTCTTTGACAATCTCTTGGAGGATGTTGCCCAGGCTGCTTTTTTCATCATGGCTTTCTGGTAGACCAATAATTCTTAAGTTATCTCTCCTGGATCTGTTCTCAAGGTCAATTGTTTTTCCAGTGAGATATTTTACACTTTCTTCCAATTTTTCAATCTTCATGTTTTGTTTGATTGACTCTTGGTGCATCATAGAGTTCTGAGTTTCAATTTGACTGATTCTAATTTTTAGCAAATTATAGTCTTCAGTTTGTTTTTGAAGGTCCCTTTTTAGGGATGTATTCTCCAGTTACTTCAAGGATTTATTTCCTTTAGTGAAACTTTTTTTTTTCAATTTGGTCACTATAGATTTAAATTTGTCTTCTACCTCCCTAATTTGGTCTTTAAAAATCTTTCTTAAGCTCCTCCACGAATGCTTTTTGGTCTTGAGGCCATTTCATATTCCCTTCTGTGATCTCAGGTGTGAGTATAGAGTCCATGTTGTCCTCTGTATTTGGTTGTTGTTGATCGCTATGATAAGCTCTGGTTGATTTTCTTGCCTTCCCCTTCTTCTTCTCAGCTTCCTTCCTTCCCATTGTAATTTCCTATTTCCTAATTTCTCAGGCTGGGAGCTAAGGGCCTGGTTGTTGATGTTGTATGCTGTAGCCTCTGGGTTTCTAGTTTGAGGCCAAGGCTGCAGTCTCAGTGTTCCCCCTGAGGTATGCTGAGGCACACAGAGCAATCTGTGGAGGAGGGGTAGTTTGGCCACTTCAGATTTCTGCCTCTATATCCCTGGGCTACAGCTCAGGCAGACTTTTGCAGGTCAGGTGAGGTGGGGCTTGTTGGGATCCCCCCCCCCCTCTTCTCTTCAGACTCCTTGCTGCCTCAATGACTCCCAAGCCCGAGGCTATTTCCACTATCTTAGGATTTCCCTCTGGGTGGGACACTTATCTTTGGGTTTTCTAGGTCAGGAAGGGGGAATAGGAGCAGCCAGAGTTTACTTTGTCATCCTGGGCCCTGGAAGGACAGGCAGGAATTTTCTAAACAGCCTCAGAAGAAGCTGCTGTCTCTGCTGGGGGCCCTGAGCCCTCTCTTACCTGGCTCCAATGATTCCTCCCGTCCCGTGGTGAGATGCTGGTCAGACGGCTGCAAATCACCCTTGGGAAGGGTGAGTCTGCTGGCTCGGGCTCCTTCTCTCTCTGCTGTAGTCCACCCTCTAGTCCAAGCTGCATCAGCCCTTATGTGCTCCATGTTCCCTCTTTCCAGACCCACCTGGGCAATTTTCTGGGCTAGATTCTGCCACATGCTGCCTCCCAGTGGATACTGTCACTCCAAAATCCATTCAGATTCACTTTTTTAAGGTTTAGTGACAGGATTCATAGAGGAGCTTAGAGAAGTTACTGCTTCCATTCTGCCATCTTGGCTCCACCCCCTCATCTATGCTTTGAAGAAATTCTATACAATGGAAATGAAGGTATGAGGGTCAGGGATGGACTGTGCAAAGTCACAGAGGTAGGAAATTGAATATCGTGTATGAGAACAGTAAGCAGCCGAGTTTTGACTGGAACACAGAATGAGTGAGGGGGAAAGTGTATAATCATTCTGGTAAGACAGGACAGGGTCAGCTTTTTATGAAAAATGTTAACTGTAGTAGGACTAAGGGATTATCTTTCCAATGGAGACCTCCTTCTGAGTTGACATCTAATCAGTAATAAATCCTCTTTTGAGGGCCACTTACACAAACAGTTCTGAATCAGCCTAACAGTACTATCACTTGAACCATATGGTTTTATCTTGTTCCCTGGGAGAGCATGAGAGGGCAGCTGATCTCAGATATTGAAGGGCAATAATTGAAAGGATCCAGTCCCTTCCCTCACCCTGTGGGCATGGTGAGGAGGAAGGAACACAAAAAGACACAAAGAGAAGAGAAAGCCATGCAAGCAAAAAAAAAAAAAGTAAAACAGACAAACAAAATGAGCAAAGCAGAGAATTGACACAATGACCATACACCATAGGATAACTGAATCAGCTAAAGTGTCAGTGAAAAAACGGAACCATACATAATATACCAGGAGATGTCCTCAAATAGATAGATAAATGACACATTCAAAAAATGAAACAAAATTTAGCAATGTTAGGGGGAAAAAACACATGATAACAATAAAAAATAGCACAGTGTAAGAGGAACATCCCTGGATTTAGAGTCCAGAGGACGCCATAAATGCTACTTAATGTCTGGGCAAGTCACTTTAATTTTTCTGGGCCTTTGTTTTCTCTTTTTTAGATGAAGTATTTGGAATAGATGAGATGACCCCTAAATAAACACTTTGCCTAAACTTGGAAGGTTTCAGTTGGCAGCATGGACCCTGTTCAGCCCCAGTCATGAGAGTTTTCAGGAGTGCATAAGGAAGCAGGAAATCAGCTGAGGACAAAGAGATATAAATAGTGAATGAGAGGAAACTATGAAGAAAAATGACCAATATGTAGAATACAAACAGAGAACCTCAAATTTGATAGAAGCAATGAGTAGCAGTAGTACTAAATTAGAAAACAAAAATCATACACACTGAGCAAAAGTTGGAAGTATTAATATATAAATTATCAGAAAATACACAGACCTGAAGGATAGAGTACGATGTAGCAACTAGATTATTGATATCCTGGAAAACTTCGGAAAAACAAAAGAATCTGCACATAAGAGCTCAAGAAATCATTTTAAAAATTTCCCTGAACCAGCAAAAAGAATGAAATGTGACCCCTCCAAATCCACAGGATGCTCTTAAAAAGAACCTCAAGTTTAACCTGGATAAACTCATGATTCAACACATGCTCTGAGGTACTTGTCCCAACTCCCACTCCCCCTGATGAGGTGGGGCGTCTTCTACCATGTTCCTTTAAGGATCTATATTTAGGGTTTGGGTTTAGGAATGATTTTTCTCATGCTATAAAACATGGAATTCTTCCCCTGTTCTTCCCACCATGATATCAGTTGATACCATTTACTCAGCTAAAATGTACAGTAAAGACAATGGGTATAAAATATCCTCCTAAAAGTTTGTGACACACTCTCCCCCAATACAGATAGAGTCTAGAGGGAACTGGACTCAAGTTTAGCGGGCATATGTAGCAGAAAGGGGTAACTAATGACTACTTGCTGATATGACCAATGTTACTCAGCTAATCTGAATACTTCCTGTGCAACCCAATGTAAGTGCAAGCAAAGTAAGATTTTTTATTATTTTTCTGGATTGAGTTTTAGCCAGTCAAATCAAATGCCTTTGATTGAGTCTTGCCTTTGATTAAATCAAGAGTCTTTGATTGGAAACAGTATATATTGTATTGCTTGGAGGGAGAGGACAGAGTAAAGAAAGAAGCAGAACTGAGAGAGAGAAGTGAGTGTGAGCCATATGAGTGAATTGAGTTAAAAAATGGAGATCCACCCACAGGAAGGAGGCTTAGCTTAGGCCCCTTTTAAGAGCTGTTAAAGTGGATTGAGATGATAGTGCTGGTAATGTGTATACATATTATTGTAGCCCTGTTATTATTGTTAGCCTTAGTTTTCCTAGAAATAAAAGCTTCAGGCAGGAGCCCCTGAAGTCTGTTGTCAGGAAGGAACTTGTAGTGGAGCGTTCCCTGTGAACTGAGATATGGAACAAAAGCAGAGAGCTGCCTATGTGTGATTCCAGGTGAGAGTCAGGAGCTGTCAGCCCACAGAGGAAGAGTCATGGGGTTTGGAAGTCAGCATCGAGTCAAGATGAGAGAGTCCTTCACTTGTACACTGTGTATTGATTGAGGAGATTGTGACTTACTATGACCTAGGGGTGGGTGCTGTTTGTATTTTCTGCTACCCCTTAAGGCTGTGTTGTGCTAAGGAAGACTCTGGCCTGGGACCCCATGCTTGTGTAAACAAGTGTTTGGGGGAATGCTACTGAATTCAATAATATATGCTGTGTGGGGATTCTGAGGAATGCTATAAGATATACTGATTGATATGTTTTGTTTAAGACTATGTGACCTTAGTAATGTTATGTTACATTGTTATGAATGTTATGCTTTAATTTATTTCTGAATGGAGAGTTCATTATACTATGCAATTAGACTCTTGAAATTATTCACAGCAGCAATCCTCAGGTGTGCTACTGTGATTGGCATTATATCCATCAGTCCAGTTCATACAGTTGATACATCCAGTCCAACTCATCAGAGACATTTGAATTGTTCATGGACTTTTCATACTTAGTTGGAAGGCCTTTGATTGATTGGACTAAATCAAGTTAAGTCCCCACTTGGCAAGGTAGCATTTTATTATTTATTTTAGGTAGAATGGGGTAATTTAATTGATACACTCAATAGGCCTCAACTTTTACAATAGTTAAACTCCAATGTTACTTTCAAGGTACCAGAAGAAGTATGGAAATCACCTACCAGGGAACAATAACTAGGATCACTGGGGAATTTTCAATGAGGATGAAGATGGATGGTGGAAAATGTAATATAACATATATAAAATGAAGAAGCATGGGCTAGGAACTTATATTATCTACCTAACCAAGTTTACTTTGGAAAGTTTCCAGAGAGGCATATCTACTTGAAGAAAGTCTACAGATGACATATAAGCCTTTTGGCAAAGAAAGAGTTATTTAAAATAAGCAAGATAAAACTTTTGCTAACAATGTGTGGGAACTCTCAGAGCCTTGCAGTGATTAAATCAGTAAAGGGATCATAAGGATGTTTTAGGGAAATAGGTTTGGGAGGTACGTGGGGCAAGAAAGCCAAGAGCAGGAAGGGGAAGATAACAAGGTAACCACAAAGGAATGCAATTATCTTTGATAAAGGGGAGGCCTACATTAAATATATAATCATTAATATAAGAAAGAAAAACTTTATTCAGAATGGCTCTATCAAGTCTGGATTAATAATTTAAGCTACCAGAACATTAAAAAAAAGTTTATTTTGACTTCCTATGATAATACTGACAAAAAGCAAAGTTAATAATGGTATAGCAAAGCTAAATCCAAACAAACCAAACAACTCAATAAAAGCAAGTGTCAGATTAAAAGTCAGATTCCCACAGTATTCTGCTTGCTGGAATTATCTTTAATTAAGAAAGATCTTATTAGATTCCCAATGAATTCATCAAATTACTACCAAGTCACAAAAAGGGAATGTGGCACCAAACATATGGACAAAGTTGAATTCAAGCCAGAAGGCATTAAAAATATTTAAAAAGGACATTATGTTAGGCTAAAAGATTTTAGACAAAATAAGAGTATCTCCATTTTAAATAATAATTTTGCATCAAGATTCATAACATAACAAAACCTATGGAGAAATAGAGCAAAAAATAGAAGTTTTTAACTTCTCACTATCATTATATAATGAATCCAACAAAAAAAATACATAAGAAAAAATAGCAGAACTGAATAGAATAATAAGTAAACTAAATCTTACAGATTTGTGGGGGAAACTCAAAGGGACAAGCAAAGAATATAGTTTTTTTTCAATTTCAGCGTTCATGGCACACACGAAATCGGCAGAATGTTGGGCCACAAAGAAGGCAGAGGCAAATGCAGAAAAGCAGAGATTTTAAATATTCTACTTGTGGGCCATAATGTGATAAAAGTAATCATGAATAATGATGTCATGGATTAAAGAGATATGCCCCTATGGAAACTAAAGATGGACATAATGCCTAGGTGAAAGAGGAAATTATTGTAAAAAATAGATTACATCAAAGAGAATGACAATATAGATACTATGCATCAAAATCTATGAGATTAGCTATATAACTCCTTAGAGGCAAATTCATGTTACTGAATTCTCATATCAATGAAAAGGACAAAATTAGTGAATCAAATTGGTACCTAAAAAACTTAAAAGGTCAAAATTACACACCAAAAGAAAATAGAAGAGAAATGACCAAGATTAAGTCAGAAAACACTTAATTTTTCTAAAAACTTGAAATGAAAAATTCAAGGGGTATTTTTGTTTAAATGACTAGCAAAATCAATAAACAAATAGAAAATCTAATTTAAAAAAGACCGTGAGAAAAGAGAGAGGGAGAGAGAGAGAGAGAGAGAGAGAGAGAGAGAGAGAGAGAGAGAGAGGAGAGAGAGAGAGAGAGAGAGAGAGAGAGAGAGAGAGAGAGAGAGAGAGAAAGAGAGAGAGAGAGAGAAAGAGAAAGAGAGAAGAGAGAGCGAGAGAGAAGAGAGAACCAGCCAGAATCATTAAAATCTGAAAGAGCAATTAATAATAGAAATCAAGCAAATGATTAAATTGAATATACACATCTCTATATCAACACAACAGATGATCTGAAAGGAAGCTCAGTGGCTCAGTGGATAGAGTATTGGGCTTAGAGTCAGGAAGACCTGAGTTCAAATCCAGCCTCAGACACTAGCTGTGTGGCCCATGGCAAGTCACTTCACTCTGTTTGCCTCAGTTTCCTCATCTGTAAAATGAGCTGGAGAAAGAAATGGTGAACCATTCCATTATTTTTGCCAAGAAAATCCCCAAAGAGGTCACAAAGCATCAGAAATGACTGATCATCAAAAATAACAATAAAACATTGAACATCTCTACATGGATGACCTATGGACACCTCAAACTCAATATATCCAAAATGGAATTTGTCATATTTCCTCTCAGGGCTCATCGGGCCCACAGGCTTCCCAATTTCTATTGATAATACTACTCTTTCTCCTATTCTCATGTTCATAACTTTGGAATTGTCTTTGCTTCTACACTTTTCCTCAATTCATATCTGATCAGTTGCTAAATCTTATCAATACTTCCTCCACAATATCCACTCTTATATTTCTCTCCTTTTCTCTATTCTACCTTAGTTCAGACCCTCATGACCTCTCATTTAGACTTTAGCACTAGCTTTTTTCATACCAGCTCCTTTCTCCTCCAAACCACTGTCCACCAAGCTGTCAAACTGGTATCCCTAAAACACAAATCTGTCCATGTCCTCTCTGTATCCAAAATATTCAATGGCTCCCAGCTCACTCCAGAAGAAATATGATCATGTACACACATAAATAAATGTAAAATCTTCACCCGGAATTTAAAGTCCTCCACACTGTGACTCCCACTTACCTTTTATTGTAATTTATTACCATTTCCTTTCATATACTTCATTTAAATTAAATTGAACTGTATGTTGCTTCCTGTATATGACATCCTTCTCATTGCTGTGCCTTTGCACAAGTGGTCACACAGCTATACCTGAAATAACTCTTCTCAGTTTTACTTAGAATTCCTATCTTAAGTCAAAGGACAGCTCAGTACAAAAAAACCTTTTCCCCTTAAAGACTGAATCTCACAGTCTCACCCAAATTGAGAACATTGAACTACTTCATTTCTGACCCAAAGTAGTTTGCCCCTCTCTGGGCAAACTGGTGGCCCCAACTCCCCACCTAACAGGGGCTTACCATGTTAATGTCGAACTGCATTTGGACACCAGATTGGCTTGACCCACTGTTTAGAATACCTGAGTTCTAGAGACCCCCTGTCTAGTAGCAAGGGCCAAAGTACTGTCCACATAAGATTTTTTCTGATTCCTCTCCCTCTCCCTGTTCTTATGCTCCCTCCTATTGAAAATGATTTTGTACTTACTTTTGCCCACGTGGAATGTAATCTCTTTGAGGTCAGGGACCATTTCATTATTACATTTTCTTGGTCTTTATATCCCTGGTTCCCAGCATAAAGCCTGGCATTTAACTGCTGCCTAATAAATGTTTGTTGAATCATTGCAGAACTATGAAAAAGAAAACCAGCAAAGGGGGATTAGACCTACCAGATATCCAAATGCACTAGAGTAATCACTATAAAAATTGCTTGGTACCAGAAAAAAATCAGATCAATAGAGCAGAATAGAGAAGCCTGACAAAGAACTCAATGAAATAAAAGATTGGTGTTTGATGAACTCACATTTAAAAATCATTAGGGAATAGAATCCCTCCTCCTACACTCCACTTCTCCAGCAGATTTCTGTTCTTACCAAACTAAATCCTCTGTCCTAAGGTGCAGGCTGTAACCCCATCCATGCCAACTAATCACCACAGGTGATTCATCTATTTCTTTCCATAAATATACCATACAGGGTAGACCCAATGCTCTAGAGGATGGGGGATACATGGGTAGAGTGGATGGGATTCCTTGTATTCTCTTGGTTTTGCATGGATATCAATGGAACATAGAGATTGTCCACTGGTTAGGCAACTAGGAGGTTCAACACATCGAAGTCTAGACTTGGATTCAGGAAGACCGGAGATCAAATCCTGCTTCAGACCCTTCTTAGCCATGTGACCCTGGGCAAATCAGTAAATAAGAAGTTATTAAGGGCCTACCATGTGCCAGATACTGTGCTAAAACCTGGGGATACAAAGAAAGGCAAGACAAAGTCTTTTCCCTCAAAGAGTTCACAATATAATGAGGGAGACATGAAAATGACTATGTACCAACAAGCTATACAGCATATATAAGAACAATCAACAGAGAGAAGGCATTAGAATTAAGAGTCAGTTAATCACTAATTCCATTTCCTTATCTGTAAATGGGTATAATGACAGTACTTACCAAATAAGGTTGTTGTGAGGATCTAATGAGATTATATGTAATACATAGTTATATATATACACACATGTATATATGTGTGCATCTATCCATCTAATTGGATAGATATTTTACTTTGTAAACCTTTGCTAGCTATTATCTCTAACTCTTTCTACTTGTCCAGCCCACCCTTTTTTCCAGTAGCAAAATTATCTGATGATTTATTTTATAGGAATTTTCCTGAATAATTTCTTGTTTAAATTGGAGAAGGGGAGTGCAGACTGGATTACCTTTGGGAAATTGTACAGTTCTTTTAATGAATCCATGTTGCTCCCAAAATCAAAGATTCATCTCTTTTTAAATTTTATTTGGTACTTCATTTTCCCCCCAGTTACATGTAAAAACAATTTTTAACATTCCTTTTTAAGACTTTGAGCTCCAAATTCTCTCCCTTCTTCTCTCCTCAACCCCCTCACTGAGAAAATAAGCAATTTGATATAGGCTATACATGTGTAGTCATGCAAAACATTTCCATAATAGTCATGTTGTGAAAGAAAACATAGACCAAAAGAAAAACCCTCAAGAAAAATAAAGTTAAAAAGTATGCTTCAATCTGTATTCAGACAGCATCAGTTCTTTCTCTGTGGATAGATAGCATTTTTTCATCATAAGTCCTTCAGAGTTGTCTTGGATCATTATATTGCTGAGAATAGCTAAGTCATTTATAGGTGATCATTTTACAATATTGCTCTTTCTTTGTATATAGTGCATTTCACTTTGCATCAGCTCATGTAAGTCTTTCCAGGTTTTTCTAAAGCATCTGCTCATCATTTCTTTTAGTACAATAGTATTCCATCATAATCCCATACAACAACTTGTTCAGCTATTCCCCAATTGATGGACATCCCCTTAATTTCCAATTCTTTGCCACCAGAAAAGAGCTACTATAAATATTCTGGTACATATAGATCATTTTCCTTTTTATTTTTATTTTTCCAACCTTTATTATTTTTTTATTGAGTTACAGATTTTCTCCCCATCTTTCCCCTACCCACCAGCCCAGAACAGTGATCCCACTGAACACTCCCTCCCTCAATCTGCTCTCTCCTATATCCTCTCCCATTCCCCCTCCAACTTTACAGTAGGACAAGATGGATCTCTATACCCTAGTACAATATCTTATTCCCCAGTGCATGTAATATATAATTTTTTTAAACATTTGATTTTAAAACTTTGAATTCCAGATTTTTCCCTTTTTCCCTTTTCACCCACCCTCACAAGGAAGATAAGCAATTCAATATAGGTTGTATATGTGTAATTACACAAAACATTTCCATAGTGGATATATTGTGAAAGACTGACTATATTTCCCTCCATCATATCCAGCACACCAACTGTTCTATTTTCTACTTTGACCCTGTCCCTTTTCAAAAGTGTGTGCTTCTATCTACCCTCCCCTCCAATCTGCCCTCCCTTCTATCATCCCCTCTCTTGTTCACTTCCCCCCTACTTTCCTGTAGGGTGAGATACCTAATTTAATGCATATGTTATTCCCTCCTTAAGCCAAATTCAATGATAGTAAGGTTGACCCATTCTCTTTTGCCTTCCTGTTCTTTCCTTCCATTGCAACAGTTTTCCCTTGCCTCTTTTATATGAGATAATTTACCCTATTCTGTCTCTCCTTGTCTCCTCTCATTATATTCTTCTGTCATTTCTTAATTTTATTTAAAAAATATCATCCCTTCCTACTCAATTGATCCTGTGCCCTCTGTCTATGTATACCTGTACGCATATATACACACACTCACATATGTATTCATATGAACATATACTCTCCTATACACACACACACACACACACACACACACATATATGCATATTTATATTCCCTTCAACTATCTCCATACTGAGAAAAGTTTCAAAAGTTACAATTATCATTTTTCCATGTAGGAATGTAAATGGTTCAACTTTGATAAGCTCCTTATGATTTCTTTTCCCTGTTTACCTTCTCATGCTTCTCTTGATTCTTGTATTTGAATGTCAGATTTTTAATTCAACTCTGACTTTTTTCATCAAGAGTTTTTGAAAGTCCTTTATTTTTTTTGCCTTCTGGATGGGGAAGGCAGGGCAATTGGGGTTAAGTGATTTGCCCAAGGTCACATGGCTTGTAAGTGTTAAGTGTCTGAGGCTGGATTTGAACTCAGGTCCTCCTGACTCCTGGGCTGGTGCTCTATTCACTGTGCCACCTAGCCACCCAAAAGTCCTCTATTTAATTGAATGACCATATTTTCCCCTGAAATATTATATTCAGTTTTGCTGGGTAGGTAATTCTTGGTTTTAATCTTAGCTCCTTTGACCACTGGAATATCATATTCCAAGCCTTTTGATCCCTTAATGTAGAAGCTGCTAGATCTTGTGTTATCCTGATTGTGTTTTCCACAATATTAAAATTGTTTCTTCTTGGCTGCTTATAATATTTTCTCCTTGATCTGGGAACTCCGGAACATGGCCATAATATTCCTAGGAATTTTCTTTTGGGAATCTTTTTCAAGAGGTGATCAGTGGATTTTTTAAATTTCTATTTTGCCCTCTAGTTCTAAAATATCAGGGCAATATTCCTTGAGAATTTCTTGAAGGATGATTTCTAGGTTTTTTTTTTTTTTTGGCTCATGGCTTTCAGGTAGTCCAATAATTTTTAAATTATCTCTCTTGGATTTATTTTCCAGGTCAGTGGTTTATCCAATGTGGCATTTCACATTGCCTTCTATTTTTTCATTTGTTTGGATCTGTTTAATAGTATCTTGATTTCTCATAAAGTCATTAGTTTCCATTTGCTCCAATCTAATTCTGAAGGAATTATTCTCTTCAGTGAGCTTTTGAAATTCTATTTTCATCTGTCCAGTTTGACTTTTTAAGGCATTCTTTTCCTCATTGGGTTTTTGGGCTTCTTTTTCCCTTTGAGTTAGTTTATTTTTAAGGTGTTATTTTCTTCAGTCAGGTTGTTGACTCTCTTTTCATAATTTTCTTGCATCATTCTCATTTCTCTTCCCAATTTTTCCTCCACTTCTCTTACTTGGTTTTCAAAATCCTTCTTGAGCTCCTCTATGTCCTGTAATCAGTTCATATTTTTCTTGGAAACTTTTGGTGCAGGAGTTCTGACTTTGTTGTCTTCCTTCCTTTCCATGCTTTGATCCCTTTTGTACCCAAAATAGGAGTGTAAAGTTGGATCATTGTGCTTGCTTTGCTATTTTTGCTTGCTCATGTTGCCACTCAATTACTTGACTTTTAAGCTTTTTGCCACAGTAGAACTCTGCTTCCAGAGAGGAGATCTTTGTCCCAAATCACTGGGGTTTTCACAGCTGCTGGAGCTATTAGTTGGGTGCCCTCTCAGAAGCCTCCAGATGCCCTGCCACCTGGTCACACACCCCAGGACTTCCACCCTATACTGCAATCCATGTTCAAGCAGGTTTAAAGCAAGAGTGATTACCCCTCAGACTGCTTGCTTGGTCCCCCTTGATCTGCAGGGCAGGAGCTCTGAAGCAGCCATGTGGAGGTGGCTGCATGGCTGCAGCCTCTAGCCTTCTTGCCTTGGGAGTAGATGCCAGACCATACTCTTGGTCTCACTATTCCCACAAAGTCCACACTGACATTTACTTTGTTTTTGGCATTTATGGATTGATAATTCTGGAAACTGCCACAGCTGCTGGTGATCCATTCTGCTCCAGCTGCTGCTGTTAGGGGATGCCCTGAGGCTAAAACCATGGGCTCACTTGAGGCTGGGCTTGGCTTCCAGCATGCTGTAATGGATCCTTTCTGGCAGCCTCCCAGGCTGCCTTCAGTGGGAGATTTGTTTCTCTCTGTCACTTTGTGGGTTCTGTAGCTCTAAAGTTTGTTTAGTTATATTTTATAGGTATTTGAGGTGGTTATAGGGGGAGCTCACAGAGTTTTCCTGCTTCTACTCCACCATGTTGGCTCTGCCCTTTTTATTTTTTTATCCCTTTTGGGATACAGACCTAGTAGTGGTATTGCTAGGTCAAAGGTTTTTTTTTTTTCTTTTTTCTTTTTGGAGGGGATAAGGCAGGGCAATTGGTATTAAGTGACTCGCCCAAAGTCACATGGCTAGTACGTGTTAAGTGTCTGAGGCTGGATTTGAACTCAGGTCCTCCTGACTCCAGGGCCAGTGCTCTATTCACTACACCACCTAGCTGTCCCATAGGTCAAAGGTTTTATACTCATTTAGGCACAGTTCCAAATTTCTCTATAGAATGATTAAATCAGTTCACAGCTCCATCAATAGTCCATTAATGTTTCATGTTTCCCACATTCCCTCGGACATTTGTCATTTTCTTTTTCTGTCCTTTTAACTAATCCAATAGATATGAGATAATATCTAAGAATTGTTTTAATTTGTGTTTCTCATCAACAGTGAGTTAGAGCATTTTTAAAATATGGCTATATGTAGTTTTGAGTAGTTGATCTTAAAACTGTTCATATCTTTTGATCATTTGTTAATTGGGGAATGGCTCTTATCTTTATGACTTTGACTCAGTTCTCTATATGTTTGAGAAATGAAGTCTTAATCAGAAAAACTTGCTTCAAATTTTTTCACAGTTACTATTGCTAACTGTATTCCCTCCATCCTATTCTGTCCTGCTCCCTTTTTTCTATTCTCTTTCTCCTTTTACTGTTTCCTTCTCCAAATGTGTTTTGCTTCTGGCTACCCCCTGCCCTCCTTTCTACTCCCCCTTTCTCTTATCCTTTTTTCCTCCTACTTTCCTGTAGGGTAAGATATTTCTATGCCAAACTGAATGTGTATGTTATTCCCTCTTTAAGACAATTCTGATAAAAATAAGATTTACTCCCTCCCCCTCAACTCTCCCCTTTCCCCTGACCTGTAAAAGCTTTTTCTTGTGTCTTTTATGTGAGATAATTTGCCCCAATTCTACCACTCCTTTTCCCTTTCTCAACCCATCTCTTTAACACTGAAATTATTCTGGTGATGTTGAATGTCTGTGAGTCATGAAATACTACAGTCTCTAGAGAACAGAAATTGAGTATCACCCAAAAGGCAATGAAAAAGCTGACAGTGGGTGTACCCATGCTTCAACACAATCACTATGTAATAAAAACTTCTAGGAAAACTGGATAGCTTTAGGGATAAAAAACAAACAAAAAACAAAAATCAACTTTGGATACAAATTATATCATACGCCACGAAAGCTCAAATGAATATATGATCCAAGTGAAAAAGAAATAATATAAAATAGAAAAAAGCAGTAATATATATTTCACAACTCCAAGTTGTGAAATACAGACATTTTATTAATCAAACCAATAGAAGAAATAATTGGAATCAAAATTGATGGGTTTGATATCCAAAGAGAAAAGGCTTTTGTATTCAAAAAGCAGTATCTGCAAAGTGAAAAGTAACAGATTTGTCACAAATGTATCAGGTTTATTATAATAATGATAACAATATCAATAATTGTTAATCAATAATCAATAACAATAACCAGTTTTTATAGAGTACTGTGATGTTTGAAGAATGCTTTATATGTGTTATCTCCTTTAATTTTTGCAACTACTCTGGGAGATATTATTATTCTCATTTTACAGATGTAGAAATTGAGAGTAAAAGAGAAATTCAATGACTTGACCAGGGTCACAAAGCTAGTGTCTCAGTCAGGGTTTGAACCTAGACCCTTCAGATTTCAAGTCTAGTACTCTAACCACTGAGCAATTTTTATTGTTGTTTCTTGATAATTCTTTTGTTTTTTGTTTTATCTTTCGAGACTAAAAATACATATTCTCTAATGGAGTTTTGGTCAAAGTGCATGGATAAACAATTTATAAAGGGGAAATGCAAGTTGTTAATTGCCATTTGAAAAGATGCTCAAACTTCCTAAGAATCCGAAAAATGTAAATTAAGGTCACCTTAAGATGTCATGGTAGGTTGAAGAGAATGATGTAGCATTGAAAAAACCACCCTAAACATCCATTGTTGATTCGACTGTAGGGAAGCAGGTGCTTTAATACCTTACTGGTCCGACTTTAGACAGGTGCATATATTTGGGAAAACAATACAACAATATGCAATTAGTCATAAAGCCAGTTCTACTTTTCAACCCTGAGATTCCATTGCTAGGACTTTATTTTAAAAGACATCATAAAAGGGGGGAAATATCTATCTCTATAAAATTATTCATAACTGCTTTATTTGTCACAGCAAAAGAAATTGGAAGCAACCTATATGTTCCACAACTGGAGAATGACTGAATAAATTATGGTATATTAATGTAATGGAATATTACATTGCAATAAAAATGATAAATATGACACATACAAGGAAATATGGAAAGTCCTATATGAGAGGATACAGAGTGAAATCTACAGTACTAGAACTGTATATACATTGAATACAATTACTGGTTATTAAAAAAAGTGAGAAAACAAGGGAAGAGAGGAGAAAAGAGGAGAGGAGAGGAGAAGAGGGGAAAGGGGAAGAGAAAAGAGAAAAGAAGAAAAATACAGGAGAAGAGGAAGGAAGGAGAAAAGATAAAGGAAGAGAAAGAAATGGAAGGGAAGAAAAGAAAGTAGAGGAGAAGGGAAGGGAAGTAAAATGAAGAGAAGAAAAGAGGTGAGGGAGAGAGAAGAGAAAAGGAACAAAGAAGAAGAGAGAAAGAAAGGGAAGCAAAGAAGGGAGGAGAGGAGAAACAAAGATAAGAGAAAGGAAGGGAAGAAAAGAGAGGAGAGGAGAAGGGAAGGGAAAGAAAGAAAAGAGAGAAGAGGAGAAAGGAAGCTGAGAGGAAAAGAGAAGAGAGGAGGAGGGTAGGAAAAGGGGAGAGGAATAGAGAGGAGGAGAGGAGAAGAAGGAAGAAGGAAAATGGCCAAAGGTAGCAAAATTTTGGCCAGGATGGGAAGCTGATGTAGAACAAAAACTTTTCTTTGCTTGATTGTTTGTCAGTTTATTTGGTTCTGCCTCCTTGCTATTGCTTGCATAAAGTAACCAATCTTCCCATACCAGGCATTTTCGTTTATACTAAAGAGTCATAGATTTATATCTGAAAGGGACCTTAGGAGACTCTAGTCCAAACCCTTTGTTTTGCTGATGTAGCTGAAACCCAGAGGTTAAATGACTTGCTCAAGGTCACACAGCCACTAAGTGGTACGGATGGGGTTTGAACTGGGTTATATGATTACAGATCTATTGCTCCATTCTCTATAGTTCTTTTCTGCTTCTCAAAGGAAATCACATTCTATTATTAATCCATGTGAACTGTGGCTTCCACAAGCATTTCTCCCTCTGCTCATCCCACATATTATGATCTCTGTAATCAATAGCCCTGTGGGAGAATTGGAGGCTGTCCAGACTATCTTGGGCATAACAAAGAGTGCCCCAACCAACTACTACTTAGCACATTGCCTGACACACACTGAGTGCTTAATAAATACTCGTTATTGACTGACTGATAACTAATTACACTACTATGGGACCCTTCAATCAATCAATCAATCAGTAAACGTTTAAAAGTGCCTATTATGTGCCATATACTATACTAAGCCCCTGGGATACAAAAAGAAGCAAAAAGTCCCTGTCCTCAAGGAGCTTATAATCTAATGAAAGAGACAGCATGTAAAACATATATACAAAGTAAACTACATACAAGACAACTAGGAAATAATTAATAGAGTGAAAGCATTTGGAATTAAAAAGAGTTGGGAAAGGCTTCCGGTATAAAGTGGGATTTTAGTTGAGACTTAAAGGAATCCAGGGAGATCAGTAGGTGGAACTGAGGAGGGAGAATGTTCCAGGCATGGGGCATAGCCAGAGAAAATTATTAGAGTCAAGAGATGGAGTGTTTTGTTTTTGGAATGACCAAAAGGCTCATGTCACTGGATCAGAGTATGTGTAAGGGAGGTGGATGTAAGGAGAATGAAAGAGTAGCAGGAAGCCAGATTATGAAGCACTTTGAAGGCCAAATAGAACAATTTTAAATTAATTTTTCTTTTTTTTCAAACAGAACATGTATTTGATCCTGGAGGTAACCACTGGAGCTCATTGAGTAGGGGAGTGACATGGTTAGATCTGTACTTTGGCTATTCAAACCTCAGAATAGTGTCTTATACATATTAGACATCACCATAATTGTCATCATCATCATAATCATCACCACCACCACCACCACCACCATCATCATCATCCATGGAATTCATATAGCACCTACTATATTCCAGGCATTCTTCTAAACACTTTACAATATGATCCCATTTGTTCCTTACAATAACCTTGACAGGTAAGTGCTATTATTGTCCTCCTATTATCCCCACTTATGAAGTTGAGGCATCTGCAGGTTAAGATCCTGACCAGGGCTAGCAAATATCTGAAACTGAATTTGAACACAGGACTTCCTGACTTCAGGACCAGAGCTCTATCCACTGTGCTACCTAGCTACCTTCATAAAAGTAATTTGAACTGAATTGAAATGTATATCTATACAACTTCTATACCAAATTCCCATCCTGGAAGCTGGTGGAAAGGCTAGAAGGTCCTATTTGTTCACATCACTAAGTTGATAAGTTGCTTATTAGTTGGAATGTCTCTTTTCGCTCTGCATCTGATGTTATATCCCAATGGTCTTTTCTATGGTGACATGACTTCAACCCTGAATTATATCTTCTGACCCCTGTCCATCACTGGTCATGGCAAATGGGTAGAAATGACAGATTTTAATAGTATAGTAGTAGTATAGAGAGTAGAGAATAGTAGACTATTCTCTAATTGTGTTTGGGAGGCAGTGTTAAGGTATGTAAAATAGCAATCACCTTTAAGTGAGAAGACTGAGCTCCCACTTCTGTCTGACTCTTATGACCTTGGGAAAGTCACTTGGTCTATCTAGAGTCTCATATTCCTTATCTGTAGAATGAAGAGATTGGATAAGATGGTATCTGAGGTCCTTCCCTACCTTTATCATCTCTATGATCCAATGAACTGGTCAGAGTATGGTCTTGGGAGAGGTGGGAGGCAGTTCAACAGCTTTAGGTGATATGTCTCATTGAGGTGGGGTGGAGTGCAGTCAGTGAAGTTTTTGGAATAAGAAGATTTAAGTTTCAAGGAAAAATATTGAATTTGGGCTAAGGGCCAATGTCGTGTTACTACCTCTATTTCTCCTCCCTAAAATTTGGATAAGATCCAGTTTGTACTTCCACTCCTACTGCCATCCTGATCTTCTAATTGGAATGTGAACCTCCAATACAAAGAGAAGTAACCTTCCTTTAGAACTAAGACCTCCCATCTCCCCCTGCTCCTTGATAAAAGAAGAAAAGGAAGGCTGGTGAACAATGAAAATTTCTTTTCCTGCCATGAGGAGTTGACTTCTAAACCCTTTCCTGACTAATCTTTATCCTCCAGAGGAAAGAGGAGTACTGAAGCAGGGTCTTCCATTTAATCATCTTGCCATGTGCCTCCCATCTCATACTGCACCCATCTCCAGTCCAATCTGTCCAATATCCAGCCTCCTTTGGGAAGTGGAGTGACACTGTCTATGCATTGATGAACATTATTATACCTGGTCATATTTTTTTCACATCCCAGTGCCTCTGAACCCCTGTAGGTCATCACCAAAGCCTATTCACTACCCTCCACCTCCTGATTCCTTATTCCAATCTTGCTCAACCCTTTCACCCCAGTTTCAACCAAATATCACCCAGCCTTTCTACTGTGCCCTGTATTCAGTCTTTTCCTCTCACATTTCTTCCATCTTCTAGTTATTACTGAAATCTGGCTCTCCATTGATGTTACAGCCTCCCTGAGCACCTTTTTCAGTACCGGCTACATTTTTACTAATTCCCATTGGTTCACTGGCTGATGTGGGGAAGTTGTAATGTTCCTTGCCTCTCCCTGACACTTCCAGGTTCTTGCCCACACCTCCATCATTCAGTGATCTCTCCTCCTTTTGAGGGTCATGCTATTCATATCTACCACTCATTCAAAATCCTGGCAACTATTGTCCAGAGACCTCCAGGTTACTCTCCTTTCTCTCTCAATGAGTTTGGAACACAATTTTTCTTGCCTCTCCAATTCCTGCCTTCATACTACAGGACTTCATCATACATATTGATTCTCCCTCAAATATTTTAACCATTTAGTTCCTCAACCTACTCATTTCTAATTACCTACTCCTCTGATTCTTTGTGACCTTATTTGGGGTTTTTTTGGGCAAAGATACTAGAGTTGTTTGCCATTTCCTTCTCCTTATCATTTTACAAATGAAGACTGAGGCAAACAGGGTTAAGTGACTTGTCCAGGGTCATACAGCTAGGGAGTATCTGAGACCAGGTTTGAACTCAGGAGGATGAGTCTTCCTCATTTTAAGCTCAGTGTTGTATCCACTGTGCTATCTACCTCTGTGCCTTCATCCAAGTCATTGATAAAAATATTGAGCACAGGGTAATTCTGAGGCACTGTAAGCTCCTTTTGAGTTGTTGTTTGGTAGAGTCAGACTCCTCCTGAGAGACTGTGGACCATATTGTCCATGAGGTTTTCTTGGCAAAGACACTGGAGCGATTTTCCATTTCCTTCTTCCATCCCCATTGACATCTGACCAACAATTCCACTTCTTAGACCTTGTCCATTACTTAGTTCTGAATCAGTCCAAATTGACTATGATTCCAACAATTTTAGCTATCCCATAATGGAATGAGCTGCTTGGGAGGTAGTTTTTCTGGAACAATTAAAGAATAAGATGGATTACCGGCTGGACTGGAGACAGGAAGCTGGACTGGAGACCTTGCAGCAGTCATAAAAGCTAGTGTGGTCTTGGATTGTATCAAGAAAAGAAGGGTGCTCAGAAAAAAGAGGGTGATCATTCCTCTATCATCTGCACAGGTTCAGCTACACCTGGAGTACTGTGTTCAGTTATGGTCAACCCAGTTGAGAAAGGATGTTGATAAACCAGAGAGCATTCGGAGGAGGGCAACCAGGATGTTGGAGGGATTCTAGACCATGTCATGAGTTGACAATATGGGTTGAAGGAAGTAGAAATGTTAAGTCTGGAAAAAAGAAGATGTGGAGAAGACATGAGAACTGTTTTCAAGTATATGAAGGGTCATGTGGAAGAGGGGTGAAACTTGTTCTGTCTGACCCCACAGGGAAGAACCAGGGCCACTGGATGAAAGTCACCAAGAAATAAATTTAAGCTTAATGGGAGGAAACCTTCCTAATAATTGGAGTTAGACCAAAGTGAAATGTGTTATCTCAAGAGATAGTATGTTTCTTCTCAATGGAGGCCTACAAGCAGAGCTTGCATGACCACTCATTGGATAGGTTTGGTCTAGCCAAAATGTCCTACCTATTGTTCCCTGTGGATGGCACTCTCTTGTTTCCATGCCTTTGGTCAGGCCTTTGCCTGGAATGCACTCCCTAGAGGACCAGACACTGCTAACCAGAAAAATCTGAGTTCAAATCTGGATGTGTGACCTTGGACATGTCATTTAACCTTCATTTGTCTCAATTGTTTGTAAAATGGGAATAATAATAGCACCTACTTCCCAGAGTTGTAATGAGGATAAAATGAAATATTTTGAAGCATTTTGCAAACCTTAAAATGCTACAAAAATGCTAGTTATTAATCAATAAGCATTTGTTAAGTACCTACAATGTGACAGTAACTATGAAAGTCACTACACATACAAATATAAGCAATAAAACAATCGCTACTTTCCAGGAAGCAGGTAGGTGGCGCCATGGTGCACAGTGTTAGGCCTAGAGTTGGGAAGACCTGAGTTCAAATCCAGCCTCAGACTCTTACTGACCTCATGACCCTGGGCAAGTCACTTAACCTCTGTTTGCCTTAACCCACTAGAGAAGGAAATGACAAACCACTCCAGTGTCTTTGCCAAGAAAACCCCCTGGGCAGTATGGTCCACAGGCTCTCAGGAAGAGTTTGACATGACTGAACAAGAACTCAGAAGGAGTTTACATTCATATTGGAAGAACAATAAGTATTTTAATGCTACCTCTTACACCAATCCTTTTCTGATCCTGCTAGTTCTTGGTATCCCCCTGAATTAGCTGTATATTTATTTTGTTCATATTAATACATGAAAATGTTGTATCCCCCAATAGGATGTAAGCTTTTCAAGGGCAGATCTTTCACTTTTTCCCTAGAACCTTAGCATAGTATCTAGAATACAGCAGGTGCTTAATAAATGTCTACTCCTTAGTCATGTTATAAAGGGGATTATTTCTTTGGGTATGGGTTAGACTAGAGCACTGTTGAGGTCCCTCCCAACCCTAAAATTCTATGATTTCTATTCCCAAATTTTCTAAAATCTTTTCAAAATGGTTCTACCAGCTTTGGGCTATTGGAGTTTATAGTATGTTCCAGTGGGCTTTAATTATGATTGCTCATTATTATTATATTTTAATTATCTAGGAAGTAGCCCCTAAGCATTTTACAGGAGACAGTTTTCCACCGGAGTATTATTTCCCACAAGATTAATGGGTTTTGATTCATGGTACTCAGACAACGAAAGAACTCGGGACGTTGATACTGTTAATGGGTTTTTATTTCTCAGATAATTATAGCTCCCAATTCTATAGCACTTTATAGTTTATGAGACACTTTCCTGTGAAGTTTATGAGACCAAACCGGGGGGGAAAGTAATGCCCTGTGTATTACCCTGCTTTTACAGATGAGGAAACCAAGGTTCATGGAGGGTAAGTGACTGGCTCAGGTCATCTTGTCTATTCCCCTTCCTTTTTCAGATGAAGGAAAGGAGGCTTATCCATGTACATGACTTGTCTAAGGTCACAAGTACTAAGTATCTGAATCAGGATTTGAACCTGGACCCTCTGGCCTCAAAGCCACTGTTTTTTCCACTAGCTAATCCTTGTCACATGCTTAATAAATCACAAAGTCACAGAGTCACAGAATTTCAGTGTGAAGGGATGCCGGCGGTCATTTAGGCCAAATATAAGAACTTCCTAATGACATTCCTGATAAATGGTTATCCCGTTCCTGGTGGATAACCATTTCTACTCAGGGGGAACCTGTTACCTTTCAGGACAGTCCATCCCACATTTGGAAAGTGCTCATTTGAGGGAATCATTTCCTTACATCACACCATATTGGGCAGTTAAAAGATTCAAGAACCGAATTTACTGCAAACTAGCTTTGTGATCTTAGCTATAGTTTACCCATCTGCAAAATGGTCACCACCCTGCCTACCCAGGAGGGGTGTTGTGAGAATCGAGTAGAGCATATGACTTCTTATCAGATGTGAAAGTGCCTCCCAAAGTGTAAAACCCTATTCGAGTAATCCAGGAAAGGCAGTGTGCACTGGGGGACAGGGATAGGACCTCAGAAAAAGAAAAATCTGGGCTCAAGTCCTCCATCACACACTGACCGGCTATTTAACCTCTCTACAAACAGAGACAGCTAAGTGTCAAGGTAGATAGAGCCCTGGGCATGGAGTCAGGAACACCTGTGTTCAGATCTGATCCCAGACACTTAGTAGCTGTGTAACCCTGGGCAAGTCACTTGAGCTCTGTCTGATTAAGTTTTCTCAAGTGTAAAATTGGGGATAATAATAGCCTCTACCTCCCAGGGTTGTTGTGAAGATCTACAAGTAGTTGTCTTGCATCTATGTGAAGACTTCCAAGAAGGGAAACTCAGCCCTTCCTGAGACAGGCGGCTTGTTCTATTTGATAACTCTAATGGTCAGGATGCCTTTCCTGTCATCAAACTTAATCCAGCCTTTTGGATAGCTTCCACCCATGAACTCCTGGGGTCACATGGAACAAGCCTGATCTCCCCTCCACATGATGGCCCTTCAAATACTTGATGAGTTACCACATCCCTCTTGAACCTTCTCTTCTCCAAGCCCCACACACTCAGTTCCTTCCATTTTCTAGTCTAGACTAGAGGCAGCACTCTACAGTAGAAAGATCCCAGGTTTTGGGATCAGAAGACCTGGGTTGAAATTCTGCCTCACATGATTATTAACTGTGAGCCTTTGAGCAAGTCATCTTCTTTGGGACTCAGTTTCCTCAAGAGGTTAGATTAGATGGCCTTTCTGATCTGGCTTTAAATCTATGACCTTGTGTCATGCTAGAAAATCAATAACATAAGACTGACTGAATTAAATTGACTGATTATGGCAATCTGATATGGAATACTTAAGTTGTCTGATTATTTTGGTCTGATACACTCAGCCATAGACTTATCTCTCCCTTATGTATTCAGAGGAAGTGTTGGATTAGTGGGACTGCAGTATCAACAAACGACACTCTCTAATTAGTTTAATTAATTATCCAGCGCAGAATATCTGGTCTATTGGACAGATTCCTGATTTTTCAAACGCAATTTTTGTGTGCATGTGCATGCATGCATAAGGATGACTATGTATGTGCTTGAATATGTGTGTGTGAATTTAGAATTGTATTTAGATCTTGGGGGCCCTATATTTTTGCAACTTTTCATGATACTATCCAGCTAAATTCAACATGGCCAGAACTGAACTTGTTCTCTTCCCCTCCCCTCCCAATCCTTTCCTCTTCCAAACTTCTCCATTACCCTCAAAGGCACCATCATTCTTCCAGAAACCCAGGCTGGTAACCCGGAGGTCATCCTTTTTATTTTTATTTTCCCCTACTTAATAGTATTTTATTCTTTCCAATTTCATGTAAAGATAGTTTTCAACATTTGCTTTTATAAGATTTTGAGCTCCAAATTTTTTCTCCCTCCATCCCTTCCCTCTCCCCTCCTTGACTCCTCACTCTTTCTCACTGCCCATGTCCAACCACTTGCTAGTTGAGGGAATTAGAACACAATGTGGCAGTGGTAATTGAGTGAACCACACTGACTCCATCTTGGGACTCAATTCTAGAGCTAGTTCAGTTCCCTTTCTATTTAATTATGGGTCTAATATAATTTTTGTCTTGTGAAAAAAATTTATTCCATTATGGGAATCATGAGAAAACTTGAATGCATTATTTGAACCTAGCACTGCATGACTGGGAAACTGCTTGTTCACTTATTTAAGTCATGTCTGACTCTTCATGACCCAATTTGGGGTTTTCTTGGCAAAAATACTGGATTAGTTTGTCTTCTCCTTCTCCAGCTCACTTTACAGATGAGGAAACCGAGGTAAATAGGGTAAAATGACTTGCCCAATGTCACACAACTAGTGTCTTAGGCTGGATTTGAACTCATGAAAATGAATCTTCCTGACTTCAGTCCTGGTATTCTATCCACTGTGCCACCTAACTTTCCCCAATTTGTTGCTTAGATACCCTTAACTAATGACCTAGGTTATGCTGACCAGAAACCCATTCAGATCTGAAGATTGATGCAAGGGATTTTCTTACAATTATATATCTCAAGCAATTCTTATGTCTTTCCTGAAAATTGGAGCTATACTGATCCGGCAGGTATTGTTTCCATGTTCCTTTGATTAAATACAGACACTTCTGGGGAGTGGGACACCTCTTTTTCTGATTTCAGGGAATTACACCTCTTTGTTCTCCCCCTCCCAACTAGGCAAATCCCTAATCTTTCGTCCAATTAGAAATCAGACGACCTAATTCTGTATCCTGGTCAATCGTTTTCTTTCAATTAATTGATCTTATTTGATTAATTGTGTTCAATGCCTAAAATCTGTCTCCTCCTATATTCGAGGTCTAGTGCCAAAGCTGAGGAAGGTCTGGTCTGGATTTGTTGTGCAATCGGAATGCATTGTTTAAAAAATCAATGTACTTGGAAACTTCCACCTTTCTTTTCCTGTCATTTCATCTCTTTCCTACCACCCAGCTCATGTCACTTCTACCCTAGCAACATCCCTTGTATTTGGACCTTCCCGGTCTCTCCTCTTGACACTGTCACCACCCGGAAGCCCCTTATCACCTCACACCCGGACGATGGTTGATTTTCCTTCATTAAATCTCTCCCCACTCCCAGGCCATCTTCCACTTGACTTTCAACTGATCACTCCAAAACATAGGTGTGATCATGTCACCCTCTCTCCCAACCAGGATCAAATATTAAAAGCCTCTGTTTGGTTTTCCAGACCCTTTATGATCTGGCCCCCTACCTGCCTTTCCAGATTTCTCACCCCTTACTCCTCCTTGCTGTTCCTGGCATAGGACAGTCCATCTCCCAATTCCATGCCTTTGCATTTGCTTTCCCTTCACACTCTCCCTCCTCATCTCTCTCTCCTGGCTTCTCTAGCTTCCCTTGGGAAGCCTTTCCTGATTCCCCTTAATGCTAGTGCTTCCAACTACTCCTGACATACTTATTTGTACATTGTTGTTTACGTGCTGTCTTCCCCATTAGACTGTGATCTCCTTGAGAGCAGGGTCTATTTTCTGCCTTTCTTTGTATCTCCAGCACTTAGCAAAGTGACCAGAATGTAATAGGTGCTTAATAAATGCCTGTTGACTTGAAATGTTGTTCTTACATTTTTATGGATCAATCCTATGTTGGGAGGGTGTTATTGTGAGCAGTAATTCAGTCTGTGATAATGGTTCCAATTCCAGTACAATGTGTTGATTGACTTTCTAGGATATTTTGAGGCCTGTATTTCTAGTGTGGTGATTTGTCATCTGTCAGCCTAGGAAAAATAGTGAGCTTCTGATGTATAATTCTAGCCAGCATGTTTATCTTCTGGGGATTCAGTCGATGCTTTTATTGTCGTGGTTACTAACCCAACACCTTCTTGTGAGTTAGGCATCAGCAGTCCCAAACACTCAGGCTCCATGTTCTGGGAGCACACAGGTGAGTCCTGGTACTTAGATGGGGGATCCTGGGAGCACACAGGTGAGTCCTGGTACTTAGATGGGGGATCCTGGGAGCACACAGGTGAGTCCTGGTACTTAGATGGGGGATCCTGGGAGCACCAAGGTGAGTCCTGATACTTAGATGGGGGATCCTGGGAGCACTCAGGCTTCTTTCCTCTTGGCCCTATCAGGCTCAAGCTTGTACCCTGCTCAGAGTGGCCGCAGTTCCTTCCCAACTCAGATCTTTCCCTTGTTGGTTTTCTAAGAGCCTTTTCTCTTCTTTGTTCCAGGATCTTTCACTTCAGCCCAAGTGAAGCTTCCTCTGCTCTCTAGACTGTACCACTTGAATTCCCCTATCTATCTATCTATCTATCTATCTATCTATCTATCTATCTGTCTGTCTGTCTGTCTGTCTGTCTGTCTGTCTATCTATCTATCTATCCATCTGTCCATATCAGCCCTATCCCTCTTCCACCTATCCTCTTGTACCCTGTACATTGAGCCCCCTGAATCCTCTGTCTGCTTATTAACACAGTGCCTTTCAAGGTGGACATGAGCCTTCTTTCTCTCCCACCCCCTCTCAATTGTAAATACTTACATATTTTATATTACATTTTACATATATGTGTGGTTTCCTCCCCAAAGGATATAAGGTCTTTGAGAGCAGGGACTACTTCATGTTTGTCATATTCTTAGCACCTGACATAATGGCTGGTACATAGTAGGTACTTTAATCACTAATTGTTGAACATTTGTTTCTTCAGATCCAATGGGAATATGGGGGTAGAGATAGACAAGGCTTCTTGTTGTTTCCTCTCCATTCAAGGACTATGAGATATTTCAGTTCTTCATAACCATCTTCTAATTTGCTTTCATTTACAGGCCAAGAAACAGCAACTAAAAATTCTCAGACTGATTTCAATTCATTACCCATTCACTACTAGGGTTAGATAAGAGTGGAAGATAAAGGAAACTTCAAGGGAGAAGTGATGAGATAGGAGCTGGCCTGATATAATGGAATGACCACTGGTCTGGGACCCAAGGGACCCATGATATCAACTTGGTTTTGCTACTAATCTGCTGAGAAATTTCAGGTGAGTGACTTTCCAACTCTGGGCTACTGATTTCACGTCTCTAGGGCTAGTTAGGCCATTAGACATCTAAGGATCCTTTGTGTTCCAAACAAATGACACATTTTAGCATTCCAGTTTCTAAAAAACGTTTGAGTTTTAATATTCTGTGTTCCCAAAGTTTCTTTCACCTCTGACCTGTGTTCTAAAGTTCCTCCCTGCTCTGACTTTAATGTTCTAAGGCCCATCTCAACTCTGACACTCTCTGTTCTTATATTCCTCTCAGTTCTGACATTCTATGTTCTAAAGTCTCTGCCAGCCCTAACATTCTATGTTCAAAGGTCCCTCCCAACTCTGTGATTCTGTGTTCTAATCATCCTCCCAGTTCTGACATTCTCTGTTCTAAGGCCTCTTTTAGTTCTAACATTTTGTGTTCTAAGGATCCTTCCAGACCTGGCATTCTAGGTTCTAAGGCCCCTCTCAGCTCTAATATTCTGAGACTATGATTTGGGATAGAATACACTGACTGACCAGGATGCTGGGAAAAGCTGTGGCACCTTTCACAGAGCTTAGTAAAAATGCTATAATTAAAAAGGGAGATAAGAAAGAAGTTATGTTTCTGTCTTACAGGCTGAGCCTTGTAATAAGGCCTCAGTGCTAACAAATCAGTGCAAACAGCAGGCCAGAGAGGCAAGGCTGTACACAGAATTCACATATCTTCAGATGTGGTGAGTGACAACACTGTTACGGGGTTAATTTTTTGTTCAGGATTTACCAACCTGGAAGTATTTTCTTCCACACTGCTTCTTTTCTGTCTCAAACGAGAGCTCGGGCTTTGTCAAGATCGTTAATCAATCCATAAACATTCATTAAGCTCCTACAATGCGCCAGACTCTGTGTTAAGCACTGGGGATACATGAGAAGCCAAAGGATGGTGTGTGCTCTCAAGGAACTCCTCTCCTTCTGCAGGAGGCCTCTCCATAATGTTCTTCTTCAGCTCCACCCAGCTCCAGCCATGAGTTCCTTCATGGCTCAGCCCAAGTACCACCTCTTCCAGAAAGCCTTCCCTGACTCTCCCAGTTGCTCCTCCTCCTTCCATGTACAATGGACATACCTCAGAAGGCACTTCCCAGTGCCATCCTGATAATCCATAAAGCCCAGGAGAGTTTCCTAGAGAATAGGGCATTAAATGAATCCAGCCCAGGGATAGGGTAGATGAGTTAGGAGGAGGATTGGCTGACCCCTTCCCTGGCCACAGGGACAGGCCAAACAAAGCCTTTGTGGAATTGTTTTGAGTCAGACAAATGGTCAAGCCCTGCAACTGCCTGTGTTTTGGTTTCCTGGCCCAACACAGCTTTGCAGTTCTGACCCCTTGCTTCATCAATAGTCATTCTCACTCTCTCGGTAGGAATCTTGCCCAGCCTTTCAGATTGAGTTTGCCCTTCTCCCACCTTGGACCCAGTTGCCTCTACCTCAATTCAATTCAACAAAGACAGCTTTTATGCTTAGCTTTGGACAAGGGACTGTGAGGCCCTGAGGATCTAAACACATCCAAGAAATGGGTCCTGGTCTCAAAGAGCTAACCTTCTACTAAGTGACTGTAAGAGGTACATAAATAAGGATGTCCCCCATATAGCTGAGTGGGCAGCCCTCTAGCCTGCATTCACAACTATTAGAAATCACACATATAACATCTTGAATGAAGGCCCTATGGTTCAATGCTTGGCCCCCGTGGTAGAGATGGGCAGTGTTCATTATGCCTCACCAAGAGAGGGTGTCAGAAGAAATGGAGGTAGAGAAACCCATCCATGCCTGACCTTTCCTCAGGTACAGGCCTTAAGCCTGCTGGGAGGCTGGACAGTGGTCTGAGTACAGGCATCACATGACGAATGCCTGCGGATAAATAATAATGGCTCTGGTTGAGGCTTAGGGCCTGCAAAGAAAGGTATATTGGATGATCAACCTTCCAAGTCTCTTGATTTGGGTTTTATGAAAGCTCTTCTGCCCTCAGACTGAATTGTCCAAAAACCTAAGCAAAGACAGTTCCTTAACCCAAAGCAATGAATCTCCAACAGTGAGATTTTTAGGTGCTGTGGCAGTCAGAAGAGGAATATATTTAGAAATAAAGATATTTTTAATATCATTCATATCACAGATTATAAACACTCATGAAATCTATTGTTTTTGTTCTTGACCTGGTGGAAACCCATATCTGGCCATTGGAGGTAGGCCAGACAGTGTACCCTTCCTTCCTCAAATGTTTGCCACATCCTCCTTACAACAAACTGAGCTGGGTTCTACCCTTCACATCCCCCGCCTCCATGCAAGCAGCATTCAATAAGTGAAATGAAATCATATAGGTGGGCTGTACCTGATGGTAAGAATTTATCTATCTATCTATCTATCTATCTATCTATCTATCTATCTATCTATCTATCTATCTATCTGTTGGTCTCTCTCTCTCTCTCTCTCTCTCTCTGTCTCTGTCTCTCTATGTAAGGGCAATCAAAATAGGAGGTATGTTCATAAACATAGATACCACAGTCACAGAATCACATAATTTGGAATTGCAAAGAATCTAAATGACTAGAGTCCAACTCATAAACACCTCCCCCCCCAAAATTCTTGAGAATGAATTGGAAGATTATTATTTTAAAATAGACCTTTATTGATATCTCTTATTTTTATATTATCTCGATATCTCTTTGTATCCTTCACCCTGCCCCGTCCCAAAGTAACATTCTTTATAACAAAGAATATTTTTTTAAAGAAAACTGATAAAACATTCAGTAAATCTGATCAATGCATTGAGGAAGTCTGACAGTTTATGTTATGTTCATGGAAGATTAATTTGTGGAGCTGTGTGGAGGCTGAATTGTAGGGGGAAAATACCAATCCGGAGACTTATATTATTATTTCAGTGAGAGGCTAAAACCTGGCCTCAGACATGAGCTGTGTGGCCCTGGGCAAGTCACTTAATACTGTTTGCCTTAGTCTCCTCATCTGTAAAATGAGCTGGAGAAGGAAATGGGAAACCACTTTATTTTTATGAAGGTACTTTGATTAAGTAGAACTAGGTTAGGTGACTACTACTGGCAAACCACTTTATCTTTGCTAAGAAATCTTCCAATGGGGTCATGAAGAGTTAGACGTGACTGAAAAATGACACAACAGATGTAACATTCAATATTCTAAGATTCCTTTGGGCACTGATATTCTGTTTTAAGGTCCTTTCCAGTTCAGACATACTATGTTCTGAGTACCTTCTAGATGTAAAATTCAGTATTATTATGATTCCAATTAGACTCAAAGTGACTTGAGGACTTTCACTTTTTCTGAGTTAACCAACCACTGGATGATGGCGCATAGGACTGACCCACAGTCTGTGTTTATCAAGTCTTGTTGTCAGATTCTTAATACTTCCAGGGCTCATACTCTAATGTGATTTTGAATTTTCCCTGATCTATGGTTAGTTCCTACTTTGCAACACACTTGGACCATCCTGCTCATGCTTTTTGTTCTTACAGGACCCTCAGATCCTAAAATTTAAAGCTGGAAAGTACCTTAGAGTGCATGTGGTTCAACTGTTTCATTTTACAGATAAAGAAAATGAGACCCAGAGAAGGGAAGTAAGTGGCTTGGCCAAGACCACAGGGCAATGTGTGCACAAGCATCTGAACTCAGGTACTTTGGCTCTAAATCCAGGTTTCTAATAGCCTACTACACTCCTACTTAGCGGCTGGCCACTGACCCTTCCCTCCCAGTCCCCACCAAGCCCCCCATATCAGCAGATATTACCCTTAGACTTAGAAACTGGAGAGCCAGCCAAGTTCTCTAGGCTCTGAGGCTATACTGCCCAGCTTCCTGATGGATTTCTGTGCAAGCTCTTTGCTGCTCCTGAGCAGAGGGCTGTAGAGTAGGCCCCCAGTCCCTCCCCCAGCCTTCCCAACAAATTCTCCTTGATTGAGCAGCATTAGGAAAGACTGCATCAAAGAGAATGTAGAGACTTGTGTTGGTGTTGCCAGGGGCGACATTAGATAGGAGTTATATGAAACATTAAGGGTGCTGAAGTGTAATCTGTTTGACATTTCAAGACATTTTCCAGTGAAACAGGAGGCTCAGAACATTCACACACAACAAAATCTCTTCTCCCTCCCACCTCCTATGCCCTCCTCCCCCTCCACCAGTGGCCTTCGCCTCCCAGTTGCTGTTAATTTAGTTTAGGGAGTTATTCATAGAATAATTGAATCACAATCAGGTTTAGTGGGAAACCCCTGGGGCTTTGGAGGCTGTGCCAGCTGTGGGACCAGGGGTAAGTGAATTCACCTCACCAAGCCTCAGTTTGTACAGCTATAAAATGGGCATAATGATGCCTTTGCCCCTTAACTGGGTTATTCTGAATATCCAATAAGATAAGTTGCCTTTTTAAATGCTTTGTAACCATGAAGTGCTACAGCTGTTGTTGATATGACAACATAATAATAGTTGATATAATTGATATAACAATACCATAATTATATCTATTGATATAACAAGTAAATGGGGCAGCTAGATGAAACAGTGCATAGAGTGCTGGGCCTGGAGTCAGAAAGACTCATCTTCCTGAGTTCAAATACAGCCTCAGACACTTACTAGCTGTGTGACCTTGGGCAAGTCACTTAACCCTGTTTGCCTCTGTTTTCTCATCTGTAAAATGAACTGGAGAAGGAAATGGCAAACCACTCCAGTATCTTTGCCAAGAAAACCCCAAATGGGGTCAGGAAGAGTTGGACAAAACTGAACAACAAATAATTATTTTATTTTTTGTGGTTTGCTATTGTTATTATTAGTAGTGAGGTTGAAAGGGATTTTTGCTTGGTTTGGACCAATGAAGGTGCTTTGATTAAGCAGAACTAGGTTGAATTACACCATTGGCGATCAATAAATCAACCGATAAGTATTTATTAATTGCCCACTCTATGCTGGATGCTACTACTTTCTGGGAACACAAATGCTCACAGAGAGGGGACAACAAACATATAAAGAAATATATAGTTGCCTCCCAGCCATCTCCTGGCACTTGATGAATACTTAATAAACATTTGTTGACTTGTCAACATAGAAAAATACAAAGAGAAAAAATACAGTGTAATTAAATACAAGAGAGTCGAAGGAGGGGGCAAGACATTGCAAGCATGGGGAAGGTTTTATGTAGAAGGTGATGTCTTAGCTGTGTTTTGAGGGAAGAAATGGGTTTTCTGTAAGGTGGTGCTGAGGAAGGAGTACATTCTGCTCATGGAAGATAACCATGGCAAAGGCATAGAGATATATGTGAAAAAGGGAGAGAGCCCCAGTTTGGATGGATCATGGACTATTGGAAAGGGGAGTAGTGCACAATGAGGCTGGAAAGAGATTGGGGCTGAGTTGAGAAGGGCTTTGAGAGCTAAATAGAGAAATTTGCGTAGCATTCTATATACAATAAGGAGCCGCTGGGATTTGTTTGGTAAGGGAGTGACCTGATCTGATCTCTGCTTAAGGAAAATCACTTTGGCAGCTGGTGCGGAGGATGTATTGGAGTGGGCAGGACTTGAGGAAGAGATCAATTAGGAGGGCACCTCAATAGTCCAGACAATAAATGATGAGGGCTTGAGCTAAGGTGGGGAATTGGAGAAAATGGGTTCGGTGAGATGTTGTGATGGTAGAAACTGCAAGATTTGGCAACTGACTAGGTATGTGTAATGAGGTAGAGTGAAGAGACAAGGATAACAACAGGGAGAATGGGGGAACAAGGATCCCTTCAATAGAAAATAACCCAAGTTTGGTGGAGGAGTGACAGCTAACGGGTGGCTGGTAGCTGGACTCACAGTGGGGAGGTTATCCAACATGGCGCTCTTCCTACCTGTATGGCCATTCCTTCTCAATATCCTTTGCTGGATCTTCATTCCACGACCTGTGCTTTCTACCTGTGAGTGTACCTTAAGCCTCTGTCCCGTGCCCTCTTCCCTTTTTTCTCTATTCTCTCTCATTTGATGGTCTCATCAGTTCTCATAGGTTCTAATATCTCTATGTAGATGGCTCCTTTATGTATGTCCAAATGTGGTCTTTCTTCTGAGCTCCAGTCCTACATCACTGGGCCCTTTGAACTGGGTGTCCCCTAGATATCCTAAACTTAATGCTTCCAAAACAGAACTTAACACCCTCTTCTTCAATGTGCTTTCTCTTCAAAGTGCCCTCTTACTGACAAGTAAATAACCTCAGTGTAACCCAAATAGCTGCCAAATGTTGTCATTTCCATCTCCACCACATTTCCTATACATGTGCCCCTCTCTTCATTTAGACATCCACCATCCTAGTTCAGGCTTTCATCAATTATTGCTTCCTGGTTGGGATCCCCACTTAAATATCTATCCATCCTCCAGATTCATCTGGCAAAGTGTTTTTCCTTGAGCACAGGTCTGACCAGATCAGCCTTATTGAACTCCAGTGGATCCCGATTAGCTATGAGATCAAATATAACGTTCTTTCTTTGCTATTTGGACCTTTCTATACCCTAGCAGGGTTGGGGAACCTGCAGCCTTTTGACTGAGTCCAAGTTTTATGGAGCAAATCCTTTTATTAAGGGGATTTGTTCTGTGAAGTTTGGTTTCAGTCAAAGAGCCACACTTGAGGACCTAGAGAACCACATATGGCCTCGAGATCACAGGTGCATCAGGCCTGTACCCCTTCCTCCCTTTCCAGTCTTTTTATATTTACTCCTTTTCATGCACTCTATGATTCTTCTAAATTATCCTACCTGGTGTTCTCCACACAAGACACCAATCTCCTACCTTGATGCCTTTTCATTGGCCCCATGCCTAGAAGACTCTTCCTCCCCAACACTACCAGAATCCCTGGTTTTCTTAAGAACTGAGCTCAAATGCCACCTTCTGCAGCAGACTCTGCCCAATCCTCCCAGCTGCAATATCTTTGCTGTAAAGTTACCTTGTATGTTTCTATCTTTGATAAACCTAGTCATGTTTGTGTCTCCCCTACTTGAATGCAAGTATCCAGAGTGCAGGGATTATTTTTCCTCTCTTTTCTGTATACCAAGGATTTAGCACAGGGCAAACATTTAACAAACACTCGAAAATTGAGATTTATGGATTTAACCCATTGTTCCAACCCTATCAAGTTAGAAGAACTTGGTTCTGCAAACCAAGAGGTTAACTCTCCCTTCCAGATTAATGTAATTTCTAAATTTGTTTAGTATGCCTTCACTCAAGCTTTTGACTGAAATGCCAAATGGCCTGGAATCCAAGAGAGCCTTCTACCCTCCCTACAAAGGGTTCCCTGGCCACAAGGAGACAGACAGCTTAGGAATACAAGTCCAGAAGCCTGGGCTGTCCCAGATTTTATCTGATGCATTAAATGGAGAGAGAGGTTGGTGCCTTTGTCAGATTTGCCTTCCTGCTCTCACAGCTCAGTCTCCTTGCTTCCCTTATTGTGGCAGCAGCTTCATTACCTTTCCTCTCCTCCCAGGGGAGGGCTCTTGGCTTATCCCTGGTTACCCTTCCTTTCTCTCGAGATACTAAGTACTGTGTAGATTCCAGCTCCAGACGGCATCTTCAATTGCAATTGTGTGTATATTTCACTCCTGGTACTACGTCTGGTTTTTATTCAAATGACTAGCGGGGAGAAGAGGAAATTATGATCTATACGAAATGCGAGCTGTGAGAGGTGAGGCGTGTTTTTCCCCCTAAACTTTTCTGTCATCTCTTAAACGAAATGCAAGGTAATTAAATTTAACGTAGTTTTCTTTTTACACTTCAATAAATATCATCTATGAAAATCAATTGGCATTTTCTGTACTTAACGCATAATAACTAGTCTTATAAATCTAAATTATCCCCATAAATCTAAATTAAATGCCTAGGTTTAAATGTATTTAGGACATTAATTAATAAAGTGCTAGCACATAACCATTACTAATCTGTTTACTTCGAGCCCGACTTTCATTTCCAAAGGATTTATTTCTTTGCAGTGTGTGGGTGGCAGGAAAGAAGGCTGTGCCAGGGGTGCCAACCAGTTCTATAACTGTTGTACTCGGTATAGATTACCACCCTGTTCCTCTCCATGGCATGGAGGGGATTGAGAGCCTCTTTCTACTTGGGGGGGAATCACACACAATTAGGGAAAGAGACATAATGGAAAGAACTTGGAATCTGATGTCAAGGATGTCTGATTTTACTCCTTGCTCAATGTACTTACACTGTGACCTTGAAGTCACTTGCCTTTCCTGGCCCTAAGTTTTCTTATCTTTAAGAGAAGAGGGTTGGATTCATTGATCTCATCCTTCTGGTTCAATCATTTAACATTTCGTGTTCCAACATTCTATGCTCTAAGCTTCCTCCCATCTCTAGCATTCAATCTCTTTGTCTTTCTACCTCACTTTTCCTTCTTAGGATCTCTCATTTTCTTCAGAACTTAGGTCAAAAATCAGATATCCTCATGAAGTCTTTCTCCACACCATCACTCCTCTCTTCCCCCCTCCACACCCACTCCATCACCCTGTCTTCATTATGTATATATTTCTATTTTGCATGTTGTCACAACTATTAGAATGTAAGCTCCTTGAAGTCAAGGACTGTTTTGATTTTTGTCTCTGTACCTCCAGCACCCAGCATAGTGCCTTTTATGTTGATTGTTTGTATGTATGTTGATTGACTAACTGATTTGAACATTCATGGGGCCATCTCCAGTTGTCCTGATCCATATTCGGCCACTGGACCCAGATGGCTCTGGAGGAGAAAGTGAGGCTGGTGACTTTGCACAGCCCTGCCTCACTTAAATCCAATTCACTTCCACATCATGGCATCACCTGCCTGATGTCATGGTCCTCTTCGAGAATGAAGGATGAACAACAACAACAATTTGAACATTCTGTGTTCTGGTATGCCATGTTCTAAGCTCCCTTCCCTTCCTAACATTCTGTTTCATGTTCTAACATTCATCATTGCAGCATTCCATTCTCTTAAGTACCTTCCAGCTTTAGGATTTTATTTTGTTTTATTCTAATAGTTTGTGTTCTAACACTCTATGGGTCACCACCCATCTCTAACACTATTCTCTGTTCTGCCATTTTTTGTTTCTAGTATTTAATGTCCTGAGGCACGTTTCTCCTCCAAGATTCTGTATTCTAACATTATAGCCCAGTGGGTAGAACGTTATAGCTAGAGTGAGGTTGACCTGAGTTCATAGTCCTACCTCTTCCAAGAGCCAAAGACTATGGAAAAGTCATTTGAAGCTCCCCAAGTCTCAGTTTCTTCTTCCAAGCTCTGTAAAGTATTAATAACAATAATACTTATAATACTTATCATCACAAGATTATTGAAAGACTTAGTGGATTTTCAAAGCACTCTATGAATACTAATTGTTATTATTTTGTCACGTTTCAAAGTCCCTTCCTGGATGAGGAGAGAGGGACCTTTATTATTCTAGGTATGGATGGAAAATGCCCAAATGTGTTTGGTGGATACTTGCCTCAGACAGATGGGCACTTACCACTGGACTGAGCCTTCATCAGAGAATGTTAGAGATGGGGCTTAGAGGTCTCCTTATGCAATGCCTTTATTTTATAAATGAGGAAACTGAGACTCAACGATCTACCCAGGGTCATGCAGCTAGGAAGTATCTGAAGTGGCATTCGAACCCAAGCCTTTGTGACACTAGTTCTGGTGTCTGAATACATCCTGTGGGATCAGGCTGCTTCTAGGACTGAGCCTGAATCAGAGAGTACAGACTGTGGGAGCTGGGAGGGCCAGATCCTTGGAAATGTAGTGTCAGTAGACAAGTCTCCCCTTACTCTTTTCTGTCAGAGACAGAGTGGGCCATACAAGATGGGGTTGACACCCCTCCCACCCCCATAGCCCCCCACTGAGGCTTCTCATTGCCATGGGTTCCAGGCCTATATTTGTTTACTCTGTTTGACACCCTCCTGATATTTTCTGTGATTGAGATAATTTATTTGCTCCCATGCTAACTTTTATTGCTTATTGATTTTCTCTGGCCTTCGGAGGAGGCCGAGGCATCAGTTTTTATCTGCTTAACGCTGTAGAAATCACATAGTGGAAAGAGTGGGGTGTAAAATTCTACTGCACAAGAACGGGGCCTGGTCCATATTAATGCGGTTGTGATGACACTGGGTGCTTGATCACAGCCTGGATAATTTTGCCATCACTTCTGCTGTCCCATGGCCTGGGGAAGGCAAGGCAGACCAGGTCAGTACTGGACAGCATGGGTCAGGGTCAGGATTCCAGCCAGGTAATCCGGCAGACAAAAAAGCCAGAGGTCATGTTTCAAAGAAGCAGAAAAGGCAGGAATGTAAGAGATTATTAATAGCAAAATTAATTAAGTCAAGTTGGAAGGAAGTGGGGCCTAATTTGGGGAACATTAGAACACTCACACAATTAGGAAGGAAAGAAACAGGCATTCATTAAGTGCTTATTGTATACCAGGAACTTTACACATATTATATCACCTGATCCTTACAACAGCCCTGAGAGGTAGGTACTGTCATTATTCCCATTTTACTGTTGGGGAAACTGAGGTAGATAGAAGTTGAGTGACTTGCCCAGAGTCACACAGTTAGTGTCTGAGGCAGGATTTGAACACAGGTCTTTCTGATTTCAAGGCCAGAACCCTCCCCAGTACACCACCTGGTAAAGAACTTAGAGGTCTCCTTATGCAATGCTTTTATTTTACAAATGAGGAAACTGAAACTCAATGATCTACCCAGGGTCATGTAGCTAGGAAGTATCTGAAGTGGCTTTGACTCTAGGGTTGGTATTCTATTCACTGCGCCACCTAGCTGCCTCTATTTTATATTCTAAAATGGTTATTCCTGAGACTTCATTCATTCATTCATTCATTCATTCATCATTCACTCAATATTCCCTGAGTACCTACTATGTGCAAGCCTATGCTTTTAGTGCTAAGAAGTGACAGACAGGTACTTCAATTCAGTGAGAGTGTCCCATGTGCCAGGTACTTTGGTAGGAACAGGAAAAATGGTAGACAATTTGGTAGGAAACTATTCCTGCCCTTGAGGAACTTACATTCTAATTGAGGAAGAGGGGAACGACAGAAATGGGTAAAGTAATAGAAAATTGTGCTTGTTGAGTGTTTATTGAATTGGATTGACCTAGACTCTCTTAAAGGACAGAGGCTGGAGTCTTGAACAACAAAACAGAGTATTTTGGTTGGTAAACTAGGAAATAAAGAGGAAAAAGTTCTGGATTTGGAACCAAAGAACAGCTCAAACCCTGACTGTGCTTATTTGACCACGGACAAGCCTCGTCCTCTCTCCTGGCCTCTGTTTCCCCATCTTTACCTTGAGTAAGGTGGTCTCTGAAGCCCCTCCCTGCCCTGAGAGTCTGATGCTCTGACTTGGGCCTCACCACTCGGCCCCATGCCCCGCTCATCACCCAGCAGGTCCCACCGATCAGCTGTCATTTGTTTTACAGCAATATTGACCTTTTCTCACTAAGTGGCAATATTTTTCCTGTTCCCTGAAACTCAGAATCACAAGAGCTGAGCTCAATAGACTAAGATAAATGCCAGGGCCCTGGCTGCTCCACTCTGGGGTATAGCAACTTAACTCTTAGATTGGAGCAACAGCCTAGTGGGGAATGCCTGGTTTCTCATCACACTCATCAGAGGTAGCTTCGTTCTCCTGGGTTAGGCTTGTGGCACAGTGGAAAGAATACAAGCATTGGGTCAGAGGCCTTGGATTCTAATCTTGTCCCCATTGCTTACCACTTGTGTTACCTTGGGAATCATTTAATTTCTCTGGGATTTAGCTTCCCCACCAGTAAATGAAAATGTTCTAGATGACCTATAAAGTCTGTTTCAACTCAAAATCTATGAGCCTATGCTGGTTCTCTGTTTCAGAGCCAAGATTCGGGCAATGACAAGATGGGCCAGAACATAGAACATAAGGTTTAGGCAGCAAATGGGGAGGGTGGAGTAAAGGTATGGGTTCTGAGAGTTGGAATACAGTCAGGGAATGGTTATTCTAGGCACAGTCCATGGACATGTGAGTGCAAAGGTGGATGGGGAGAGGGAAAGGAAGGGAATAATCATTTATTAAACATTTATTATGCATTAGATACTGTGCTAAGGGCTTTACATTAGCCCATTTGATCCTCACAATAACCCTGGGAGTAGGAGTTATTTTTATCCCTATTTTACAGTTGAGGAAACTGAGGCAGTCAGTGATTTAAGTGACATGCCCAAGATCAGATAGTGAGTGTCTGTGGTAGGATTTGAACTCAGGTCTTCCTGACTCTTCCTGAGGTTCTATCCAGTGAACCACCTAGCTGCCTCAAATAGGGAACTCGAGAGTCCTGTTGTTGACCAACGACATGGAGGTGTTGGGCTAAAATAGTGGATAATGGGTCATGTCTTGACTTGTTCGTGAATTGGGTTTAAATGAGAGTTGTACCAAGTCATCAGCTTCCCTCTCTCTTCCAGAGTCATCAAAGACCAGTGGCAGAACAAAAGTCAAGATGACTGGGGATGCAGTAGATGGCCTTGGCGTCTTCCATGTCTACCCAAACTCTAAGCATCCAAATTGCCTGCTTCAGCCGCCTTCATGGCTGAACAAATTGATCTCATGCACCCATTCTGGCAGGGGAAGGCTTTGCATGCTTAGATTAGACACTCCTTTAACTCACTGAGGGCCTTGAGGCCGATCAATCACCCTCAACTTGGTTTAGCCCATCTGCTGAGAAAGCTTTCCCAGGGTGTGGCCACTGCCCATGCTACAACTTCTTGGAGTCTCAGATGAGAGTTGGGTGATGGTGGATACCAGAGGTGGAGGAGCAACACTGAAAAGGGCTCTGAGAGAATTCCTGCCAGAAGCTCTGGTCATTCCCTCATGCCCCACACACCCCAGAGTCCTATTAGCAAAAAGCTCAAGTCTGGGTTTCCAGACCCAGGAAGTCTCTAATCAATGTCTACTCATAAAAGCAACAGGTTTTGGGGAGATACTAAAGGCTTTGAAAATCTACTCATGGGAGCCTAAGACTCAGGGTCAGAAACCCCATTGTGTGAGAACAGAGGACTTGAGCTCAATGACCAATGACAGATCACAACCTCTGGGCCTCAGTTTCCCCACCTAGGACAGCTAGAATTTGTGTAGTGTTTTAAGGTTTACAAAATGCTTTAAAGAACTTATTAATACTTGTAACAACCTGGTTATTCATATTTCCATTTTATAGCTCAAAGAAGGTAGGTTACTTCCTTAGGGTTGGACAGATAGTAACCATCTAAGGTAGGATTTGAATGCAGGTCTTCCTCACTCTCACTTGATCTACATTGGCTCTTAAGCTGCTGCAAAATGAGAGGAATGCACAAGAGGATCCCTATAGCTCCTTCCATCTCTAGGTGTTATGATCCTATTTTTTGTTTTTTTGCTATTTGGAGGACAATTGGGGTTAAGTGACTTGCCCAAGGTCACATGGCTAGTTTTTGTGTTAAGTGTCTGAGGCCAGATTTGAACTCAGGGCTGACTCCAGGGCTGGTGCTCTATTCACTGCACCACCTAGCTGCCCCCATTATGATCCTATCTTAGAACTCTCTAAAATGGCTATGTGGAGAGAGATAATAATATTGATAATATTAATACCTAGGATTTATATAATGCTTTAAAGCTTTGCATAGCACTTTACAAAAATCATCTCATTTTATCTTCACAGTCCTGGAAGGTAAGTGCTATTGTTATCCCCATTTTACAGAAAAGGAAACTGAGGCAGAGGTTCAGTGACCACCCAAGGTCACACAGCTAATTAGCATCAGAGGTCAGATTCAAACTCAGTCCATCTGACTCCAGAGTTCTATATGCCATGCCACCTGACTGCCTAGGGCCTAGGAAACAACTCAGTCAACTGAGGTTCCCTGATGACCGAGGCACAAGGCAGGGACTTAATCACAGAGTGACTGGAAGTCAAGATGGAAACCCTGATTTTGAGAACCTAGGCTGCAAAGGTCTGAATGGGACCAATGTCGAGGCTTAAGTGATCCTGGGCCCATGTGCTACCAACCTGGATTCCTTATGCCTCAGTCTAGGGTCAGTGTGTGGGACTGAGCCTGGAGATGTCATTTAAGTGGCCCTTGTTTTAAACCCTGATTTGCTGATGGGTCCATGCCAGAGTCCTGCATCCTCTGATTACCAGGCTGTCTAGTGATCAGGTCAAACTGGCTTTCTCTCTGTTCCTCACTGATAATCTTCCCATCTCCCATCTCCATGCCTTTTTACTGGCCATTCTCCAAGCCTAGAATGCACCCCTCTTCTAAGCTCTACCTTATAGAATAATCAGTCTCTTCCTTCCAGACCCAGTTGATGCACTGCCCTCTACGTGAAGCCTTTCTCAATTCTCTCAAATACTCATGCCCTCTTTCCCAAATTACTTTGTATCCCACTACTTTGTATGTATTAACTTTCTGCTGTATATATTTCTACATAGACTTAGCATCTCTCCCTTTGAGGAGAGACACTATTTGTAGGAAAGGATTGTTTCATCCATTGTATTGGTATTCCCAGTGCCTAGTATGGTGTCTGGCATATAGCATGCACTTAGAGAATTATTGATTCCTTGACCTGGCTAATGGATATCTGAGTCTCTAATGCCCTAAGGGCTCTTGGAGCTAGAGGAACATTAATTAGTCACCTAGACCCAACTCCCACTCCACCCCCAAATCTTTTTGCTGGTATCCCAGGTAGGCAGTCATCCAGATTTCTTAGAGAACTTCTGTGAAAAAGAGCACCCTTCCTCTGGAGGCAGTTTAATTCTGTATTTGGATTAGGTAACTGTTCCATAGGTGGAGCTGAAACTTACTTTTCTGGAACTTCTATCCATTGGTCTTAGATTCATCCTCTGGGGTCAGGCAGAATATGTTTAATTTATCTTCCATTCAGTACTGGAAATCAGTCTCCTCTCCACATACTTCCCTCTCCTGTCCCCACCCAAGTTTTCTCTTATCCCTTTTAGGCACAAGGGAAGCCAACTAGTCCAGAGCCAACCAGTGCAGGCATGGCATGCCCAAGCTTGAGCAGAAAGGGAAGCTTTCTGGATGCTTCATAGTGCTGGGGGAATGGTGGGGAGGTAGGGGAGGGGGCAGCAACAGCAACAAGGCACACAGATGTGTGGAGCAGCAGACTGGAGGATGCCAGAAAGCTGCCAAGATTAGCAAATCATCATGGGGTACAATTGTCTGGGCAGTTATAGGGTTTGGAGGGAAGGGAGTCCTGATTGCAGCATCAAACAGCTGTGGCCCTGTTTGGTGCCCTTTAATCTGGAAGCATCTGGGACAGCATCAGGGACCTTACCTTCAGCAGCCTGAGACAGGAGGTGCTGTGTAGACAAGGAATGTCCCCACCTGGTGGGTTAAGCATTAAACTCTCCTGGTACCTTCAAATCAATTGAAAATGGAATACAGGTTTGTCTCTGAACCATAGCAGACTCTTAATGAATGTTGAATTGGATTGAATTGATGATGGGCTGTTGGGGTTTGTGGGGCAAATGAGGAAGTGGGGATGCAAGACAAACAGGGACTTAATTGGTTCCATTCAGGGAAAATGCTGATATCCTGGTTCTATTCTGGTTTAGAGAAAGATACAATTCAGTTCCCAGTCCAAGCTGCTGCCTACAGAATAAAGTGTAAACTCCTTAGGTTGGCATTCAAAGTCCTTTATGACCTGGCTTTGGGGACCATGGGTCAGCTGAAAGGAACCAGAACCATATAGAAGATAAGAGAGTATAGAAGTCACATAGAAGGGAAGAGAAGGCCTTGAGGTGTAGGGCGTTGGAGCGAGAAGGACCCAGAAGAGACATCTACACTCCTCTCTTTTACAGATAGGGAAATGGAGGCACAGAGAAGGGAAGTGATTTGACTATATCAAAGATGGGATTTGAACCCAAGATCTCTGATAGAAAATCCCATCCATTTACATTTGAAGGACTGTCTTGTGAGAATGGGAGTAGACCTGTTCTGTTGGGTTTCTAAGGTAGAATTAGAAGCCATGGGGTTGTTATTTGTCCTTAGTTATTGAAGAGGACCATGATGTCAGGGAGGTGATGCCCTGACATGGAAGGGAATCGGATGTAAGTGAGGAAGGGCTGTGCAAAGTCACCAGCCTCACTTTCTCCTCCAGAGTGGTCTGGGTCCAGTGGCCTGATATAGATCAGGACGACTGATGATGGCCCAGGATGCAGTGGGAGACCTCAGCCTTTTTAAGCTAAGGTTTTGCCCAGGTCTCAGATCAACTGAGGCCCATTCCATGACTAAGGCTAGGTAAGAAATGAAGCAAAGAATGGCCAATAAAAAAAATAAAACCAATCTGGGAGGGGAAAACCCTTAGGGTTTCTGGCCAAAATAGAAGCAATTACTATTTAAGTTCACTCTGAGTTAACAGAATTGAAACAATGACCAAGTAAGGCTTGGGCTGGGACCCATTGTTGGTCAATGAATGAGAACCAGAGTAATTTGGATCTAAGGTATGGTTCATGCTCTTAATAAAGACTGGATGACACCAGTCAAGTCTTGTCAGTGGGAAATCCTACATCAGGTAGAGGGATGGACTATATGACCTCTAAGGTCAAGGGAGCATCAATTTAGAGTTGGAAGTCAACTTTGTTTTGCAGATGAGGAAACAGAGGCTCAGAGAAGTGTACTGGCTTGCCCAAGGTCTCACAAACAGCAAGGACTGGGAACAGAATTCAACCCCATCTCTTCTGCCTCCAAATTCCACAGTACCATATTGACCCCTCCCCCACTCCTGACACTAAGATTCTAAGTGTCCTTTCCCACATGCACTGCAGGAATTGTCTGCTTCAGGCAAACTGTTCTGCACACTGTCCTTGGCACATTCATCAAATTCATTTAGTAAATGTTTACTAAGTGCTTACTACATGAAAAACCCTGTGCCAAACCTATGCCTCAGCTCATGCTGTTCCCCAACACTTGAAATATTGTCCGTCCCTCTGATTCTTCTGTACAATCCTACTTATCCCAGAATGCCCAAAGCGAGTCTTATTTCTTCAGTAAAGCCCTTTGTGATCACAGCAGCCCACACTGATCTCTGCTTGATCACATGTAGCTTGGACCACTCATTGGACACTTAACTATAGACTTCTTCATGTTTTATGGGTATAAAATGGGTCCCCAATTAGACCATGAGCTCTCTTAGGGCAGGAACTGAGCCTTAGTCTCATTCATCTCCCCCAGCATTTATCACAGGGATGTTCAAATAGCTGATGTTCAGTAAATATTTGGTAATTGATTGATTCAGGGGTGGAGAGGTTGGTGGAAATCTTTGTTTAACTTTATAAATCAAGAAGAGAAAATTTTTCTCTTACTTAAATTCACATTATAATTTCCATTGTTCTCAGAAATCTCATCATCCCTTTCATAATTACAACTGCCACCATCATGTCCATCCCTGCTATCATTTCCATGGACATTCCTATACCTGGCACCATCACCTTTATCCCTATACTTACCACAACTATTTCTTTTGTCATCGTCATCACCCCCCACCACCATCACCAACATCAACATCAACATCACCTCTCCCCTACATGATTACTTTATATTTAATCTAATCATCCCAAACTCTAGGGCAATCCAGGGGCATGTTTGAATATTTTCTTATTAATTAATAGAATTTCAAAACTTCTTTCTCATTAATTAATCAGTTGGCTTGAATCTTTATCTCACTTTATGATTTACTAAACTAGAGAAACCTATTTTCTCAATAGTATTTTTATCTCCATATTAAATCCCTTAATCTCCTGTGATTCAATAAACATTAAAATCACTAAATAGACACCTTATCATCAATGAAATAAATAAAAAAAACAATGATATAGATAAGTTTTACATTTTTTGACTGTGAAAAACATCAGTGAAAAAGCCAAATTCATTCTTTTAGGGAATAGATTGTTGGTTCTTTTTCTTTTTCCAATATTTTACCATCACAGTGAATTCAGAATGCATTATAAATTGCCTATTTCTCACAGCCTTTTCATAGAATCTTCTTTATAATTGTAGCAAGGGCTGTCCTCTATATATAGCATGGGGGTGTCGCTATGTGGCATAATGGGAGGTAGAACAGACCTCTATACCTTCTCCTCCCACCACCTTTCTCCAAAGGAGACTCTAATTCCTTCAAGGAGGGGAAGCAGGAGGTTGAGGACAGACCCTTGGTCACTCTCCTCTCCTCAGATAGAGGAGGAACTGGGCTAGAATTATACCTATCTGATCCCTTAAAGATTATTGGTCTAGGAGATGTGATTTTCAAGGTTCAAGCTAAACTTATCACTGTTAATTAATGGGAAAAGGAGGCCTCAAGTTATACATCCAAAGTTTGACCTTGTTCCCACCAGATGCCAATTTCACAATGAACACATGTAGTAAGTAGCAGCAGAACTCGTTAATCCAAATTGATAATAAACACACATCATATTCCTGGGAAGAAACCATAGAATCCAAGTATCATGGAATGCCAGAGTTGAAAGGGTTCTTTGAAAATACACTATTGGAAATGAAAAGGCCCTTAGAGAATGTCGGGGTGGAGGTGGCATTAGAATACAGAATGTCAGAGCTGGAAGGGCCCTTAGAGCACAGGATGTCAGAAGTAGAAAGGGTTTTAAGGTCAACTTAGTCATTTTACATGAGGGAAAGAACCCCAAAGAATTTCAATAACTGAAGACCAGTCAACTTGATAGCAGAGGAGCCAGATGTCTAGTGTCAGATCCTGGTACCATGACTCTTTGTGGCTGTTTATGGCAGTTTGGTGGTGAGATGGGTCATCCCAGTCCATTGTCACACAGTCACAAGACACTCTTCTCCCTGTGATTGCTCCTGACTGACTCCTTGGCTTCCTCACTGTGGCCTCAGTCCTGGCCTACTATTATCTTTTCAATTTGTACTTTGGATAGAGTGTGTGGAAAGTTCACCTGGGGTATGGCTAATGGGACTAATTATTCTTGTAAATTAAACATAAACTCAGTTGTTTCTACTCCATGAAGGAGCACAAAAGTGGTCTAAACATCAGTACCCTGGGCCAATGCCCTCTGTAAACCGCCTTAGGCAGCCCCAGTTAGGGCTTTAGCCTTTCTGGGGCCCTTGTGTTATCCCAGGCCAATGACCCTTCTCTTTCTTTAGCCCCTTCCCTTCTGGCACACAGCTGTGTGTCCTCTCACCAGGTGCCTTTCCCCTGCACCTCTGGATTTTCTGGTCTTCAGGCTCCTCTTCCTGGCACCTCCATCCATTGTAAAATCTGGTGTCATTACTTTCTGTTAATAAAGTGGGACAAACTTAAGATGCTTAAGTGTTGATTAAAGGCTTTGATCTCAGCAAGTGAGATTAGAGTCCATCTGCTGAAAAGGCTTCAGTTTGTGAAATGCATATTCTGAGACATAATCCCTCCTGTTAATGTGATGTCAGAGCTGGCGTTTTTATTAGCCGAACTCAAGGGCCTTTCCTCCCTGCCTGTCAGCTCTCTCTCTGGTCTTCTCTTGATCCAGGCACTGCAGTCAGTATGGGTTATGGAAATCAGCTGGTAGTCTGCCTTCTGTACTCATCATCAGGGCCTCCGTGGTTCTCCAGCCTGGACCTTTTCCTTTCCTATTACCCAATCATGTGGAGCAAGTAGAAGTAGATGTGATGGACCACTGGGCAGGAGCTGCATGGGAATGACAAAGATTGGAGCAAAAGTGAATGCAAGGCCAGGGATGTGACTGGGGAAGGATAGGCCTGATTCAGGAGGGCCCCTGAGAGCCAGGCAGGAAGATTCCGGAGGTCAGGGTGAAACCAAGGCTCAGGAATCAGGGCAGAGACAGAAAAGTCAATTCATAGACTGTTAGAGCTAGAAGGGCCCTAAGAATACAGAATGTCAGAGCTGGGAGGGCCCTTAGAACACAGGATGTCAGGACTGGGAGGGGTCTTAAGAGAGAATTTGTCAGAACTAGGAGGGTCCTTAGAACAGAGAATGTCAGGGCTTGGGAGGTGCCTTAGAATATAGAATGTCAGGGATGAAATGATCAGGTCAATTCTGTGTCTTTAAAAAAATCCATTCTATTTACAGTTAATTGAGTTTGTCTTGTAACTGCCTAAGCCATGGTTTTTTGTCTCTGAACTTAATTCAGAAATCCAGCTGGCCTATAATGAGTTAAGTTTAGAAATCCAGTTCTCCTGCTAATCACAGTTCTATTCTTGCCTCAAGAAAATCTGTTATCCATGGGGAATGCCGGTGGACACCAGGGAGCCTACTCTAATGTCTTTGTACAACCAAGCCATCCTTCAAGGATGTCTGGCTGGCTATCCAAAGAAGTCTGGTCCGCTATCTCTAACCTTGCAGGTGGACTCAATCGACATTTCTTTGTCACTGGAAGAGAAGAGGGGGTTGTTGCTAGCCCCTTGATTCCTAACTTCAACCAGTTATGTCATCCCCCACGACAAAACTCTGTAAGCAATTTCATTGATTTCACCATTCCTAGTGCTGAGTTCTTTTAGCCAATTATAACAGTTCCCCGCCTACAAAGTTCTATTCTTTGTTCTGTACTCCACAAAACTATAAAAGGGAGGTGTCCCCCCTCTTTTGAGGTCTTAGCTTTTCTAAGGAAGCTAAGATCCTGTTTACTGGTAAATTCATGCTTTACTAATAAATCGATAGTGCTCACAACTTTGTGCCTCAATCTAGCTTAATTTTAAATATTATAGAGTCAAAAGGGGACTTAGAACACAGAATACCAGAACTGGGAGAGGCTTTAGAACAGAAGAAGCCACAGGTGCGAGGGCCTTTAGAATAGAAAATGTGAAATCTGACAAGTTTTAGACCAAAGAATTTCAAATCTGGAAGGCCTTAGACCATAACATCATTGGATCACAGATTTAAAATGAAAAGGGACCTTAGAGCTGGAAGGAGCTTTAGAATATAATGTAAGCTCTGGCTTTATTTTCCCTGATCTCTGCCATATTTAGCCCTTTAGGGTCCTAGATCCATCCTGAATGGACTGAGGTATCTCTTTTCTAATGCCGTTGACTGGAGCCTCTACCCTGTAAGCAGTGGTAGTGGACTGGTGGCCCAGGTCCATTTGACCACCTCACGTCAAATAGCTTTTATGAAGAACTATTGACTTTGATACAAAAGTACAAATGTCCCTTCCCTCTCTCCCCACCTCAGGGCCATACTCCTCTTTATCCCTCCATAGCCACTTGATATATCTAAATGCCTACATAGTGTGGGTCCAACCAAGTTCACACCCAAATATAGCCTCACTACTGGGTGAGTCCTTGTCTCAAATGCCACTTTACTAAGACCCAAAGATCAAGCCTTTCTGCTCAGGCCATTGATGCTGGGCGGGTTGCAAAACCAGGATTACAGAATGCTTGTTTTCCTGATCTTTTGAAACTCATAAGGACAGAATTTCCAATCTCTTCAACCCAAAGCGGGAAAGAGCAAGGGAAGGCAAAGAACTAGGGCCTATTTCACAGGACCACTTGGCCTTAGAGAAGAGAAGGCCTAAGGCTCGTCTCTCATTGGTTGGTTGGTTGGTTGTTGACCTTCGTTCTCGAAGAGGACTAAAATAGCATCACTATTTTGGAATCAAGGTACAATGTGTCCAAATGTGGCTGATCAGACCCATACAAGCTCAGAAGGCTCTATCACAGGTCAGGCATAGATACTGCATATGAACATTTGGAGTGGAAATGTCTAAATTTGTGCTTCTCATGTTTCATTTGGGTCACCGAGATTCTGTTTTGCTAGTAGAGTGCAGCTCCTTCTCTGATGTGGGCAGAGTAGGCGGGGCGGTCCTGTGCCAGTGTGGTCCTGTGCCAGTGTCTCCCATGTCTCACAATAGACTCCAAAGTTTTTCAGAGAGACCTTGAGAGAGTCCTTGTGTCACTGCTTCTGACCTCCATGTGCGTGCTTGCCTTGTGTGAGTTCTCTTTGAGGTAAATATGCATTTGGCATTTGAACAACATGATCAGTTAGACCCTGGCAGCAACGGAATCAAACTAAGAGAGAGCAGCCCAAGAGAATAATGACCAAGACTTTGGTCAGAGTATAGGGATGAAAGGTGAGCATATTCTGTATGTGGGAATCCAGGAGGGGTAATCACCAATCGGGACAGGATGGCTCCAAGGATGATGTTTCTCTAAGCCAGCAAGGCTGTTGGCAAGGCTAGGGGCGAGTGAGCCAGACAGTAAAGAGAGAAGTGATGTTCATAATCACCCAATACAACTTTTTCATTTCTCAGGTAAGGAAACTGAGGTCTAGAAGAGGAAATTACTTACCCAGTATTACTCATGTTGTAAGTAACAGAGCCACATTTAAGACCCAAGCCTCCTATCTCTTCCTACAATTTCTGTCTCTCACCCACCCACCTTTTATTAGACCTTGGTTTTTACACAGCTGGGTAGGTATAGAATAAGGACTTGGAGCCAGGAAAACCTGAGTTTGAATCCTGACTCATAACTTTGAGATCCTGGTGAAGTCATTTAAACTCTCTGTGATTCAATTTCCTCATCTGTAAAATGGGGATAATGATATACACATCTCTCACAGAATTAAAGAGAATCAAACGAGTTCATATCTATAAAAGGCTTTACTCATAGTGGCTATGATTATATGGACCTTGTATAGTCTTTCCTACTGGGTATCCTGTGGCCTTGATCCTAGTCCTCAGTTTTTCTGTCTCTATGGTCAAGTGACTGAATGCTTTCTTGTTCTGTATCAAACCCCTGTTTCTGGTACCTGGCTTTGATATACCCCATGCAGATTGGAGGGGCTAAACTCTGGCTGCAGCCTTCACTCTCTCCCCATGTGGAGTCTTTTGGTTGAAGGGCTGTTTCCTGTAAGGACATGACTCTGGATCAGGGATCACTAGAGAAATTTTCCATTGGGGGTAGCATAAACTCCATTATTGTGCAGGGAATAGAGAAGGCCTTGGTAGCATCTTGGCAATTACTCTTCCCAAACCAATGGGCTGTTAATTTCCATGGCTAGCTGAGTGCCATAAAACAACAGGGTAGTTTTACCCATCACCACTTAAAATGGAGACATACGGTGAAATATAAGCAAGTCAGAAAATAGGGAAGCTGGAGATAGACTTGGAGGGGGCTGTAAAGCAGCTGCTAGTTGGGGAGGGACAAAAGTGAGGGGAGAGGTCCAGGGAACCTTTTGTACTGGACAGTAGTCTTAGGCAGGCTCAGGATTGGAGGATCATTTAGGGTGAAGACTGATGTTATTGGAGCTATCCAACAATGGGTCAGGTTGTGTTGTGTCATAGTCTTGCATCCTAGGGAGTATTTGTACAAAGGTTGGGTGACTGCCTTTGGGATGTTGCTGGAGAGTCTGGCATAGGATGTATAGGAGAAGTCAGCTAAATCTCTGGGGATAATTCTTTGCCAGGAAGGATGTGTGTGTAAGGGTGGAGGAAGGGAAGGTAAAGTTTGAAAATAAACCCTTAGCTCAAGTTTCTGATGTCTGATATACCTCTATGGGACTTTCTGAGAGGGATACTATTATGGTAGATTGATGGTAGGCTGTGGAGTCAGGAGAGCTTGGGTTTCAAACCTGCTTCTCATACCTACTCACTGGGAAACCTTAGGCAAATCATTTAACTTCTCCTTACTCTACCATCTCTCTAACACCCAGTAGTGATTAGCATGGGTAGAGGGAATTTCCATTATGGGAGTTACTTATATTGGTGAAATCACAGAACCAGATCCCCATCTGACAAAAAGGGAACTTTATATTTTTCAAGGTGCTTTCATATTATAGGGCGGTGCATAGAGTGCTGGGCCTGGAATCAGGAAGACTCATCTTTTTTAATTCAAGTATGGCCTCAGACACTAAGCTGTGTGACCCTAGGCAAATCACTTCACCCTATTTGCCTCAGTTTCTTCATCTGCCAAATGAGCTGGAGGAGAAAATGGCAAACCACTCCAGTTCTCTACCAACAAAACCCCAAATGGAGTCAGACATGATTGAACAACAAATTCATATTATATTCTATTTAATGCTCAAAACAATCCTTTCAGGTGTGGCATTCATCCATTAGGTATTAGTATGTCCATTTCGTATATATGAAAACAGCCTCACAGAAGTGAAATGACTTCCTCAGGGTTTTGCTAAAATTAGTGGCAGATCTGGGATGGAAATCCACTAGAAATTTAGTGTTATTTGGTTTCCAGTCTAGCTATGCCCTGTTTGTGAGATTTTAACTCCCAGGTGAGTCATCCACTCTCTATTTGAATACTTCCAGGGATGAAGAGCTTACTACCCAGAATTCATATCAGTCTTCCACCATGGGGCAGCACTGTTAAGATGCCTCAGTTTTGCATTCATTCTCTGACTGCTCTCGCTTTCTGGTTGACTCCTTCACTGATGGGAGTCCAGAGAGATGCACTGCCCCCAGTCTCCCTTTATCCAATCTATCCTTCACATAGCTTCCAGTTTGATATTCTAAAACACAGATATGATCTTTTTATCCTACTGGGCAAAAAATAATCTTCAATGGCTCCCTAGTGATTCTGAGAGAAAACACATAATTCTTAGCCTGGCATTACTATATGATTTCATTCTCACCTACCTTTTCTGGTTTATTTCACATTATTCCCCTTCGCATAGTCCCTATTGTAGTCAAACTGGCCAGTGACCTATTCCCTCTATTGGCGTTCTGTCTCCTAACTTAGTTATTGTTGTTGTATAGTTGTTTTCAGTCATGTCCAACTCTTCATGACCCTATTTGTCAACTTTCTTGACAAAGATACAGGAGACGTTTCTCTAGATCCTTTTACTGATAAGGAAACTGAGGCAAACAGGGTTAAGTGACTTACCCAGGGTCATACAGCTAGGAAGTGTCTGTGGCTGGATTTGAACTGAGGAAGATTAGTTTAGGCCCAGCTATCTATCCACCCTGGTACCACCTAGTTGACTTTCTAGTCATACTAGCTTAGTTCAGGTGCCTTCTCCTACTTTCTTAACTTTTCCTTGCCAGCTCTTGTCCTTCATATTTTGTATCATTTTCCATACACTTAGCATATATTTGCCTGTGTAAATGTATCCTCCCAGTCAACAGAAAGCTTCTTGAGGATGAGGATTGTTCCATTTTTGTTTCTGTATATATCTCCAGTGCCTTGAAGCCAGTAAGTACTTAATAAATGGTCCTTGTGAAATAAAGATGATAAAGGGCCTTAAATTTATGCTATAGGGGCATAATCAAAGGAACTGGGGCAATTTTCCTGATGAAGAGAAGGCTCTGGGGCAGTTGCTTTCGACTCCTTGAAAGACTCATCTGGCAGAGGGATTTAAATTGTGGTTGACCCTAGAGGACAGAATGAATGAATGAATAAAAGAAGGAACAAATTAAGAAAGAAAGCAGTAAGTTCTCATTATGTGCCAAACACTCTGATAAACACTGGGGATACAAAAAAAAAAAACAGCAAAAAATCAAAGGCCATGTTTCCAGGGAGGTCACATTGTAATTGTGGAAGACAACACATATCAAGAGGGTTCAGGGGCAGAGTGGATGGAAGGGCCATGAGTCCTAAGGATGAAGGCTGCTCTGCAGGGCAGATGGCAAGGCCCAGATTTCCTGAGGGTCCATCGGCAGGGCAGATGTCAGTGCCTAAGAGGCAGATGTAAGGTGTACCTCGGAACATAGTAGCAGGGTAGATCATAAGACACATTTTACAGGAGGGCTTGTTATTGGTGACTTCCTAATCATCCAAGCAGTGTGAACCACCATGCCTTCAGCTAGCTAGGGAGAGAGGATGTGGCTGAAGGGGCCTGGCCTGCCAACACTGGGGAAGGAGAGAATGGGTCCAAGGCTGGAATGGGGATGTGTGTCAATATTTACCCAGGATGTAAGGGAGACATTTGGGTGGAAAGAATGTATGGCATCTCCTGCTGTATCAGATCTAGGATGGCAGGAAGTTCATTTGGGTTACAGGGAGAGAACTCCATCCATCTGTCCCTACAGGGTCCTCCGGATAAGCAGGAACAGCAATGGTGGCACTCACAGAGACAAGCTGAAGAGAGCTTCATTATATTAACTATAGATGAGTTAGCACAATACCCAGCACCATTAAGTAAGTAACTAGTAAGGCTTATTCATTCATTCATTCATTCATGAGACCTCTCATAAACATTTGTCCACAGATGCCATTTTATTGATTTGCCAAGTCCAAGAACACTGCAGAGCTACCTGCAGATTATACTATATAAACATTCAAAAGAATTTGGTCTCGCTATTTCCATAGGACAAGCCAAATGGATAAAGAATTCCTATTGTCCAGACCATTACATGCATTTGATATATATATTAGGCATATATAGTGAATGGACAATGAACTGGACCTAGGCTTTAATAGATCGGCTGTTTTACTTTTTGGAAATTGCCTGATCATTTTAATTCCAACTTCTTCATGAAACAAAAGGCCCATCTTTTAACACCAACATTCTTCTGGGCATGCTGAATGGATATATGACATGGAACATCGAGGTCCTGGATAATAGAAGTTGAGGGTCACTCAAAAGGAAGGAGAGGGCCCCTTAAAGAGGGTGAAGAGTATGCAACAAAATACAAGTAAACAAATATATCAGATCCAAATACCGTAAGGGATTTAATTTTTTAAAGCTTGAAAAAAAAAAAAAACAAGGATGAATATCTCCCCTACCTTTCTCCTCTCTACCTCCTTTTCTTCTGTGTTTCTTCCTCCATTAGATTGTAAGTTTCTTGAGGCCAGGGAGACTTTTGTATTTGTTTCCCTGGTTCTTAGTATAGAATCTGGTACATAGTAGGTATTTAATAATTGCTTATTGACTATTTCTATGACCAACTCAACACATATTTATTAAGCACCTGCTCTGTGCCGGGCATCAGACCACTTGCTAGGTATGTAATAGATGGGAGTAATTTTCATTTCTTTTTTAATGCTTTTTGGAAAGGGGAAGTCAAGGCAATTGGGGTTAAGTGACGTGCCCAAGGTCACACAGCTAGTTTTTTTGTGTTAAGTGTCTGAGGCTGGATTTGAACTCAGGTCCTCCTGACTCCAGGGCTGGTGCTCTATTCACTGCACGACCTAGCCACCCCAATGGCATTCATTTTCAGGAATGAGTTAGACTAGGTGGCACCTGACGTTCTTTCCAGTTGTGATTCTGTGATTTTGATTCTGAGAACCCCATTCTTATACCCAGGTCTATAGACTAGTCTGAAGTCAATTCTCTTTACTGATATAAATGGTGCCTGGACCCTCTTATCTTTCAGTTATTTTTTAAAAATATATTTATTTACTTTTAGTTTACAACATTCAGTACCACAAGCCCTTGAGTTTCAAATTTTTGCCCCTTCCCTCTCTTCTCCCCTTCACCCCCCTCCCCATGGCGGCATGCAATATGATACAGGCTCTACAACAACCTTCTCATTAAACATTGCTCAAATTGTAAAGAAGAATTATAACCAATGAAGTGAATGAGGAAGAACGAACAAAATAAAACAAAATACAAAAGAGAGAGAGCAAGCAGTTTGCTTCAATATGCATTCAGATTCTGTAGTTCTTTCTCTGGATGTGGATATCCCTTTCCATCATGAGTCTTTTGGAGTTGTCTTCTAACCTTGCATTGCTGAGAGGAGCCCAGTCTATCAAAGCTAATCACACATTCGATGTGTCTGTAATAGTGTACAAAGTTCTCCTGGTTCTGTTCTCCTCATTCGGCATCAGTTTATATAAATCTCTCCAGGTTATTATGGAATCTGTCTGCTCCTCATTTCTTATAGCACAACAGTATTCCATTACATTCATATACCAAAACTTGTTCAGCCATTCCCCACTTGATGGACATCCCTTTGATTTCCAATTCTTTGCCACCACAAAAATTGCCGACAGAAATATTTTTGTACATACGGGTCCTCCTCCCACTTGTATGATATCTTCGGGTTACAGCCCTAGAAGTGGTATTGCTGGGTCAAAGAGTATGCACATTTGTATTGCCCTTTGGGTATAGTTCAAAATTGCTCTCCAGAATGGTTGGATCAGTTCACAACTCCACCAACAATGCATTAGTGTTGCAATTTTTCCACATCCTCTCCAGCATTTATCATTTTCCTGTTTTGTCATCTTAGCCAATCTGACCAGTGAGGTGTGGTACCTCAGAGTTGTTTTGATTTGCATTTCTCTAGTCAGCAGTGATTTAGTACATTTTTTCCATATGCTTATAGATATCTTTAGTTTCTTCCTCTGAAAATTGCTTGTTCATATCCTTTGACCATTTATCAATTGGGGAATGACTAGTATCCCTATAAATTTGACTCAGTTCTCTATATTTGAGAAATGAGGCCTTTCTCAGAGACACCTCTCAGTTATATATTGAAATAATGGAAATTTGGGGAGCAGAGGTCACCTTGACCTCCATTCTTCACTGAGTTTGGTGGAATGTAAATTCACAATGGGCAGGAAGCCACCTGAGAGGATAGGGACATGGCAGTGCCTCAGAGAGAACAGTCTAGAGCTGGAAGGTGGGAGACAGGAATGAGGAAATGAGATATCTCCCAATACTTAGCACAAGACCCAGAACATTGTAAGTGCTTAATAAATGATTGTGGATGACTTCTTTTCTTTGTTCTTGGACAAGCTTTCTGCCAAAAGAATTGAGGAACAAGGAGATACCTTTCTGCAATACTGGCAAGAGGAGGTAGACAGACAGTGTTTAGCTTTTCATTACACATAGCCCACTAAAGGTGCCAACAAGCTGAGCCTTTATGTGTGATGGGGGTGACCAGGAACAATGCCCATGGAGGCCCAACCATGTAGTCCTGGCACTAAACACGGGCTGTTGCCATTATGGCAGGGATCAATGTCCAGCACTGGAATGGAGGAAGAAAACCTCAACATTTGATGAGATTGAGGAAGGAGAACAACTTTCCCTCTTCCTGTCTCTCTCTGCTTCTGTCTCTCTCCTTCTCCCATTTGATATAGGTCTTTGATTCTGAGACTCCAAAAAGGATCACAGACATACAACTTCTTCGCTCCCTATTTCTTCTCCAGTGGTGGTACGTTAGGACGGCTACATGGGAGAAGGCCTAAATTTCAGGAGATGGTTGGAGAAGCTTTCCTGTGGTTTTCATTTTGTACAAAAAAATAACACAGCCAGGGAACACTGATCATCTGTTTTCTATGAGTGTTGGGGTGGGGCTTGATTGAGAAAGAAAAACCACAGCTGTGGGGTGGGGGCATAGCAAGACAGAGATTTTCCTATATTTAGAAATTCTGGAGTCATGTGTCATATACCCTAGATCAATTTTGAATCTAGGCAATGATTTTTCACCCTCCCATATCTACCCCAGCCTGCCCAGCTGGCTGCCTCAGTCAAGTGTGGAAGAAAATATTGTGCACAAGGCTCTGAGAAACCTAGACAAAACCACTGGCCCAGTGCCATGAGTAGAGTCCCACCTAGTGGGCAGATCGCACATTATACTTTGTCATAGATCAGTTAATAAAATGACACTCTATCTTCCCATAGGCTTAAGGAAGGGAGCACATGAGCTGGTGCAGACTGTCTTTTACTACTTCAGTTTTCCAAGTGTCAAATGGGATACTACCAAGTTCATACAAATCCTACACACACAGACACACACAGACACACACAGACAAACACACACACCCCTCCAAAGGACTTTGCTCTTCTGGGAACATGAAACACAAGACTGATTTCCCTTGGATCAATGCCCAGGGTACCTGCCCAGAAAAAAAAAAAAAACATAGACTCACAATACAGTGGGAAGGGTATGGGCCACCAGACAAAGTGTCCTCAGAAAAATGGATATGAACATGAGCACCCCAGCTTTTTATCACTCAGAACACAGCTTTGCAATATTCTCTAGCAATTCTGGAGAACAGGCCAGTCAGATAGCCTCTACAGGAAGAAGGGTACATTTCATTGCTCTATCATTTCTGAATGGTAACAGAGGCTTCCTTACAATCATGGGTCATGAAGAGTTATTTCCCTATTTGTTCCAGGTCTTATTTGACTGATCAGAGGCTACCAGTCACTGTGAGAATGTCAAGTCCTAGTTCTGACTCAGTCCTGACTAACTGGGCTTGTCTGATCATGCTCCAGTCATTTTCATTGGCCATAAACCCCTCCAGGGCCATACTGGCTACTACTGGTCAACTCTCTGCCTTGTGAACAATATAAACTCTCTCTCCAGTGGACACGTGATATCATCCATATGGGCACTTTCCGCAGCAATGTGGATTCTAACCCATCCCTTTCTGCCCAGCCAGTGTGGCATTCACTCACGTTCTCCTCTAAGTATCCCAGAGGGACATATCTAATATTCTAGGAACCTTCCTTATATTCCCTTGACAATACTTGATTACCAATGGTGCACTTAGGCTTCCTTTTATTTCTCACTCTCACTAAGCAATCAGACTATTTTTTTTCTGATCCCGAATTTCTCTGATGGAATCCTTTACAGTGATTCTCTTGCATAATTCCTCAAGTATAATATGTTGCAGCCTACTCACCGCTACCCCCCACCCAAGAATATCTCTTGAACAATCCTCAACGTTCTTTGGAAACTGCCTCTTGTATAATATCACTAAGAGAATATCGTCATGAAAAAGATGGGCCTTTGTTTCAAGGAGAAGTTTGGGGGACATGAAAATTACCTTAAAGTTTCCCAAAGGTATTCCAGACCACTCCTTCCTTAAGTCTTGCTTACTGGCCACTTTCTTCTAAGATATGTGTACTCATGAACAAACTTTTGGGGACAAAAAATTTTCTTGATTATCTCTTTATATTGGTTGATCTAAATTCCTAGTTTGGAATCCAGAGCTCTCTTTCTTCTGCCCCCCAAAATAATGTAGGCATGTTACTGTTAACTACATGCACAAGAGCCTGATGTCAGGTGAATCAACGTTAGTAGGGGCAGTTAGTTCCAAAGGAAGTCAGATAAGCCGAGCAGAACCAGAGTTCCCTGGGTGGGGATGTTATAGTTGGAGCATGGGATGTTATGGTTGAGTGTTGGGACTTTAATATTTCAATAATCCTGTGTTGTTGGAGGAAGTACCCATACCAATGAAATCATGAGTACTTGAGGTATTTATGCACTGTGTAATAACATCATTTGGGGCAACACTATGTGGGCTGTATCTGCATTCTATTCCATAATTCAATCAGTGGCTTTAGGTTTGGAAGAGCTTACATCTAAGAGAGCAAACAAAGGAAATCAGTAGAATACCCATTCCTTCTCTTCCTCCCCTGCACGTCATACTAAAGATTGCAATCATTAGCAAGCAATTAAGACTGCTGTTCCAGCTTTTTCTAACTCCACTCCAGTAAAAACAACAACAACCAAAAAAAAAGCCCAACAAAAAAAACAAATACCATCTCCAGCTGTGGGAAAGGAAGAAAATGGGATTCTGACTATGTAGAATGTCAGACTGACTCAAGAATTAATTTCATCAATTAACATTGATTGTTGTAAATTAAAACTAAAGAAAAAATAATTGGTTCCATGTAGCCATTAGTGTTTAATGCAGATTAAAGATATGAGAATTTTACAGATCAGAGATACGACAATCATCTCTTTGTGTGGCTCGGTCACATTCTCCCTTTTTGTCCCCCTCATTGTAGTCTTTGCTTCCTGTGACTCGTTTTGGCTACAGCTGGATTTAGAGTTTTTGAGGATTCTACTAGTGTGTAAAATGGGGAGATTGAACTATGAACTTTGCACTTCAAAGATTCATAAATTCAGAGTTGGAAGGGATCTTAGGGGATAGCTAGTCAAACTCTTATTTGACAGATGAGGTTAAAAGACTTGCCCAAATTCACACCACTAGCAAATGGCTGAGAAGGGATTGAGACCTGAGTCTTCCTGACTCAGAGATCAGCACTATCTCCACTATGCCATGCTGTACCTCCCTCTAAGGTTTGAAAAGCCCTGGCAGGTCCTGTGAAACTAGAAAGGCTTTGGCACAGGTCTTACTTTTAGCATTTATAGCTATGAGTAACCTTAGAGATCATCTGCTCCATCCTTATTGATGGGGAAACTGAGGCCCCCAGAGAGAAAAAAAAAACAAATATTTATTCAGAACCCACCATGTTCTAGACACTGTGCTAAGCACTTTACAAATGTTATTTTATTTTATCCTCACAACAGCTATGGCAAGTGGGTGGTTATATAATCCCCATTTTATAGACATGGAAACTAAGTCAGATAGTAAGTGTCTGAAGCTAGATTGGAACTCAGGTCTTCCTGACTCCAGGTCCAGAACTCTACCCACTGGGCCACTCATCTATTTCTCAGTGAGACAAAATGATTTGCCCAAAGATGAGCCACTCACATAATGACAAAGTTAGGACTGAAACTCATATCTTGCTCTCAGTCTTGCAAAGAGCTTACAATTTCCCAAATGGCTATGGGAAGGATGAGATGTGTATACATGTGACTCGGAAATATTTGACTGGGAGAAAAATATGAAGAAGAGGTCCAGGCAAAGTGCTGGGTGAAGTATTTTATTGAGGGCTGGGGAGTAGTCATAGAAGACTTCTTAGAAGAGATGGGCTTTTAAAGAAAGGAGGGACTTTAAAGCATAGAAATGAGGTGTTTTGAGGGAGATCCCTGACAGACTTGGGGGATTGATCTATCAATACACATTTCTTAATTACCTATTAGGTGCCAGGCACTATGCTAAGCTCAAAAAAGAGACAAAAGACAATCCCTGCCCTCAAGGAGCTCACACTTTAATGGGGAAGAAAACATACATACTTGTTCACATACAAGTGAACAAGCTCTATACAGGATAAATAAGAAATAATTAACAAACAGAAAACACTAGAATTGAAAGGGGTTGGGAAAGTCTTCCTATAAAAGATGATATTTTAGTTGGGGCTTAAAGGAAGCCAGGGATGGTGTGAGCAGAGCTATGGGGATAGGAATAGATAGCAGAGGAACAGAGAGAAGAGGTCAGAGACTAGATCAGTCTGGCTGGAATACATGGAAACACTCACAACAGCCCTTCAGAGACCAGAAGAGGACAATCATACATCTTTTCTCCTTGTCTTCACATTTCTTCTCTAAAATAAACATTCCTGATTCATTCAATTGAAACTTACTCCAAACCTGGGTCCTTTCACTTCCCCGATCACTTTCCCAGGGAGAGATTTTAATTCATCAATATTTTTCTTAAAATAAGGGGCTCAGAACTGCAGACGACAGTCCTCATGTGGTCAGAGAACAGCATCTGTCTTGGACAGCTAGGCTGTGCAGTGTATAGCATGCTGGGCCTACAGTCAGGAAGACCTGAGTTCAGACCTGGTCTCAGATGCTTATTAGATTTATGACCCTGGGCAAGTCACTTAACCCTGTTTGCCTCAGTTTCCTTAACTGCAAAATGGGGATAATTATAGCCCCTACCTTCCTGGGTTGTTGTGAAACTCAAATGAGACCGTGTTTTTAAAATGCCTGTACATAGTAGGTGTTTCTGGATGTTATTATCATTATTACTATTAGATTATCTTTATAAGAAGGAAATATGGTTTGTATGGTATGACATGTTCTATATAAACATGATCCAACTCTAAGAAATCAAGAGTTCACTTTCTTTTTAAAATTTTTTTAAATTAAATTTTATTTATTTTTAGTTTTCAACATTCCTTTCCACAAGATATTGAGCTATAATTTTTCTCCCCATATTTCCCCTACACCCACCCCAAAATAGCAAGCCTACTGAATACCCTTTCCCCCAATCTGTTCTCTCTTATATCCTTCCCCATCACCCCCCCCCTAACTTTCTAGTAGGGCAAGATGGATTTCTATACCCCAGGGCCTGTATATCTTATTTCCCAGTTGCATATATATATAAAAAACAAATAAAAAAACAGCAACATTTGTTTTTAAAAATTTGATTTCCAGAATTTTTCCCTTCTTCCCTCCTCACCCACCCCAATGGGAAAAAAGCAATTTAATATATGTTGTACCCAAATCATTTCCATAATAGTTATATTGTGAAGAACTAATTATATTTCCCTCCATCCTATACCACCCCACATTTATTCTATTTTCTCCTTTGACCCTGTCCCTTTTCAAAAATGTTTGCTTCTGGGGGCGGAGCCAAGATGGCGGAGTAGAAACAGCTCGTCCAAGCCTCTCTGCCCCCAGATTCTCCATAAACTATGTAAAAAAGGACTCTGAAAAACTTCTGGAGCCCCAGCACCCACAGAACGACACAGAGAAGCTAACCTCCCGCTGAGGAGAGCCCAGCACCCTGCAGGAAGGACCAGCGCAGTGGTCTGGGAGCCGGCAGCGCACAGAGCACAGAGCACAGGAGCCGAGCCCAGCCCAGGTCCACATGAGCCGAGGTTTTAGCCCCAGGGCGGCAGGGCCAGCAGCCGGCTGGAGGAACCCCAGAACACCAGGAACTGTGGAGATTCCAGAATTATCAACATAGACTTGCCTAGGACAAAGTAAGAGGTTAGTGTCCTATGGACTTTGGGAGCTGTATTTGGGGAATGCGTCAGCTCCCTCCCCTGGGGGCTAGAAGCTGCTGAGGAGACACGCCACTGTGTAGTTTTCAGAGGCATTTCCGGCTCCCAGCCTACAAATCGTGGGGAGATCCAGCGATCAGTCTTGGGGGGTAATCGCCCTTGCTTTAACCTCCCTGGATCTGGATTGTGATCTAGGGTGGAAGTTGTGGGTGGGTTTACAGCTTGCCAGAAACGGAAGTTGCCCCCCACACGTTCGGGACAAAATTCCTCTATCTGGCCTTAAAGCCATAGTGTGGCAACAAGCCCAAAAGTCAGGTAACCAAGTGGCAACATGCCAAGGCAAAGGAAACAGAAAAATGCAACCCTAGACTCCTATTTTGGGGGCATAGAGCGGAAAAGGACTGTGAGGTCAGAAGTCCTGCTCCAAAAGCCCCAGGGGAAAACATGAGTGGGTTGCAGGCCATAGAGGACCTTAAGAAGGACTTTAAAATCAAATAAGAGAAGTGGAGGAAAAATTGGAAAGAGAAATGAGAAGGATGCAGGAAAAGTATGAAATGAGGGTCAACAGCCTGACTGAGGAAAACAACACCTTAAAAAGTAGACTAGCTCAAATGGCAAAGGAGGCCCAAAAGGGCAATGAGGAGAAGAATGCCTTAAAAAGTCGAATTTGCCAGATGGAAAAAGAATCTCAAAAGTTCACTGAGGAGATTCATTCCTTTAGAGTTAGACTGGAGCAAATGGAAGCTAATGACTTTATGAGAAATCAAGATGCTGTTGAGCAGATCCAAACAAACGAAAGATTAGAAGGCAATGTGAAATATCTCATGGGAAAAACCACTGACCTGAGAATAGATCCAGGAGAGACAATTTAAAAATTATTGGACTACCTGGAAGCCATGATCAAAGAAAAAATCTAGAAATCACCCTTCAAGAAATTCTCAAGGAAAACTGCCCTGATGTTTTAGATCCAGAGGGCAAAATAGAGGTTGAAAGAATCCACAGATCACCTCCTGAAAAAGATCCCAAAAGAAAACTCCCAGGAATATTATAGCCAGGTTCCAGAATCCCCAGATCAAGGAGAAAATACTACAAGTGGCCAGGAAGAAACAATTTCAATATTATGGAAACACAATCAGAATAGCCCAGGACCTGGCAGCTTCTACACTGAGGGATTGAAGGGCATGGAATATGATATTCCAGAGGGCAAAAGAACTGGGAATGAACCCAAGGGTCACCTACCCAGCAAACTGAGTATTTTGTTTCAGGGGAAAATATGGTCATTCAGTGGAATAGAGGACTTTCAAGCATTCTTGAGGAAAAACCAGAGTTGAATAGAAAATTTGACATCCAGACGCAAGAAGTAAGAGATGCCTGAGAAGGTAATCAGGGAAAAGAAATCAAAAGGAACTTATCAAAGTTGAACTATTTACATTCCTATATGGAAAAGCAATATCTGTGACTGATGATATCTTTAGCCCTGGGGCTAAAACCTAGGCTCACGTGGACCTGGGCTTGGCTCGGCTCGGCTCCTGTGCTCTGCGCTTTGCTCGCTGCCGGCTCCCAGACCGCTGCGCTGGTCCTTCCTGAAGGGTGCTGGGCTGTCCTCAGCGGGAGGTTAGCTTCTCTGTGTCGTTCTGTGGGTGCTGGGGCTCCAGAAGTTTTTCAGAGTCCTTTTTTACATAGTTTGTGGAGAATCTGGGGGCAGAGAGGCTTGGACGAGCTGTTTCTACTCCGCCATCTTGGCTCCGCCCCCCTGGAACATCATATTCTAAGCCCTTTTATCCCTTAATGTAGAAGCTGCTAGGTCTTTTCTTATCCTTATTGTGTTTCCACAATACTTAAATTATTTATTCCTAGACTGCTTGCAGTATTTTCTCCTTGACCTGGGAACTCTAGAATTTGGCTATAACATTCCTAGAGGTTTTCTTTTTGGGATCTTTTTGAAGAGGTAATAGGTGAATTCTTTCCATTTTTATTTTGTCCTCTGGTTCTAGAATATCAGGGCAATTTTGCTTGATAATTTCTTGAAAGATGGTGTCTAGGTTCTTTTTTTCATCATGGCTTTCAGGTAGTCCAATATTTTTTAAATGATCTCTCCTAGATGTATTTTCTAGGTAAGTGGTTTTTTCAAAGAGATATTTCACATTGCCTTTTATTTTTTCATTTGTTTGGATCTGTTTTTATAGTATCTCGATTTCTCATAAAGTCATTAGCTTCCAATTGCTCCAATCTAATTTTGAAGGAGTTATTCTCTTCAGTGAGTTTTTGAAATTCCTTTTCCATTTGGCAAACTCAGCTTTTTAAGGCATTCTCCCCCTCACTGGCTTTTTGAGCCTCTTTTGCCATTTGAGTTAGTCTATTTTTTAAGGTGTTATTTTCTTCAGTGTATTTTTGGGTCTCCTTTAGCAGGCTGTTGACTTGCTTTTCATGATTTTCTTGGATCATTCTCATTTCTTTTCCCAATTTTCCTCCACTTCTCTTACTTGATTTTCAAAATCCTTCTTGAGCTTTTCCATGGCCTGTAACCAATTCATTTTTTTTTTCTTGGAGGGTTTTGATGTAGGAGTTCTGACTTTGTTGTCTTCCTTCCACTCCATGCCTTGATCCTTTTTGTCCCCCAAAAAGGATTGTATGGTCTGTTTGTGCTTTGGTTGCTTGCTCATATTGGCAGCCAATTACTTGACTTATGAGCTCTTTGCCATGATTCTGCTTCCAGAATGGAGAAAGCTTTGTCCCAAATCACTGGGGTTTTCGTAGCTGCTGGAGCTATTAGATGGGTGCCCTCTCTACAGTCCCCCCCCCCCCTTGCTCTGGCTCACTGGCCACACATGCCAGGACTACCATTTAAGACCATGATCCAGATCCACTCAGGTTAAAGAAAGAACAATTACCCTCTGAATGTTTGCTTGGTCCCCCTATAATCTGCAGGTTAGGAGCTCCTGAGGCAGCCACTGGGCAGCTTCACAGCCTCCACCTCCACTGCTTATTATCCTGGGCAGGGGCCAGACCATGCTCTTCATCTCCTCCCCCCCCGCCAGTTCCAACAGAGTTTCACACTGACTCTTTTACTGTCTCTTTGGCTTTTATGGGTTGAGCAGTCTGGAAACTGCCACAGCTGCTGGTGATTCACTCTCCTAAAGTCTGCTATGGCTGCTGCTGGTTAGGTCGCCCTGGGGCCAGAACAGTGCAGCTCAGTCAGGACTGGGCCTGGCTCCCAGCTTAGTGTGATAGACCCTTCCTGTTCACCTGCCAGGCTTCCTTCAGCAGGAGATTCTGTTTCTCTCTGTCTCTTTGTGGGTCAATAGCTCTAAAATTTGTTTAGCATCATTTTTTACATGTATTAGAAGTGATTGGAGCAGGAGCTCATGCCAAGTTTGTGCTTCTACTCATCCATTTTGACTCTGCCCCCCGAGTTCACTTTCTTAAGGCTCCCAAACCATGCCTTGAATTTGCTAACATAGTCATTCTGTCACTATTTCACTGTGTGACCTGGGGTGGTCATGGTGTTGACTTCTCTCTGGGCTTCATTTAGAGACATCTAGGTTACACAGTAGATAGAGGGTAGGACTTAGGTAGGCCTGGTTTCAAATTCTCCTTCAGATACTTCTCAGCTGTGAGATCCTGGCCAAGTCGCTTGACCTATTTCGGTTTTCTCATCTGTAAACTGGAAATAAAGATGGCACCTACCTCATGGGATTGTCATGAGAACCAAATGAGATAATATTTGTGAAATGTTTTGCAAACAAAGAGCTATAGGAATGCTAGTTATTATTACCTATAAAATGAGGAGTTTGAATGAAATGATTCCTTTCTTGCTCTACTATCACATACATCTTTGAGAGAAGTTGACTGTGACAGTGACAATGTCTATACAGTATCAATCATAGCTAGTCATTTGTGTCAACTTGATTCCCAAATCAAATTTTCCATTGAGAATGCTCAGGATCTAGACTTTAGCCTCTGGGGTTGCTTGGGTAATGCCATTTGGCCTCTAGTTTGGGGGGCTCTTCTTCTACTCTGACACTTTTATTGAACACCTGGATACTTCTCAGATATATAGGTCATCCCCCATAGCCATGGCTGATAGAATCACAGAGAGCAAAACCAGAAGCTCTTTCATCCAGAAATAGGTATCAGAAAGGAAAGTTGCTATTTCCCACCTGTTTATTTCTGGTTATTGTTTTCTAAGATCCCAAATGCCTCAGATAACTCATTAAGATTTCCTTTTTGGGGGTGGGGATGGAGTGTAGGGGGATGGAACTTGTGCTATTCTGGGCTGTTCATGCAAAAAAAGGTTTGGCCAAGGTTGGGGCCAGCTGAAGGATTCTACCCTTATGGTGGTAGAGAATTCACCCCCTTTTCCTTTTGGATTTGTGCTTCATGTGCCCTGAAGGCACTTGTGGCTATGCTATAGTATACAGGAGGGGAGAAGTTTGTAAGATGGTGTTCAAAACCCTGCAACTCCAGTTAATATAACTAAAAGGATGTTCTAATAGTCTGATAACTATCATGTAGGATAGTAATATTAATAATGGCTAGCATTTACATAGAGTTTGGTGGCATTTAGGTGGCACAGTACACAGTGCACCAGGCCTAGAGTTAGGAAGACTCATTTTCCTGAGTTTAGATCTGACCTCAGACACTTAATTAGCTGTGTAACCCTGGACAGGTCACTTAACTATGTTTTTCTCAGTTTCATCATCTGTAAAATGAACCAGATAAGAAATGAAGAGACCCCTCCAATATCTTTTCTAAAACAGCCCCAAATGGGGTCATGAAGAGTTAGACATGATTGAACAACAACAACAACAACAACAACATAAAAGTTTTATGCTTTGCAAATATATTAACTCACTAGAACTTCCCAACAGTTCTTGAGATAGGTGTTGCCAATGTCTTCATTTTCTAGATGAGAGAATTGAGGAAGACTGGGGTGAAGTGGCTTGCCCAGGGTTACACAGCTAGTAGGTGTCTGAGGCAGGATGCTAACTCAGGTTTTCTTCATTCCAAGAGCAATAGTCTATACACCTAGCTGCCTCAATGGCTCTTCCATTGAATTACAGAATCAATCAGTCATACTCTTGAGGGTATAAACTGTGTGGGAAGAAGATTTGGCCATCTCTATTGCATCAATAATTAAATAAAAGTGTACACCAGGGAAGAAAGCAGATGATGGCTATGTATGAAATGTCACATTGTTGCTTGAAGAGAACCATTCATTCCCTGGAGAACTTGTGTAAAATTTGTGAGTTTTCATTGGGAATTCCAATAGCGGTGGAGCCAAGATGGTGGAAAGGAAGCAGTAACCTCGCTGAGCTCCTCTGTCACTAAGTCCAAAAGGGTAAATCTGAGCAGATTCCGGAGTGACGAAGCCCAGTGGAAGACAGAGTGTGGCAGAATCCAGCCCAGGAGGTTGCCCAGAGTGTCCGCACAGGTTGAGCGCAGAGCGCGTGGGGTCTGCACAGCTCAGACCTAAGAACAGGCAAGCAGACTACACCAGAGAGAGAAAAAGCCCCAGCCTGCAGACTTACCAAGGACGAATCACAGTCATCTCGCAGAGGGAACGGATCATTGGAGCCAGGTAGGAGAGTCGGGCCCCCAGTGGAGAGAGTGGCTTCTCAGGCTGCATTCAGCCCCCAGCCTGGAAATTTAGAAACTGCCTGCCTGTATGATACAGGGGCTGGAATGGCAAAGTAAATTCTAGCTGCTCCGATCCTCCCATCCCTCCTTCATGAAGCAGAAAACTCAAAGATAAGTCTCCCACCCAGATTGAAATCCCAAGTTAATGGAAATAGCCTCAGGCTTGAGAATCTCCAAGAAAGGGTGTAACTGAGACAGCCAGGAATCTGAAGAGAAGAGAGGGAGGGGACCCAACTAGCCCCACCTCACCTCACCAACAAAAGCCTACTTATAGCCCAGGGGTATAGAGGCAGAAATCTGAAGTGGTCAGACTCATCCCCACCTACACATCTACATTCCTCACTGACTTCCCTGACTTAGCCATAAACTAGCCACCCAGAGGTATTCAAAGTCAAGGATCAGGCCCCAAACTCATAGCCTGAGACACTAAGAAACAGGAAGTCACAATGGGAAGGAAGGAAGCTGAAAAGGAGAAGGGGAAGGCAAGAAAGTCTATTCGAGCATACTATGCAGGGCAAGAACAACAAAACACACAGGACAATATAGACTCTCTGCCCACACCAGAGACCACAGAAGGAAACATGATCTGGTCTCAAGCCCAAATAGCATTCCTGGAGGAGCTTAAGAAAAATTTTAAAGACCAAATCAGGGAGGCAATGACCAACTTGGAAAAAGAAAATACCTCCCTAAAAAAGGAACTTCAAAAACTTACTGAAGACCATAATTCACTAAAAATTAGATACAACCAAACTGAAACTCAGAACTCTATGATGCAGCAGGAGTCAATCGAAAAAAACAAGATGATCGAAAAATTGCAAGAAAATGTAAAATATCTCACTGGAAAAATAACTGACCTAGAGAACAGATCCAGGAGAGACAACCTAAGAATTATTGGTCTACCAGAAAGCCACGATGAGAAAAGCAGTCTAGACAACATCCTCCAAGAGATTGTCAAAGAAAACTGTCCTGAGGTCCTGGAATCAGAAGATAAAATAGCTATCGATAGAATTCACCGGACTCCTCCTGAGAGAGATCCCAAACTGAAAACTCCAAGAAATATAGTAGCCAAATTCCAGAATTATAAGATTAAAGAAAAATTTCTACAAGCAGCCAAAAAGAAACAATTCAAATATCGAGGAACTACAGTTAGGATCACACAGGACCTAGCAGCTTCTACATTAAAAGAGCGGAGGGACTGGAATTTGATATTTCGTAGGGCAAGAGAGCTAGGACTACAACCAAGGATTAACTACCCGGCAAAACTGAGCATAATCTTTCAGGCAAGGAGATGGACGTTTAATGAAGTAAGGGACTTCCAGACTTTCCTAATGAAAAAGCCAGAGCTCAATGGAAAATTTGATCTCCAATTACAAGACTCCAGAAGAACATAAAAAGGTAAACAAGGGTAACATAGACTCACACATGCAGAAGTGCACACACCCACACCCACAAACACAAGCTCATTACCTGGGATGCAACAAGAGCAAAATGTTCACATCCCTATATGTGGAGCTGATAACTGTCAATATTTGAAATCTCTATGATTATCATGACCTGCAAAAGGGTTATACTTAGAGGGTGTGGGTATGAATGCACTAACATGGAGTCTAAAAAAAAAAGACTATTAAGGGGATCAATGGTACTGTAATGGGAAAAAGGAAAGGATGAGCTAGGAAAAGGTAAAATATGCCATCTGAAGAGGCATCAAAACACACTATAGAAGAAGGGAAAGTAAGAGGGAGAGGAACATCATTTAAACACTATTCTCACTGGTTCTGGTTCAAAGAAGGATCAAATTAATCAGTGAAGTTTAAGAATCTAACGTGAATAGACACATAAATTCATTAAATAGAGGAATTGGAGGGAGGGAGAGGAGCATTGTTTGAAATTTACTCTCATTGGTTTGGAATCAAACGGGGAGTAATTTACTCTGATAAGTATAAAAATTTGTTGTGTCCTATAGATAGTGGGAGGGTAAGGGGGGGTGAAAAGGAGGAGACTAAAGGGAGGGATTATAAGGGAGGGAAATAGTAGTAAGGGGAGAGGGTAGGTTAAGAAGGGGGGTCACTGGGTGGGAACACTGAGGGAGGGGGCGGTCAAAAGGGAAAACTTCAAGGAGGGGAAGGGAGAAGGAATAAACAAAAACATAAACAGGGGAGGGAATAGGATGGAAGGGAAGAGACAGATAGTCATCATTACTGTGAATGTGAATGGGATGAACTCTCCCATAAAACAGAGGCGGATAGCAGAATGGATTAAAAACCATAATCCTACAATATGCTGTCTTCAAGAAACACATTTGAAACAAAGGGATACCCACAGGGTAAAGGTAAAAGGTTGGAGTAAAATTTATTATGCCTCAGCTAAAGTAAAAAAAGCAGGGGTAGCAATACTTATCTCAGATAAAGCAAAAGCAAAAATAGATCTAATTAAAAGAGATAAGGAAGGAAACTATATCCTACTAAAAGGCACCATTGAGAATGAAGCAATATCACTACTTAATATATATGCACCAAGTGGTATAGCATCCAAATTCCTAGAGGAGAAGTTAAAGGAATTAGAGGAAGAAATAGATAGCAAAACTATACTAGTGGGGGACCTTAATCTCCCCCTCTCTGAACTCGATAAATCTAACCTCAAAATAAACAAGAAAGAAGTTAAGGAGGTGAATAGAATCTTAGAGAGACTAGATATGATGGATCTCTGGAGAAAACTGAATGGGGATAAAAAGGAATTTACTTTCTTCTCAGCAGTGCATGGTACATACTCAAAAATAGACCATGTACTAGGGCATAAAAACCTCACAATCCAGTGCAGAAAGGCAGAAATAGTAAGCGCATCATTCTCAGATCATGATGCAATAAAAATTATATGCAATAAAGGGCCATGGAAAGATAGACTAAAAACTAATTGGAAACTAAACAATTTAATCCTAAAAAATTGGTGGGTCAAAGAAGAAATTATAGAAACAATCAATAATTTCATTCAAGAGAATGATAATAATGAAACAACATACCAAAATTTGTGGGATGCACTAAAGGCAGTTCTCAGGGAAGTTTTATATCCCTGAGTGCATACTTAATTAAAGCAGAGAGAAGGGAGGTCAGTGAATTGGGCATGCAATTGAAAAAGCTAGAAAAAGAACAAATTGAAAATCCCCAATTTAGTACTAAATTAGAAATATTGAAAACCAAAGGTGAGATTAATAAAATTGAAATTAAGAAAACCATTGAATTAATAAATAAAACCAAGAGCTGGTTTTATGAAAAAATCAACAAAATTGATAGACCCTTAGTCAATATGATAAAAAAAAGAAAGAAGAAAACCAAATTATGAGTATCAAAAATAAAAAGGGTGAATCTACCTCCAATGAAGAGGAAATCAAAAAAATAATGAGGAATTATTTTTCCCAATTGTATGCACATAAATATGACAATCTTAGTGAAATGGATGAATATTTACAAAATCACAAATTGCCCAGATTAACTGAAGAGGAAGTGAATTACCTAAATAACCCCATCTCAGAAAAAGAAATCAAACAAGCCATCAATGAACTCCCTAGGAAAAAATCTCCAGGGCCAGATGGGTTCACTAGTGAATTCTATCAAACATTTAAAGAACAATTGATTCCTATACTCTACAAACTATTTGGGAAAATTAGTGAAGAAGGAGTCCTACCAAACTCTTTCTATGACACAAATATGGTACTGATTCCTAAATCAGGAAGAGATAGAACAGAGAAAGAAAATTATAGACCAATCTCCCTCATGAATTTAGACGCAAAAATTCTAAATAAAATATTAGCCAAAAGACTCCAACAACTTATCACAAAAATAATACACCCTGATCAAGTAGGATTCATTCCAGGAATGCAAGGATGGTTTAATATTAGGAAAACCATCAATATAATTGAGCATATCAACAACAAAACTAGCAAAAACCACATGATCATCTCAATAGATGCAGAAAAGGCTTTTGACAAAGTACAACATCCATTCCTATTAAAAACACTAGAAAGTATAGGAATAAATGGAGCCTTCCTTAAAATAGTTGCTAGCATCTATCTAAAACCATCAGCAAGTATTATATGCAATGGGGATAAACTAGAAGCCTTTCCAATAAGATCAGGAGTGAAACAAGGGTGTCCACTGTCACCCCTCTTATTCAATCTGGTACTAGAAACGTTAGCAGTAGCAATTAGAGAAGAAAAAGAAATCAAAGGAATCAAATTAGGCAAAGAAGTGACCAAGCTGTCACTCTTTGCAGATGATATGATGATATACTTAGAGAATCCTAGAGAATCAAGTAAAAAAAATTACTTGGGAATTCCAATAGCAGGCTACCTATTGGTGAAGATACTTCAGCCAGTATTGCTTGGGAAAAGGGTGGAGGGGGGAGTCCCTGTCTCAACCCACCCCATTCCCCCATTACCAGATGATCTGTGAACTTCAAAATGTCAGAAGATTCCTGTCAGCTGACTCCTGACTCCTGTCAGCTCCTGGGTAGCAGCATCCACAAAAGCACAGCGGCTGATGAAAAGTCTATATCAGGATCCAAAGACAAATAGATACGCTGAGGAAAGGCAGCTTCAGGACCTTACAAGGGCACCACTCCGTAGAGTCCAATAGGGAATTATGCTGATAAAAGGCCAACTTCATGAAAACACCCCAGTGGGAGGAAAAACCAAGAGGGGTCAGTTAGCGCTTATGTATATCTTATGTCTTATGTATTACATTTGAGGCTATTGTCCCAGGGACCTCATATGTGCTAGGGGAAAGCATGTTACATATTTTTAAGGGGGCTCCATTTCAGTAAATATCTCTTCTGAAAGTTATTCACCTTTGGCTGCCTAGTTGGTAATTTCTAGAGTATATTGGTGGGGCAGCCAGGCAGTACTATAGTGAATAGAACCCTGAGATGGAGTCAGGAAGACTCATCCTCCTGAGTTTAGATCTGGCCTCAGGCACTCATTAGCTGTGTGACCCTGGGCAAGCCACTCACCCCTGTTTGCCTCACTTTCCTCATCTAGAAAATGAGCTGGAGAAGGAAATGTCAAGCCACTCCAGTGTCTTTGCCAAGAAAACTCCAGGTTTGGTCCTGAGAGTGAGACATGACTGAACAACAAAAATTCTGGTGGGGTCTTATGAGCAACAGGCCTGGAATACTAGCCTCAGTTGTCCTTATAATCTAGATTAGAGAAGCAAGTTGTATCCTGCTGGAGACTCAGCTTTCTAGTAGGAAAGGAATAGGAAGCAAGGTCCCAGGGAGGGTGCCACCAGGTTGGAAAGAGGTTGTTCAAGACTTTAAAAAGCCAGGGAGTGGTTTGTATTTTATCCTAGAAACAACAGCAAGTCACTAAGGTTTATTGACTAGGTGCTTTAGTGAGATGGATCTAGTGGCTGGGCTGTGGGGAGGACAGATTGCAGAGGGGAGAGACCGAGGTAGGGGGACCAACTAGGAGACTCTTTTAATAGTTCAAGAGAGACAGGTGATGAATTAGGAAGGAGCTGTGTGAGTAGAGACAAAGGGCAGATTGGCAAGACAAGAAACTCAAAAGAAGCAGAGGTCAAGATGGAATAAGTGGCATCAAAGATAGGTCAATAGCCAGGAAAGCTGCACATTGGAAAGAGTGAGAGGGTCTGGGTTCAAATCCTGTCTCTGATATAACTTATATGACTGTGGACAAGTTACTTAACCAAATTGGGCCTCAGTTTCCTCATTTATAAAAGAAAGGCTTTGATCTAGATGGCTTCTGATCTGTGACAATGAGGGCTGACCTTGTGGAAGATGGGAAGAAGGAAAAAAGGGGTGGATAGGCACCAGAGAGGAGCTTAGCCAGCTACACAAAATATGCCATAGGGACAGAGCTCTTCTCTGGTTGTTTCTTCTGACTCTTAGGACAAACACCTCTCACTTCTTCATTCTCTCTTTACCCTTGACTCCATCCTTTCCTCCTCTTCCACTTCTACATAAGGCCAGCTGGCAACCCCCTTCAGAACCCAGCACGAAGTCATCTACAAAACCAAGGCTGGTTAGCCTGGTATCTCACCATCTGCATCCTCTAGCCTCCAGCATCCCATGGGCAAGGGACTAAGCTCATCTACTCCAAGCAATTGCTCCCCAGCCAAATGCTCCCCAACGTCAGACCCCTGAATCTTGAGGTCAGTTTTATCTAGTGTCTCCTGACCCTTCCTGTTCCTAGGTCCAGGGAGGGTTTTTCTCAATATTATAATGTCAGGTAGGAGATGAGGCTAGAAGATTTCAAAGATCCCTCTTAGCTCTAAGGCTCCATTATTTGATGGTTCCAAGCTGATTTCTTTCCCATAATAGCATGGAAAGAAGGGGAAGAAAGGATCTTCCTCCACAGTTTTACAAGATGTATTTACAGGTGCCTTATTAATGTATGTTCATCAAAGTCCAAGCAATAAATTGGTAAGAATTCCACTGGACCAAGGGTAAAATGGGATCAGGTCAGGGAATCAAGGAACTTGGATTAAAAGCCCAGCTTACCCTGTGTGATGTTGGAGAAATTTCTTCCTGTACTATGTAGGGGTTGGGCTAGATGGTCTCAAAGGTACCTTCAAACTCATCATGTGAGTCTTCTAAGTCTCTAAGTGTGATTGGGTGGGTTAGGGAATATAGGCTGGGGAAAATTTTACAAGGAAGAGAGAGGCATGATGATTCCTACCACCTGCAAACTCCAAATTCAAGTTTCTGAATTTGAGAATTACAGTGCTGGAACTACTATTGAGAGAATTTTTCAGCCACTTGAAGAACTAAGACAATCCACAGGATTTTATAGAGTATCCTAGTTGGAGAGAAAAAAAATGCACTTATTTATTCATTTGTTGTGGGTCTGATGAAAACAGATTTGCTTGCTTAAGCAAGCCCTGAAGCATGTTTCACCTTTGTGGGGGGAGCCTAAACCACAGGGTTGTACTGTGACTTTTAGGGGTCCTGTGCAGGTAAAAGGGGGCTCATCAGAATGTTAGAGCCTGAGGAGACCCGATGACCTCTTCGAGGCCTCTCAACCTGGATGTTTGTTCTTGTAGTCCTGTGTGTTTTTTGTGTGTGTTCTTTGTGGTAGGTGAAGAAAGTCTGTCCCATGTTCAGTACCCATATTATGCACATACTGAGCACCTGTGGGAGATCTGGAGACCTGCCAACATTAAGACATCCAAGATACAGGCTAGTCTTTCTGGGGGCTCTGGGTTCAACCAAGTGGGGACAACAATGGAGAGAAGAGGGCCAAAGGAAGAGAGATTAATCATCTAGGGTCAACTTCCTGGGATGGGACTTGGGCCATATGAACCCAGAAGCCTTGGGTAGGCGGGAGGGAGACTCAGCCCTTCATAAGGAAAATGGAGCTGTTCCCGGAACTCTGCTAGGTTCTCTGGAATCAGTCATTTATAGTAGAGAGGGTTGAGAGTTAGGACATGGAATTTTAGAACTGGAAGATGCCTTAGGACATAGAACATTAGAACTGAAAGGGATCTTAGAACCAGTCAGTCCATGTGCATTTATTAAACACTTGCTGTATGCCAGGCACTGTGTTAAGTGCTTGCAACACAAACATAAGGAAAAAGTCCCTGCATTCAGGGAATGGAGGAAAACATATAAAAGAAGGCTGAAAATTTAGGAGGTAGGAACAAAGGGACTCAGTTCAAGGGTGTGGTAAAGGAAGTATTGAGTACACCTTGGAGAGGAATGAGACATGGTTAGCCTGGAGGCCGAACTTAAATGGAGATTCTGGGCAGAGTCATCTAATTGGAGGGAGAGGCCATGACTCTTTGCCTTACAGATGAGGAAATGTAGGCACAAAGAAGGGGAGTGAGTGGCCAGAAATAGTTAGGATCAAAACCTATGTCTCCTGCCTAAGTCTCCTACTTTTCCCTGTTTCTTCAGAAGACCTGTCCTTCAAGGAGCCTGAAGGAGGAGGAAGGAGTATTGACAGGAGTAGGAATCCTGACATTTTGTCCCACTGAGGGGTCAAATGAATGCCCACCTCTCTAGACCAATACCTTGGGCCAGCAGGAGCAGAGGCATATTGTACTATGCTAGAAATATATTTCAGCTTCTACATCTTACAACTGGGTAATGAAATACATGAAAGTAGCTTCTTCCCCCACAAAATGTCAGAGATTATTTGGTCCAGCCTCCTCATTTTAGAGAAAGGGAAACTGAAGTCCAGAGAGGAGAAGCAACTTACACAGGGTCACCCAGCTAGTCAGTGACAGAGCTGAGGCTAGATGCCAGGCCTCCCAACTTTGGAGATAGCACCTTTCCCCATATATGATGTTTCCTCCATACAACTCCTAATGATTGGCAAAGGTTTGCAAATCCTTGTTGGTTTTTTATAGGAACTTATGTCTTCCCCTTCTCCATTATCAATCATTCCATTGTTCCTGGAAGGATTGGGGCTCTCTGGAAAATGAAGACATTATGGATTGGTCATTAATTGAAAACCACTCTAAACCCTTTGAGGATTAAGAAAGACTGATGTGTGGAGAGTATATTCCCTGCTGACTGGCTGGAGTCATAGAGGGGCCAGGGTAGGTGAGAGAGAGAGAGAAAGAGAGAGAGAGAGAGAGAGAGAGAGAGAGAGAGAGAGAGAGAGAGAGAGAGAGAGAGAGAGAGAGAGATTTTCACAAAAGCAGCCTTGTCGAGTAATTGTAAATAAAGACCCAGAAGAACTCAATGGTCTTGGGACTGACATGAAGGAGAGGCTGAAAGATGGATGCAGGCATTGATTGCATCCACTCAGCTTGCTAAGATTGTTGGGGCGGGGAAGGAGCACAGCTTCCCTTGATCATCCCTTCAGTCATAGAATTATGGATGATCAGAGATGGAAGTGCCCTTAGAACATGGAGTGTCAGAGCTGGTGGGGAGCAGTTAAAACTGGAATGTCAGAGCTACAAAAGAGCATAGTGTCAGAGCTGAGAAGAACCTTAGGACCTGGGGTCCATGAACTTAAAAGAAAAGATGAATACATTTCAATTTAATTGGTTTCCTTTGTAATCATATGGATTTTATTTTATTCATTTAGAAAAATTATTCTGAAAAAAGAGTCCATAAGTTTGACCAAACTGCCAAAGGGATCCATATCACAAAAAAGTTTAAGAAAATCTGTCTTGAGACAAAGAATGTTAGAGTGAGGTAGATGGGTAGAGTGAGAGTGTGTGGCAGAGGGTTAGAACATGAAACGTCAGAACTGGAAGGGACATCAGAATATCAGAGCCAGGAGGGACCTTAGAACACAGAATGTCAGGGCTAGGAGGGGATTTCGAAGAACACAGAATGTCAAAGCAAAGAGGGGCTTTAGAACACAGGATGACAGAGTTTGGAAGGGGCCTTAGAACAGGAATTCTTAATCTAGGGTCCATGAACTTAAAAAAAGATAAATGTATTTTAGTATAATTAATTTTCTCTGTAATCCTGTGAATTTAATTTTTTTCTCTTAAAAGCATTATTCTGAAAAAGCAGTCCATAGGTTTCACCGCACTAACAAAGGGGTTTGGGTTCACTGGACTAACAAAAGGGTTCAGGTTAAGAGAGCCCCTGACTTAGAACATGGAATTTCAGAACTGGGAGGGATCTTAGAGAATTGTTATTCTCGTCTTCCAGCTTAGAAGCTGGGGTTCATAGAAGTCAGGTGACTTGGCCAAAGTCACATTGTTTGCTAGAGAGTGAGCCAGGACTCAGAAACAGATCTCTAGTCTCTTAATCCCAAACTCACTCCCCTTTGCCTTACTGTATTAAGTATCACTTTTTCTAGGTTCCACTTTGAATTCCCAATGTCCCTTATAAGGAGAGCACATGTAGACCCTGATGCCGTTATCTCCTGAGTCAGGGGCAAAGAACACCAGGAGGTCACCTAGAAGTGTTGTCTTAGGATAGAAAAGACAGAGAAGAGATTACCGATTTCAGTGCCTCTAAAGATCTCTCTGAGGGTCCATCCTCTGCTGACAGAGACTGTAATCTTTTTGCATCTTAGCAGATGGTTTTATAAGTTGTTACTACAATTGATTAGCCAATGATCAGATTATTGATAAGGCCACATTAGTAAGACTGGGTCAAGAGGACAGGGTCAAATCTCTTCTTTGTGGGAGGACCCAACAGAACTGTCGTCTATTAATACAGCTGCAGAGAACCTCATGAACTCCCATGACATAATGAGGAGAGTGTGGAGGAGAGGAAGTAGAGCAGGGTATCAGTGCAAAAAGTCATTGCAGATAAGATAGATAGACAGGTGGATGGATGGACATTCAGACAAAGAGAGAGAGCATTCATTAAATATTTAACTATGTGACAGCTGTTGCATTAAGTGCTGGAGATAGAAACACAAGCAGACAAGACAGTTTGTACCCTCAAAGAGCTTACATTCTAATGGGGAAAACAACAGGCACATGGAGGGAACACCTGAAGGGTTGGGGGTGTGAGGCAAAGTTGCTAGTGATGAAGTGGAAAAGTCCAGAGAGTGAGTTAGGTAGGGAGAGAGAGCTTTTAACTCTCTAGTGCTGGTGGGGCAGCTTAGGGCTATAGCCTAGAGGACCCCAACTATGTCTTCTGGCTCCCCAGACTTGCTTAATGAAATCTGTTCCAGCTTCCTGAGTGTTGAACTGTTCAAGTGAGGTCCTAGATTGGAAGAGAAGTTTAGAGTTGTGTAAAGTTTTTTTTTTCTTCAGTTGTTTCAGTCCTGTCCCAGTCTCTGTGATCCCGTTTGGGGTTTTCTTGGCAAAGATATTGGAGTGGTTTGCCATTTCTTTCTCCAGCTCATTTTGCAGATGAGGAAATTGAAACAAATAGGGTTAAACGACTTGCTCATGATCACACTGCTAGGAAATGTCTGAGACTGGATTTGAACTCAGGTCTTTTTAGCTCCAGGCCCAATGCAGTTGCCTCACAGTGTAAAGAATAAGGGTAGTATTTGGAGTCAGAGGACCTGGGCTCAAACCTGGCTTTCGAACCACTTACCCTCTCTGAGAGTGGACCAGATGAGCTCCAAGGTCCTTCTAACTTTGGCTCTAGGATGCTATTGAACAGCTAAGCTCTTGTCACGACCTAACTCTAACTGGAGGGCCCTGATGGAGGCAGATTTTTTGGTTAGAAAGGGGGGAGGTACTTAGGAAGAGGGCATTTTTTCAAAGAAATATAATTTGCTAGTGTTGTAGAGGCATACCCAGGCAAGAGAGACAGCAGGGGCTTAGGAATATGGAGATGGGTCCTAATATGCCAAATGAAAGCTCATGTTCCAGGATCCTCTGTAGTGCTTGGCATATAGTAAATGCTTAATAAATGCTTCTTCACTTCATTCACTCTCTCATTCTTCCATCCATTTCTTTGACTTGTGGACTGCCATGGAATTCCCCCAAGGGACAGCTGACCTCTCTACCATAAGCCCCACATAGATTTGCAAGGCAGGTACTACATGAAAGAACTCAAAGCTCTCCATGGAAGGGGATATAGGGGGTGAATAAGAAGATGTGGTTCCTGCCCTCCTGAAGCTTATAGTTTAGTAGGGAGGATGGTACATGCACAACCACACTACTAGACTGCACAGTGAAAAACACACAACACAATCGGTAAAGTAATATTCATGCACACACTAAGGCCCAAACACATCTAGGCACATACATGCACAACCATTTTTGAGGGAAGGTGCTTCTAGGTACCTGTATCCACAGGAGGAGGAAATGAAGGAAACACGCATTTATATACCACCTACTATGTGCCACTGTGCTAAGCACTTTACAAATATCTCACTTGGTCCTCACAACAGCCCTGGGAGGTAGGTGCTATTATTATCCCCATTTTACCTGTGAAGAAACTGAGGCATCCAGAATATCAGGGGGATTAATGAAAAGAAATGCTAGGGAAGATGGACTAGCCATACCAGATTTTAATCTGTGTTATAAAGCGGCAGCCATCAAAACTACTTGGTACTGGGTGAGTAACAGAGTAGTGAATCAGTGGGATAGATTAGGTATATGGGACATAGCAGTCAATGATTATAGTAATCTACTGCTTGATAAGCCCAAAGACCCGAGCTTCTGGGATAAAAACTCACTATTTGACAAAAGCTTCTGGGAAAATTGGAAAATAAAATGGCAGAAACTGGGCATAGACCAACATTTTACACCACACACCAAAATCAAGCCTAAATAGGTGAATGATCTAGATATAAAGGCTGACACTGTAAGGAATAGTTTGACCATCAGATTTATGGAGAAGGAAAGATTTTATGACCAAACAAGAGATAGAGAACATTATGAAGTGCAAAATGGATAATTTTTATTACATTAAATTGAAAAGTTCTAAAACTTTATTTATTTACTTTTAGTTTACAACATTCAGTTCCACAATCCCTTGAATTCCAAATTTTCTCCCCCTCCCCCTTCCCCTTCCTCTCCCCCCTGCCTATGGTGGCATGCAATCTTTACAACTTGACTAATGTTTAATGCGAAGGTATTTATAGAAGACATATCAAATTGAAAAGTTTTTGTATAAATAAAGCCCATGTCACCAAGATTAGGAGGGAAGTGGAAAATTGGGAAAGAATTTTTACAACCAATGTCTCTGATAAAGGCTTCATATCTAAAATATATAGAGAATTGAGTCAAATTTATAAGAATACATGTCACTCCCCAACTGATAAATGGTCAAAGGATATGAACAGGTAATTTTCAGAAGAAGAAATTAAAGATATCTATGAACATATGAAAAAATGTCCTAAATCACTTCTGATTAGAGAAATGCAAATCAAAACAACTCTGATGTACCACACCTCACTGGCCAGATTGGCTAAGATGACAAAACAGGAAAATGATAAATGTTGGAGAGGATGTGGAAAAATTGCAACACTAATGCATTGTTGATGGAATTGTGAACCGATCCAACCATTCTGGAGAGCAATTTGGAACTATACCCAAAGGACAATAAAAATGTGCATACTCTTTGACCCAGCAATACCACTTCTAGGGTTATATCCCAAAGAGATCAGAGAAGTGGGAGGAGGACCCATATGTACAAAAATATTTATAGCAGCTCTTTTTGTGGTGGCAAAGAATTGGAAATCAAGGGGATGCCCATCAATTGGGGAATCGCTGAACAAGTTGTGGTATATGAATGTAATGGAATACTATTGTGCTATAAGAAATGAGGAGCAGACAGACTTCATAATAACCTGGAGAGATTTATATAAACTCATGCTGAGTGAGGAGAACAGAACCAGGAGAACTTTGTACACTATTATAGACACACAGTGTGTGTGTGTGACAACTGACTTTGATAGACTGGGCTCTTCTCAGCAATGCAAGGTTAGAAGACAACTCCAAAAGACTCATGATGGAAAGGGATATCCACATCCAAAGAAAAGAATTACAGAGATTGAATGAAGATTAGAGGAAACTACTTGCTTTCTCTCTTTTTGGTTTATTTTGTTTCATTCCTTCTTTCTCATTGTTCACTCCGTTGGTTATAATTCTTGTTTACAATTTGACTAATGTTCAATGTAAATGTATTTGTAGAACCTAGATCTGATTGTATGCTGCCTTGGGGGGGAGGGGAGAAAATATGGAACTCAAGGGATTCTGGAACTGGATGCTGTAAACCAAAAACAAATAGATAAATTTTAAAAAAGAAAAACAAAGCAAAACAAAGCATAAAAAAGAAATTGAGGCAGAGGCTAAGTGACTTGCTCATCATCACACAGCTAGTAAGTGTGCCGGAGAGCCCTAGCCTCCTAGCTGCCTTTTAATTAGGGTTAGAGATGATGGAAGGATTTGATAATAACCCTGAGCATGGATGGGAAGTACCCATCACATCCTTCAGGCCAAGTAAATTTTTATTAACCTTGAGGCCCTTCTTATCATTGTTCTTCCCAAGATGTTCTTTGGATTCTCTTTCAAGACATTGCTGATATTATCCATTCCTCCCCTCTGGGATTAATGCCTTGCCTTGCTTTCCCTTTTAAATATTATTCATCCTTCAGAGCCCAAATCAGATATGTCCTCCAGGAAGCCCTCCTTGATTCCTCTTAGTTTAGTCTGGTGTGGTGGATGGGGGACTGGACCTCAGAAACATCCAGATTTATATGCTACCTTGAATTTTTTTAACTGTGACCCTCATGTGTAGCTGGCTTAGCCCATCTGGGCTTCAGTTTCCTTCTCTGTAACATGCTGGGCAGCCTTGAATGGCCCTTTCAGAACTATATCTGTGAATTCTCCCTCATCTGACCTCCTCTAGAAAGGACAGAAACCTATAATTTAGCTTTTATTTTTATATAATCTTTTCTTCTATAATTGTGTTACAAGCATATTTTTCTCATCTTCCCAACAAAACTGTGAATTTCCCCTGAGCAAGAGATATGGTTTACACATTGTTTCGGGGCCCTTAGAGCTTTCCACAGGGCTGCTCACAAAGTAGATGCATGATCCACATCACTGTGAATTAGGTCCACAGAGTGGAGTGCGGCAGACCATAGAATGTCAGTAGGATGGAAGTGATCTTATCCCTGGGGAGGACCTTAGGATACCTGTGTGACCTTGGGCAAGTTACTTTATCTACTTGAATCTCCCATTTTCTTATTTTGAAATGAGGAGGTTGAGTAGATGGCCTCTAAGGGCCCTTCCAGCTTAAGATCTAGGACCCTGTGATCCTATGAAGACAGAATATGAGAACTGGGAGGGTCCTTAGAACTGAAAGTGTCAGAACTGGGAGGGAGCTTAGAACATGGAATGTCAAAGCTGGGAGGACCCTTAGAACATGGACCTCAGAATATTTCTCCAAGCTCTTAGAGGAAATCTTAGAACATAGAATGTTAGAATTGGAAAATGTCTTAGAGAGCATTTATTCTACTTCCTTCATTTTACAAAAGAAGAAACTAAGACCAATTGAAATGGCTTGCACCAAATCACACTAGTTAGTAGCTGAGTTGGGCCTAGAACATGGTTTTCCTGACTCTTAGTCCCAAGGTCTTTCCACTATGCCAATTCAACTTCCTTGACTCTTCAGAATTTTTGGATTTCCTTCTTTGTTGAGTCCACTCCCCTTTTCTCAAGTGAGTTTATAGGGTTTAGGAGAGAACTCCAGCTTCTCCTGTTTTTCATTTAAGAATAGATTTCCCAAGAAAGAAATAATACCTGGGAAGGAGTTTCCACACTTTAAGCCCAATGCTTTCCTAGAACAAGTATGCCTTCCAGAGTCATGGAGAAAGCATTGAATGACTTAGAAAGCATTTACTAAAAACTTGTTATGTGCTAGGGACATAGCTACAAAACTGAGACAGTAACTGCCCTTGGGAAGCTTATATTCTAATGGGAGAGGGGTGACCAAGGAAGGGAGCATGGGTCTTAGCCATGGTAGCAATCTGGAATCATGGGGCAGTTGATTGTCATACACTTTTTGCTATCAGCAGTAATGTTTATTACTTTTCTCAGAAGACATGGAAAGCAGAGGTGGATTAAGGTGATGGGCAGGTGTGTGTACATCTCTAGAGAAGATGACAAGACACCTAGATAGGTCCTGTTACTTGTGGTGTCCACGTGAAACATAGTCTGTGACCAGCCAGAACCCGATCTGGAGCACTTCTAAGAGTGTGTGTTCCACTGTTGAGAAAAAGAACAGAAAAAACTACATTCTGTAACTTGAGTTTCACAACAGCCCTATATGGTAGTTATTCTAGGGAGTAATATTTCCTTCTGTTGAGAACACCAATGGACACACTTCCAGTAAATGCCAGTGGCAGGTTTTAAACCTGGATCTTCCCATTTCTGAATTAGGTCCTTTATTCACCCCACAGTCCTTCTACCTTTCAAAACTTCCCTTTATCTGCCCCTCTGCTTCCTCTCCCCTTTGCTCACCCAGTACCTGGAATGCTTTCCATCTCCTTTTATAACTATTTTATTTCTTCCTAAATGCTACCTCCTCCAGGAAGCCTCCCTCTCACATAGCACATTGTTGGCATGTCCCCAATGCCCTAATTATGTAATGTGCATTTTCATTTTAATGTTTTATATTTTCATAACCAATATATGTATCTTTCTCTCCTGCAAGACTATAAGGGCATGAAATCATATCCTTCCAAAATCTTATCTCTGTACACCTCCCCACCCCAGCGGCTACTTGCCTACCATGCTGCTTTGCACACAACAGGTACTTAATGAATATTTAAGTCTTGAACAAAGGCATGTAGAAGGATGAAAAAGTGATTCATTGACTGGTAGCTTGTGCAGACACTGAGATGCCTCACTGAGCAATCCAGCTCAAATGTAGGGGCCATTTGGGTGGCTTCCCTCTTAGCATGACTGAGCCGCCATTTTCTCCACAGGCCTTTCCTAATCATCCCAATCATCAGTGTCCATCTTCTCTTGAAAGGACATTATATACACTTTATGTGTAATTATCTGTACTCATTGTATTCCCCCAGTAGAATGGAAACTTTTTGAGGCAGGAGGTATTTCCTATGGATAGCCCCATGTTTCTATGAGTCCAGTGTTCTTTTCTCTATAACACATTGCCCCAGAACCCTTAGAATGTAAGCTCCTTGTCTTCATCTGTTTTTGTACCCCAGCATCTGGCACAGTGCTAGTCACAGAGTAGGCACTTAATCAGGACTTGTTGGCTGATAGGAACAGAAGTTGCCTTGATCTCAGAGTAGCTGAACAAAAACAACTGAACCCCCTTCACTAAGTTCCAGCAGAGGAGGGAAAAGCATTTGGATTACAGCTGTGATGAGAATTAAATTGCAAGAGACAGCCTGCTGGAGACCTGGCCAGGGCATGTGGTAGATTTGGAAGGGAAGGGGGACAAAAGGAGAAGCGGCATGCAGGAATGCAGGAATCATTCAGCAAAGGCACAGGGGAGGCCTCACTCTTCAGGAAAGAAGACAGAGGAACACCTGTACTTCAGGGGAGCCAGAGATGTGATTCTTCTAAACTACCCTTCTGTTATTCCTTTTATCACATTGGGAAAGGTCTGGGTCCATAAGGGGGTGTGGGCCAGGGGCTATCCATAGAAAGCATGGGGCCCAGAGCCAGCTCTAAGGAAATATGGGGTTCAAGGCTTGTCCTCAGAATGTATGGCCTCAGGGCCATCTCTAGAGGAGAAGGGTGTCACCTTGGGGTTGTTGCTAGAATATTTGGGGTTTATACCCATCTCTAGGGGAATGGGGGCACCAGGGTCCTCCCCAAGGGAGTATGGGACCCAACCTGTTGTCCAGGGGTAGTCCTGGGGAATTGTGGAACCCAGGGCTATCCTTAGAAATTATGGACTCCCTGGTCATATTGAGGAGAGTACGAGATCTGGGCCAGGTCTATAAGAATGTTGAATCTGGTGGTATCCCTAGAGAGTATGGAGTTCATAGTCACCTCTAGGAGAGCCTGGAGCCCATGTTTTTTCTTAAGGATGTTTAGGACCCAACGGCTATGCCTGCATGGGTCATTTGTGTGGAGTTTAGTATATCTGTAGGTATTGTGGACCCCAGGGCTGTTTCTAAGGGAGGATGAACCCAAAGGGCTGGGTCCTGGGCCAGATGGTGCTATTTCTCCTTCTCTATGTGAACCCACAGGACAACGGTTTACTTTATAATTCCAGGGCATTCTTTGCAGAGGGAGGATAATACCAGCAAAGGAGTGTCGGGGGATGGAGGGGAAGAAAAGCAATGCAGAGTCAGCATCTTCTGCCCCCCTGCTGCCTCCCAGAATCAGCACCCAGGCCCTGTCCCAAAGCACCCTGGATATTACCCCATATGCACCATGGTGGAGGAGGGCAGCTTTGGCACAAGACTGAGCAGTACTGGAACACACTGCAACCTCAATACCCCGCCCCCATCGGCTGAAAAAACACAACCTCTGCAAGGAGAATGGAAATGTTCAAGGGCGTGAGATTGTCAAATGTGTTCTCCTAAAGCATCTTTAAGTCTTATTTAAGAGGGAGAAGGAAAGAGCAGAAGGGAAGGAGGTTGTTGTAAGGACCTCCTCGCTGACACTCACCTTTAATTAGTGGAGGGCTTTTACTCCTGGCCTGGAATCTCATGATTAAGCAGCGAGGGCCCATGCAGCTGGAGATGTCTGCTCAGCCTGGCCTTGGCTTCGGTTATCAGCCTTAATAACACGCTTCATGTTTGATCCCTGGGTTTGCCAGCTTAGCAAAGTGGATTTTTCCTCATTAAGTAGCATTTACACACAAAGTTAGATGCTCCAAAGTTCAACTTATTTCCGCTTAGTTGACTGAACAACTGGAAAAAAATCTACAAAATAAAGGTCACGAGATTCTATTTCATAATTCCTTTCCTGCCACCATCATCCCCTCCTTCCTCAAATTCAGAAAGGTTTTTTCTTTTGCAGATTCAAAGAGAAACCAGCAGCAGAGATTACTGTGTTGTATTAATTCATCCATCCACCCAATATTCACTAAGTGTCTACCATTCATGGAGCCTTATGCTATCAATCACCCATCATTGATTAAATAGTACCTATGGGCCAGGCACAGTGATGGGTGCCAGGAGCCATGAGGACAAAGAAGAAAACCACTCCTTCTTCCAGGAGGTTACATCCTTCCTAATAACTTAGTGTGGGCACAATGGAAAAGACTGCATTTGTAGTTAGATGTTCCCTTCAGAGGTTCAGATCCTAGCTCTTCTTGCCACCTCTGTGACCATGGGCAAGTGACACCAATGGGCTGGGTTTCCTCATCCATGAAATGAGAGTATGGGCAAGATGACTTTTAAGTTTCTAGCTTGTTGAAAAAATAACGAATGGCATATGTAGTCCCTGCTCTACCTCAAGGAATTTACAACCTAAAATAAGAGTGAAAAAATGTTTGCTATGAGAGGCAGTGGGATGATGGAAAGGGGGCTGGGCTTGAAGTCAGGGAGACCAGGGTTAACATCCCACCTCTGCTGTAAAACCATGGGTGCCTCACTTAATCTCTCTGAGATTATAATTTATAGATAAATTGTAACCTGCATTGATAATAGTTTCCATGCCCACAAATTTACTGACTATATCACTTCCCTATGCAATAAATTCTAGAGACTCCCTATTCCAGGATCAGATATAAAACCTTCTGTTTGACTTTTAAAGTCCTTTATAAACTGGCCTCTTTCTAAGGTTCCGCTCTGTTTACATCTGTCCTGTGATCTAGTGATACCCACCTCCTTGCTGTCCCTGGAACCCAACATTCTATCACCAATCACCAAACTTTGAGCATGTTCACCTGGCTGTGCCCTATGGCTGGAATGCTCTCTCTCCTCATCTCCATCTCTTGGCTGCCTTTGTGCCCCATCTTCTATGAGAAGTCTTTCCCAGCCCTTCTCAATGGAAGTGTCTTCCCTCTGTTAATTAGCTCTAATTTAATCTTTCCCATCTGCTCTGTACGTGGTTCTTTGCATGTTGTCTTCCCCTTTAGAATGTAGAGTTCCTGGAGGACTGTCTTTGGTTATTCTTTGTATTTCCATTCCTTAATACAGTGTCTGACCATAAAAAATGCTTAATAAATGCTTATTGAGGGACATCTAGTTGGCACAGTGACTAGAGCAGTGGCCCTGAGGTCAGGAGGACCTGAGTTTAAAATCCAGCCTCAGGCACTTTACTAACTGTGTGACCCTGGGCAAGTTACTTAACCCTGATTGCCTGAAAAACAAACAGAAACTAAAATAAATGCTTGCTGACTGACTGACAGTTGACATATTGACAATGATTTATACAACAAAGTATGATCAAATATAGACTCTGATAAAGGTAGCAGATACCAAAAAAATCAGATATCAAAAAAAGTGCCGTCAAACTTTGAGTCAGGAGAAATTGTTTTTCTCTTTGGCAGGTATGGTGTCAGGGGAGTCTTCATGGAGGAGGTGACCTGTGATCTGGGCCTTCAGAATTAGTATGTATGTGTGTGTGTGTGTGTGTGTGTCCCCATTTCAGGCATGGGGAAGGGTCTGCAGGGATATAGGGAATTAGAAGAAGGTGAAAGATCAGGGAGCTAGTACTATAATTTGATGGATTTCTGTTGAGTTGTTTCAATTGTGTCTAGCTCTCCATGGCATCATTTAGGATATTTTTGACAAAGATATTGGGGAGGTTTGTCATTTCCTTCTCCAGCTCACTTTACAGATGAGGGAACTGAGGAAAACAGTGTTAGGTGACTTGCCCAGGGTCATGAAGCTAGTAAGTGACTAAGGCTAGATTTGAACTCAGGTCCTCCATACTCCAGGGCTGGTAATCTATCCAGTATGGCACCACATAGCTGTCTGCTTGGATTGTAGAGTAGATGAAAGAAGAATATGAAATAAAGCAAGAAGGGTACATGCAGAGGGTCTTAGAAACCATCTGAGTGAGTTGGTGTTTTGTTAGAGATAACAGGGAACCAGTGCAGGTTTCTGAGCAGGAGAGGGAAGGAGGGACGACTTGGGAGTCAGAAGAAGGCCATTGTAAGCTGAGCCTGGCACTCCAAGGGGAATCTGCTCAGGGGCAAGGACAGTGAGACTGTCACCTCCATTGTTTTGGACACTGTGTTTCTATTAACATAGCTTCAGATAGCACCTACACTAATTAACACAAGCTTAGTGAAAGGATGCTGGGCCGCCTGGAGCTATGCCATGCTAGGCACTGAAGTGGGGCAGACCAGAACTGGAGGGAATTTTGGAGAGCAGCTAGCCTGGTCCTCTCACTTCACTAAGACCTCTAAGAATTAGACCACTTGCCAAGGTCACCAGGGAACAGGCAGCAGAGGGGAGATTGGAACCCAGGTTCTGAAGCTCCATATCTGTTTCTCTGTCCAGGGCAGTGTTGTGTTTTAAAGGGAAGGCTTTGTCTTCAAGTATCTCTCATTCTGGTTGGGGAAATCAGCCTCAAATGTTAAATTCAAGGACCTGAAAGAATGAGATGGCATTACTATATGTGCATAACCTATCAAATTATTTGCCTTCTTCATTGAGGGGTAGGGAGGGAGAGAATTGGGAGCTCCGTTTTTAAGAGAATGTGGAAAATTGTGTATACACACATGCATGCACACATACATATGCACACATATATACACTCATACATAATTGGGAAAAATAAAATACTAAATAGAATTTTTATGAAAGAATGAAGTGGGACCAGCTCTGGAGTCAGGAGGACCTGAGTTCAAATATATCTGAATTCAGATACTTGACACTTACTAGCTGTGTGGCCTTGGGCAAGTCACTTGACCCCGATTGCCTCACCAAAAGAAATTCCAAACAAGCAAAAAAGAATAAGACAGCAAGGAATTATAGGATCATAGCTTTAGAACTGGAAGGGAACTTGGAGGCCATGGAGTCCAAACTCCTAATTTTATAAATTTGGAAACTGAGGCCCAGAGAGATTATTTGACTTCCCAGTATCACACAACTAGTAAAGAGATTAAACTGAGGTCTTCCTTTGCTGTATACACAACATTAGCCTGCTGCTCTAATTCTCAATGGTGTAGTCTAGTCTCTAGGTAGCTAAGTGGTACATGGGGAGCTAGGTGGGGCAGTGGATAGAACACCAGGGGCTGGAGTCAGGAAGTCTTGAATTCAAATCTGGCCTCAGACATTTACTAGCTGTGTGACCTTGGGCAAGTCATTTCACCCTGTTTGCCTTAGTTTCTCATCTATGAAATGATCTGGAGAAGGAAATGGCAAACCACTTGATCATCTTTGCCAAGAAAACACCAAGTAGGGTCATGAAGAGGCAGACAGGACTGAACAACAAATCTAGTCTCTAAATGCTACAGGAGGTCAATGTTAATTTATCCCTCATTGGTTGAGCTATGGGGAAGTGAGGCACAGTGGACTTGGAGTCAGGAGACCTTTGTTAGAGAGGTGGACAAACTCTAGCTTGTAAAGATCCTTCTAAAATGGGGCTCCCAGAACAGTGAGCCTGTTTTCTCTCCTGTAAAAGACAGAAAAGAACCTTATGTGACTTAAATTACAAAGATACCAGGGGAAATATCCTTTCAAAGCTGCTCCAGAAAAGTAAAGCATAATTTGCTGGGGGTGGGATGAAGGATGGTGGCTGGGTCATTGGGGTATGAACTCCTGGTCAGAAAACTCCCTCTCTCAATGGCGATCAGGGACTGGTCTACAGCTCAGAGCCTCAGATCGGTGCCTAGGGTGTTGTCAGAGAAGGGAGAGCCCCCTTTCCAGCTCAGGAGATCAAGAAAGGCCTGGAGGAGTTAGGACTTGATCTGCATCTTAAAGGATGGGTAAGATGGCAATGGGATGATGTCTAGGAAGTCATGGAAGTAGGTCAGCACTGGAGCAAAGGCTAGGTGGTGGGAACTCATGTGGTATGATTTGGAAGGTGGGGAGTGGGGGCTGTTAGCATGGGATAGACTGAGGTCTCTTTCACTAATGTCCCAATTCTCTATGTACCTCCTTTGAAATTATAACCCTCAGTCAAAGAGTTCCTTGGGTCCTTGCAAGGAAGACCACTCTGGAATGGTAGAAGAAACAACTGGACTTATGATCAATGACCTCAGTTCAAGCAAGCAGCATGGATAGGGGTCAGAGGACCTGAGTTCAAATCCTGATTCTGACTCTTCCTTTGTGACCTAGACCAAGATGTTTAATTTCCTTGGGCCTGTTTCCTTCTGTGTCAAATGTGTTGGGGGATGAGGGTTTAGGGTAAAATTAGATGACCTCTGAGTTTTCTTCTGTCTCTGAATCTAGGATCCCAAGTACTTGGTTATTATCAGTGTGACTTTGGTACGGTCATTGAACTTCTGAGTTAGTTTTATTATCTGAAAATTGGTGGAAAAAAGTAAATTCCCTGACTAGCTGAGGGTTGTTGGGAAGCATCGATGTTCAGCACTTAGTAAGCTGAAGAGTACTTCAGAGATGGCAGCAATCATGACAGTTAGTAGTAGTGTTAATATTATCCTAAAGGGGGTCAGCATCTGGGGAGCCGTAGCTTCCTTGACAGTACTGGCATTGCTGTATCACAGGGTCTGGGCCTCCTTCTGAGTCTCATCCTTGAGCAGTGGTTGTGGGCCCCCTAGGAGCCATTTCCCAAGGAGGCCGAGCTGGGGTCATTAAGTTTCCCATTAGGTCTCAAGGAGACGTGTTAGGCTGGAGCCAAGGAAATTGTCTCATCACAGGTTTCTGGCTGGATTTATCACCTTCTCTGGGGATCCAGCCAAGGACAAGGCTCTCTCCATGTCTATGCATGAGGAAGATGCTGGGTTAATACTTGGGGGGGGGTGAGATTCATCTTCTGTTCCTTCTTTGGCTGAGATAGAGAGAACTTTCTCCTTAAGTGCCAGCACTAGAGATGTCCACTGGGTCTCCAATGGAGTGTTAAAAACTTCAGACTGGGAATCAGGGGACTGGGTCCTAGTCCTGGCTCTCTATCTGAGTGGTCCAGGATAAGTCATTCCCCTTCTGTGGGACTTATTTTCCCCACAAGTAAAACAAGAGGGTTTGGATGAAATGATTTTCGTGTTCTCTACCTGCTCAAAATTTTTTTTCTATTTACAAAATTTGTTGTTTTTAAGCCACTCCCAACTCTGACATTCTATATCCTAAGTTTCTTTCAAGTGCTGATGTTGGTTGTTTTAGTATTCTTGTGTTTTTATGTCCCTCCAGGTCCTCAAATGCCATATTCTCAGGTCCTTTCTGTCTCTGATGTTCTATGTTCTAAGAATCTATTCTAAAATCCCTTTGGACTCTACCTTCCTGTGACCTTTGGTCTTTTCTGCCTCTGACATCTAGTAATTCTATGACTCTTAAAGCACAGTATATAGCTTCTAATACTAATGATTCCATGATTCATGTCCCCTGCCTTGAAGGCAGCTTCTGAAACCGCTGAAGCAGCTGGCGGGAGGTAGTCATGCCACATGAGGGGCCACTCATCTCATTGGGTAACTCCTGGCCAAAGGCTATGACTCCAGGAGGCTGCCTCCCTTAGCCCCCTCCCAGCATCAATATCTCCAACCCCAGCCAATTACACCCAAGGACTTGGGGGTGGCAGACGCTGGGGGCGTGGGAATGGTGGCACTGGAAATTACATGCCGACCTATTAGTGAGAGAAAAATGGAAGGTCTTCTGGGTCACTGCTTAAAGTCCTAACAAGGCCACCGATACAATCATTTTAGACTAGAGAGTGGAAGTAATGGATGGGCCCCGGATTTCAATTATCTTCAGATAATTCCAATGAGTCCAAATAGATAACTGACCTACTAAAGCTCAGCTCTGCTTCCGATCTTCCATTCACTGTCCAATTCAGATAATAACTATTTGATCCTCCTTTTTTCCTCATTTTATGGAACAGTAAAATTGTTAATAGCTGATAGCCAGCTTGCGGGCTTTCTGAACTTGTAAGGAAGGAAGTTAATGTGACAGGGGTTCTCATAACAAGACCTGATGGGGTTGAGGGGGGAGAGAGGGCCCCTCCTGCGGACCTCAGGCTTCTGTGAACATTGACTACAGAATAGCAGAGGGGTTGGGGTGGTCACAGTGATGGTATATAGGTGGAGTTTTTTTTTATCATTTTAATTTAGACAAACTCTTAATGTCAGAAGGCAGATGGGCGTCATATAAGAACAAGATGATGAAGAAGTTAGGGGTGGTGGTCTGGGTTTGGTCACTGGCTCTGGGCTTCAGTTTCCTCCTCTTAAACATGAAGGATTTGGAGTATTTTATCTGACTTTACAGGTTCAAGTCTCTAGGCCAGATAAATGACATTCTTGGGTACTGACAAAAATAGCAGATGGGGATCCATTGTCAGAAAGCTTTGAAATATCATGGAAAAAAAGGAGATGTGCCATGGAATGCATCAAAGGTTATTCTAATTGTTATAGAAGGGCTAGCTGGCATGGTGGATAGAGTACCCTGGGGTATGGAAGATATGAGTTCAAATCTGGCCTCAGACACTTACTAGCTATATGACCCTGGGCAAAACATTTAACCCTGTTTGCCTCAGCTTCCTCTTTTGTAAAATGAGCTGGAAACAATGGCAAACCACTCTAGTATCTTTGCTAGGAAAACCCTAAATGGGGCCATAAAAAGTCAGCCGTGACTGAAACGACCCAACAACAACAAAGGTACTGTGTAAATGCTAATTTTAATTATTATTTATCGGGTATCATAGTAGACAGAGTTCTGTTCTTGAAAACCTGAGTTAAGATCCTGACTCAAATAGTTCCTGGCTATGTAACCACAGGCAAGCAACTTAACCTCTCAGCTTCAGTTTCCAATTATCACCTAACTCACAGGTTTATTGTGAGGATTAAATAAGGTAATTACGTAAATGATAAACCTTAAAATTCTATCTAAATGTAAGTAATTATGATTTACCGTTATTCAAGGGATGTTTAGTTAATGCCTAGAAAAGAAGGCAGGGATCTCAGATCTAGCATGGTTTTGTCAAGAACAAGTCATGCCAGACTGACCTCCTTATGATTCTTTTTTGTTCAGTTGTTTTTTTTTTGTTTTGTTTTTAATAGGTTTACTTGACTGGCAGACCAGGGAAATGTAATGGAGTTTACCTAGATTTTAGCAAAGCATTTGAAAAACAAACTCTTAAGTTATTCTTATGGACAAATGGTGGACGCCATGATGGAGAAATTGGGGTAGGTGGATTTGGAACCGAGCCAGATTTAATGAGTGGTTATGGATGGTTTAGCATTGACTTGGAAGGAGGTCTCTAGTGGAGTGCCCCTAGGAACTGCTCATGCCCTTGTGCTCTTCAACATTTTTATCAATAACTTGGAGAAAGGCCTAGATTGATGTGCTCAGTAGATGACACACAGCTAAGCCAACATATTGTAGGACAGAGATAAAATTAAAAAAATAATTTCACAGGCTAGGAATTAGGCCAAGTTTAATAAGACAAAATTCTGTGGGTTAAACAGTCTTACACTTGTGTTCAATAAACTTCAGAGGTTCAAAAAGAGATGGTGTGGCTAGTTAGCAGTTAATTAGACAAAACCTAACAGTTTTAATGGTTTCATTTTGCAGATGGTAAAACTGAGGGCCCAGCAAAGAAAAAATAATTCTCCAAGGACATACATGATTTTAATTCATCCTGGTCACAAACTGACCATCCTTTTCACTATAACACAGTTTCTTCTCTGCTAGCTGGAAAAGAGGTAAAGGGCCTGAGAGTCAATTTTTGCTTCTTCAGAGGCATGAGATGAAACAAATCACCCAGACCTATCAAGGTCTCAGAGAATGTCTGCTGTGCACATGGGCTGCGCTTGACTGTTCTGACAAGGATGCCCATAGGAGCCCATCTCTTCTCACAGTCTCCTGGCTCTATACGGTGAACAACACATTCAAATGGAAAACATGACTACAGTGGGAGTCAGCCTGTGATGAAGGGGAAAGGAACTGCTTATTAGGAGAGGGGTACTATGATGTGGTGGGAAGGGCCTTGGTCTTTATCCTGGCTCTGTCAATCATTTCCAATGATACCCTGAGAAACACTCGTCCTCTGTCTGTAAAAATGAAGGGGTTGGACAAAGTAATGTCTCTTTTCAGCTCTTAAAAAAAGTCTATGAATTCTATACCTGCAGTGATACTGAGAATAAGTAAGAGGTTCAGGGAGTTAAGAGGAAATCACCAATGGTTAGGGAAGATTTCATGGAGATGTTTGAATTGGCCCTGAACAATCAATAAGGAGAAGGGGGTAGATTTGATTAAATAATCTCTAATGTAACATCTAGTTCCTTTTTAAAATTCAAATTTTTTCAATGAATATTTTTTTCTCTTCCTCCCAACTCCAACAATGAAAAAATAAAGGAATGGGGCGGCTAGGTGGCGCAGTGAGTAGAGCGTCAGCCCTGGAGTCAGAAGGACCTGAGTTCGGATCCGACCTCAGACACTTAACGCACACACACACACACAAAAACCAAAAACCTAGCCGTGTGACCTTGGGCAATTTACTTAATCCCAATTGCCCTCCAAAAAGAAAAAAAAAAGAAAGAAAGAAAAAGAAAAAAAAAAGAAAAAATAAAGGAATGAAAATCCTTGTAATAAGCATGCATAGTCAAAAAAACCAAATTCCCACATTGACCACATCTAAAAAATATATGGTTCATTCTGTACCCACCTCTGTCAGAAAGGAGGTAGCATGTTTCATCATCAATGCTCTGAAATCATGGTTGGTTATTGCACTGATTAGAAGTCTTATCTTTCAAAGTTACTTGTCTTTGTACCATTGTTGTTATTGTATAAATGGTTCTCCTGCTTCTGCTCATCTCACTCTGCATCAGTTCGCACAATTCTTTACCAGGTTTCCTTGAAATTGTTTCTTTCCTTCCAGCATGATAGCATTCTATCACATTCACATACTATAATTTGTTCGTCTCTTTTCCAATGGATGGTTACCCTTAGTTTCTAGTTCTTTGTCACCACAAAGAGTTGCTATAAATACTTTTGTTCATATGGATCCTTTCCCTCTTTCTTTGATATATGTGGGTTATCAGCCTACTAGTGGTATCAAACTTGTACAATTTAGCAAGTTTTAGGACAAAATTCCCAAATCCCAAATTGCCTTCCAGAATGACTGGCTCAATTAGTATATTTACCTATATATATATATATATATATATATATATATATATATATATATATATATATATACATATACCCATTTTCTTAAAGTCCCTACAACATTCATTATTTTCTTTTTTCTCAATTTTGCCAGTCTGATGGGCATATGGAGTAACATCAGATTTTCTTTAATTGGAATTATTCTACATATTAGTGATTTGGAGCATTTTTTCATTCAGTCATTGATATTTTGGATTTCTTCTTTAGAAAAATATCTCTTAATATTCATTGACCCTATATCATTTGAGCAATTTCTATTATTATAATTTTGAATATCTTTGAAATGAGATCCTAAAAAAAGAGATCCATTGAAGATAAAAAAAAACCCAACATGTTTCTTCTTATATCTCTAGAGTTTTGGCATTTTATGTTGTTTTATACATAGGTATTTCAGAATAAAAATCTGGTTTTATGACCAAAGCCTTTTTTTAATGTTTTAACCCCCTTAAGAACAAACTGTCAAAGCTAAGTTTTTCATAAGATTAAACTTTTCTTAAGATAAAAAAAAAAACAAACCCTTATCAGAGAAACTTTCTACAGAGATTGTTTCCTGGTTGTCTGTTTACATTCTAATTATAGCTACATTAGTTTTGTCTGTGCTAAACCTTTAAAAATTTTAGATAATCAGAACCATCCATTTCATCTTTTTTGAGCCTCTATAATATACCTTTTTTAAGTTATTCTCATATCACTAGATCTGAAAGGTAATTTCTTGCTCCTCAAATTTGCTTTTTATGCAACTTTTATGTATTTCATATCTCCAACTGGAGTTTGTCTTGATATATTTGGTATGATGTGTTGGTCTAAATCTAGTTTCTGCCAGACTACTTTCAGTTTTTCCTGCATTTTTTTTTTTGGCATAGTGAGTAGCTGTAATCTTACGGTTTTTTGAAGTACTCAAGAATGACTGTGTTAATTTGCTTCTCTTTCTTGGGTACCTGATCTATTCCACTGATAAACTTCTCTTTCTCCTAAGCAGCACCAGATTGTTCTAATAATTTATTTGTAGTATGGTTTTGGATCTAATACTGCTAGATGCCCTTCCTTCCTGCTTTTTTTTCATTATTTCCTATGACATTCTCAACTTTTTCAGAAATGTACTGCAGCCAGTTTGAACTAGCTTTTGAGAGTTGATTGTTAAATTCTCAGTATATGAGCATATACTTGTTATTAAGTATACTATGTTATTATATTAAGACAAGTCAGGGTTTAATTTGTTGTTTTGTTGATTTTCTAGGCTTAAAATGATGGATAAAATGTTAATAATGCAGATTAACAAAAGTATGATGTACATACATTTTTTCCAGAGAGCTAGTTATTAAACATTTACCATCATTACCCCCCGCCCCGCCTTCTGTTCTTCCAAATTAATTTTGTTAATATTTTTTCTAGCTCTGTAAAGTAATCCTTTGGTAGTTTGATTGGTATGGCACTGCATAATTAATTAATTTAGGTGTTATTGTTATTTCATTATATTTTCTCCACCTATCTATGGGCAATTAAGTCCTGTTCAGTTTCAAATTTTATGTATCATGGTTAATAGATTGCTGACATTAGCATCGGGAAACCATAGATTTGAGACTTGCCTCTCATATTTACTGACTGTGTCATCTTGGACACGTTTCTTGCCCCTGATGACTAATCTCATCTCTTTTTTTTGACAGAGTTAGTGGAAAGGTAGAGGAAAGTAATGTGGTATATATATATAATTTACCTATATTTTAGCAAAGCATACCATGCTTCCAAGCAATCTTCGGAGATTGCTGTATTAGGATTGTATGAGGGTTAAAAAATGGACAGATCCATATTAGGGGAGGGAATTTCCATAATGGACATTTATTATACAAATAAAATCACAAGTGTGAATGCAAAGAAGAAAGGAAAAGAGAGAAGACGAGAGGAGGGAAGAAGAGGAAAGAAAAGGAAAAGGATTCTTGTAGAGAGAAAATGACCACAGTTGGTTGGTTCCCCCTGCAAAGTTTGGGTCTTGGTGATTTTGAAGAATCATCTGGAATTTGACTGGTTACAAATCATTTCTTGACAAAGCCTGTTTTGTCCTGAAGAGGAGGTGCCATGGAAGCAGTCAGTTCCATTCATGGGCTTGACCTGGCACTGGACATGGGATTTTTACATATTTGAAGAACTAGAGCGTCTGAGTGGCTATAGACATCCATACTGCTTCATATGCAGGGGAAGTTCATTCAAGCCACAAGAAATGCTATCAGCTGGGAAAATAAATCCATTCAAGACATGTTCCTAGATGATGATTGAGCCCTAATGGGTTAGTGAGGGTGAAATTAGGGACATCTGGAGAAATTCCTGTAATTTCAAAGTTGGCATCACAGATGGCATGCCCATCCTCCTTGCATCCTCCCTGAGGCTATCGTGGATGGCATGTCCATTATCTTGCATTCTCCTTGAGGATGGCATCATAGATGGTATGCCTGTCATCCTTGCACCAGAACCTTGAGGAACCCACCAAAGACTAAATCCTTTGCTTGAAGGATTGTAGGGCTGAATCTGTGTCAGCACCCTAGAAAAGTCAGGGCAGTTCTGCTGCAGGAATAGTCCCAGGATGAGTACCAGTCTCTCTGATGCTGAGCTTTCCAGCAATCAGATCACAGAGATCACAAATTTCGAGGAGGAAAAGAGCTTAGAAGTCATCTAGCTGAATACTTTCATTTTGTTGTTGTTGTTCAATTATTTTTGGTTGTGTCTGAGTCTTTGGGACCCCATTTAGGGTTTTCTTGGCAAAAAATGCAAAAAATGTTTGCAATTTCCTTCTCCAGCTCATTTTACAGATGAGGGAATTGAGGCAAACAGGGTTAAGTGACTTGTCCAGAGTCACATAGCAACTAAATGTCTGAGGCCAGATTTGAACTCAGGAAGATAAGCTGCCCATTTTACAGAAGTGAAAACTGAGTTTCAGAGAGGTTAAGGGATTTGACTGAGATCACTCAGGTAGAGAAGAAGCAGGGTTTTCCTTGTTGGTGTTTGTGATGCTAGCTCTAATCATGATTCTGGGTAAAAAGTGGCAGCCCTTGGAAGAGGGAGAGTAGGAGGTAGGTGAGCAGAGATAAAAGGATCTCTATTGCTCTATGTCTATGGATATATTTCTATAACTTCTGTGAGAATGCCAGAGATTTGAATGTGATGAAACTATGTCACAAGGTCAATAAACCTGTGTTCTTCTTCCTTTTTTTTTTTTTGCTTTTTGGAGGGCAATTGGGGTTAAGTGACTTGCCCAAGGTCACCCGGCTGCTAAGTGTTAAGTGTCTGAGGCAGGATTTGAACTCAGGCTCTCCTGACTGCAAGGCCAGTGCTCTATTCACTACTTAGCCATCCTGATTCCTAGCCCTTTTCCAGCTCTAAAATTGATGTTACCTTTCCTTGAGCTAGAGAATGCTGATGCCAGCATGCCAGTGGACAGAGGAACTCCACTCTTTCAGATGGCCCTGGTGGCTTTTTGTGTCAGTGTTTCTATGAGGATGTGTGTTTCTGTGAGAGCAGGCACTCCCTTCACCAGCACAGCTGGAACCTCTTCTTTGTCTTGATAGATGGCCTTGGGCAGTTGCCCGAGGCTGAAAATTTCATCAGTCCATGGCCATCTTGCTGATACACTTGTCTCAGCTGAGCTAGGTTTGGTGGTCAACAGACCTACACCGTATCACGGGGTTTGCTCTCAGAGCTTTTCCAGATTTGTTGAACCACCACGTATTTTTCTCAGAGTTTTTTGAAAACCTAGACCCAATTCCTTTCCATGATGAGGAGTCAGAATAGAACTTCAGGGTTCTCAAAGTATGGGGGACATTAACGAACCTATTGTTTGGTCTATGCAAATATTCAGTGATCTTTTAAAGGAGGCGTGTACCAAGATGCCAGCACCTGTCTCTTGGATGACTGGGGATGGTGGTGGGCATTGAGCGGTGCCAGTCTTGGCAGGGTTGAGTAATTGCTGGCTGCAGCCTTGTGAGATGAGTTGATATGATTGATTTTCAATGTCACCAGTCACTTACCTGTGAATTGGGAGGGAAGGGTGCTTTGGATGCCAATTTTTGCAACTGGTCTAGCTCTCACTGGCAGGAGGGGCAGGAAGGAGGCATGGTAACCTGCCAAAGCAAATGGGCCAATGTACCATTTGAGCATGCCAATCCCTGGTTTACATCATGCCAACTGGGCTCACAGAATGTTATAGCTGGGAGGGACCATGGAGGTCACCTAGTCTAAACCCTAGATGGAAATAGATTCAGAAAGGGGAAGCAGTGTCATGGATAAAGCACTTGAGTCTGAGAATATGTTTTCAAATTCAGTCCTATCAGTGACTACTTGTGTGACCTTGGGGAAATCACTTCTCTCTGGACCTTAGTTTTTCCCTTTTGTAAACTGAAGTTGGTGGGTAGAACTAAATGGCTTCTAAGTGCCCATCTGTTTTTTTTTTTCCATTTATTTATTTGTTTGTTTGTTTGTTTGTTTAGGAGGGGGGGAAGGTAGGGCAATTGGGGTTAAGTGACTTGGCCAAGGCCACATGGCTAGTGAGTGTTATATGTCTGAGGCTGGCTTTGAACTCAGGTCCTCCTGACTCAAGGACTGATGCTCTAATCACCACTCCACCTAGCCGCCCCTGATTATATATTTAGAATCCAGTGTCAGGGGTCGGAGCCAAGATGGCGGAGTAGAAACAGCATTTCCAATGTGCTCTGCCCCACACAAATTTCAAACAATGTGAAAGGGAGCTCCGAACAACTTCTGGAGCCACAGCACCCACAGAAAGGCACAGAGAAGCTAACCTCCTGTGGAGGACAGCCCAACAGCCCTGCAGGGAGCGGCCAGCGAAGCACTCTGAGAGCAGGCAGCACAGCGCACTGGGAACCAACAGCGCAGCAAGGAGAGCCGAGCCCAGGTGCACGGTTTTAGCCCCAGGGCGGCCGGGCCTTCAGCCGGCTGGTGGAACCCCAGAACACCAGCAATTGTGGCGATTCCAGAATTATCAGCACAGATATGGCTAGGACAAAGTGAGAGGTTAGTGCCCTATGGACTTTGGGACCAGTATTTGGGGAACACGTGGCTTCCTCCCCTGGGGGCAAAAAGCTGCTGAAGAAACAGCTGCACAGAAGCCATTTTGCAGCGTCAGTAGTGGCTCTAGCTCCTGGTCTGCAAACTGTAGGAAGATCCAGCAATCAGTCTGGGGGTTAATCGCTTTTGCTTTAAACTGCCTGGATCTGGATTGTGGTCTGGGGTGGGGGAAGTTTGGGGTGGGTATCCAACTTGCCAGAGTGGGTGGAGGCTTTACAGAGGCCACACAACTGGCGGAATTTGTGAAGACCCCACGTTTGGGCAGAAGCTCCTCTGTCTGGTGGCAGAGTCCTACTGTGGCAACAAGCCCCAAAATCAAGTAATTAAGTGGTAACATGCCTAGGCAAATGAAACAAAATAAACAGAAAAGTTCAACATTGGACTCCTATTTTAGGGGCAAAGAGGCTCAAAGCATGGAGGAGGACTGTGAGATCAGAACTCCTGCACCAAAAGCCCCAAATGAAAATACAAGCTGGCTACAGGCCATAGAGGACCTTAAGAAGCAGATAAGAGAAGTGGGGGAAAATTTGGGAAGAGAAATGAAAAAGATGCAAGAAAAGTATGAAATGACAGTCAACAGCCTGACTGAGGAAAATAACACCTTAAAAAATAGACTAACTCAAATGGCAAAAGAGGCTCAGAAAGGCAATGAGGAGAAGAATGCCTTAAAAAGTCGAATTTGCCAGATGGAAAAAGAATCTCAAAAGCTCACTGAGGAGATTCATTCCTTCAGAGTTAGACTGGAGCAAATGGAAGTAGTGACTTTATGAGAAATCAAGATACTATTAAACAGATCCAAACAAATGAAAGAATAGAAGGCAATGTGAAATATCTCATGGGAAAAAACATTGACCTGGAAAATAGATCCAGGAGACACAATTTAAAAATTATTGGACTACCTGAAAGCCATGATCAAAGAAAGAACCTAGAAATCATCCTTCAAGAAATTCTCAAGGAAAATTGCCCTGATGTTTTAGACCCAGAGGGCAAAATAGAGGTTGAAAGAATCCACAGATCACCTCCTGAAAAAGATCCCCAAAAGAAAACTCCCAGGAATATTATAGCCAGGTTCCAGAATCCCCAGATCAAGGAGAAAATACTACAAGCAGCCAGGAAGAAACAATTTCAATATTGTGGAAACACAATCAGAATAGCCCAGGACCTGGCAGCTTCTACACTGAGGGATAGAAGGGCATGGAATATGATATTCCAGAGGGCAAAAGAGCTGGGAATGAACCCAAGGGTCACCTACCCAGCAAAACTGAGTATCTTGTTTCAGGGGAAAATATGGTCATTCAGTGGAATAGAGGACTTTCAAGCATTCTTGATGAAAAAATCAGAGTTGAATAGAAAATTTGACATTCAGACACAAGAAGCAAGAGATGGGTGAGAAGGCAATCAAGGAAAAGAAATCAAAAGGAACTTATCAAAGTTGGATTATTTACAGTCCTACATGGAAAAACAATAACTGTGTTTGATGAAACCTTTCCCATTATGAAAATAATTGAAGAAGGGTACATGGCATATGTTCACAGGTATACATGGATAGAGGGCACAGGTTGAATTTGATGGGAAGGGACGATTATTTTTTTTTGGAGGGCAATTGGGGTTGGTTGACTTGTCCAGGTTCACATGGCTGGGTTTTTGTTTGTGTGTTGGGTGTCTGGGGCCAGATCCGAGCTCGGGTCCTTCTGGCTCCGGGGCTGGCTTTCTGCTCGCTGCGCCACCTAGCCTCCCCAAAGAAGGGATGATTCGTAAGGGGTGAAGTCAAGAGGTGAGAGAGGAAAGTGGCAAGAGGAGATGGAGAGAGACAGGGTAGGGCAAACTATCTCATGTAGAAGAGGCAAGGGGAAGTAGTTGCAGGGGAGGGGAAGAACAGGAAGGCAAAAAGGCAAAAGCATATTCTCATTGAAGTTGGCTCAAGGAGAGAATCACATACATACTAAATGGAATATCTTACCCTCACTCACTCTCCTGAGTAGGGGAAAGGGGGATGAGAGGGGGGATGATGGAGGGGAGGGCATTCTGGGGAGAGGGGAGGTTAGAAGTACCCACTATCAAAGAGGGACAGGATCAAAGTAGGGAATGGACCAGGTGGGAGGTGAGACAGGTGGGAGGGAAATATAAGCAGTCTTTTACAATATATCTACTATGGTAATGTTTTGCATAGATATACATGTACAACACATACTGAATTGCTTATCTTCTCAGAGGGAGTGGGTGACAGGGGAGAAAGGGAATGGATCTGAAAATCGAAGTTTTAAAATTAAATGTTTCATAAGATATCCAGGCAGTGGGGCTCAGAGATTCACCTTGCCCTAATGGCAAAGTCGAAGGGGGTATGGGAGAAGATATGGGAGAGAGCAGATTGGATGAGGGGATATCTAGTGGGACTGCTATTCTGGGGTGGTGGGTAGGGAAAAATGGGAGAAAAATGTAACTCATAATCTGGTGGAAATGAATGATGTAAACCAGAAGTTAATAAAGCATTTGTTTAATTTAAAAAAAATATAGAATCCAGTGTCTTGCCAAAGATCTCACAACTAGCCAGTGGCAGATCCAGATCTTGAATTTAGCTCTGTGCTGGTATATTTTTCTTTGGTAGGAATGATTTTTTTTTCCTTTTTTTAAGTATTGACTCTGTTCTGCTCTTACAATGTTTTCTCAAGGAGCTCAGGACTTCAGTTTGGCTTTATCATTGAACTCTCTAAACTCTGTTGGCTTTGGGTTTGTCAGGGTTGGGGAGGTGGTGGATAGCTCCACCGGGATGGATCAGGGTGGGAAGGAGCTGGGTTGCTCTTTCCTGATGTGCCAAGCCAAAATATGTAGGCTGAAGGATCTATAGCCCTGGGTCAGTGGTCCAGTCTCCAGGAGTATAGTGTCGAAGAATGAAGCAATTGGTTGGTTGGATGGTCAGGGTAGATCATGTGGAAACCAGACAGCAAAGAGATGTGGCAGGAATCTACTAATGACGATCCCTCACATTTATTTTGTATTTCCACATTTCTCTCTCTGGACAGTTGTAAGTAGCAAAGTTTCTCTTGGGGTAAGCAGGTGAGGGAGAGGGTGTGCTGATCGCTGATGCAGCCTAAGAGAGGGGGAGAGAAGCCTGCCTTGGGAAAGCCTGAGCTATCTGTTGTTCAGTTGGTTTCACTCATGTCTGACTCGTCATGATTCCAGTTGAGGAATATATAGTGGAGACTGGAGTAATTTGCCATTTCCTTCTTCAGCTCATTTTATAGATGAGGAAGCTGAGGCAAACAGGGTGAAGTGATTTGCCCATAGTCACACAGCTAGTGAGTGTCTGAGGCCAGATGTGAACTCAGGTCTTCTGGACTCCAGGCCTGGCATTCTGTCCACTGCACCATCTATCTGTCCATGCCACCTACCTGAGGTAACTACTCTATTGATTATGAGGCAGTGGGACTTGGAAGGAGAAGGATAATGGTAGACAAGGCCAGCTTCAGGACAAGGAGGGGGGAAGAACCCCACCCCTGCTTTTTGGGTGTGGATTTGGTAGGGGAGATAAGGGAAGAAGTTTATTGGGGGGACAAAATTATAGCAGGAATTGCAATAGGTAGGTAGGGACGAAAGTACCTCACTCAGGAAGGTGCTGTAACCATAGCACCATCTAAATTACCTATCCTGGGTCAAAGCACTAGCTGCCTCACCCTGGTTACAGCTCTGTCTCCAGTTCTCATTTTCCTTATGGGAAAAATTAGGGAGTCAGCCTAGCAAATCTCTAATCCTCAAGCTCTTGTCATGCCATGAACCTTGGTGTTACACTGAGGGTGTTGTCCTGACACCATCAATACATGACCCATCCTAGAGCTATTACAGTCTCATCCCAATAACTGTCTTGAATGATTTCTTCCCTCCTCTTGCCTCCCAACTGCGCCCGAAGCCCCCCACCTAGAGGAGGTAACAGTCTCCTGCTTTAGCAAGAGGATTGAGGCCATCCATTTTGGAGCTTCCACCCTACATAGAAGCAGGCAGGATAGTTCAGTGGAGAGAACATAGGAAGCAGAGTCAGAGGACCTAGGTTCAAATCCTCTTCTACTGCTTATTACCTAGGTAAATGCACTAGCTTCTTTGTGCCTTAGTTTGGGAGTTGGAATAGATAGCTTTTGAGGCCCCTTCCTGCTTTTAGATTTATGAGCCCTCAAGCTCATTACTCTGTTGTCCACTAAAGTCCTCCAAATCGTCTCTTGCACTCTCCTCTTGTTTTGGAGGAAGGGATACTTCTTCTTGCTAAGGTTTATCCTTCCACCTATGACCCTGATCCATCAGGCAGCCCTTCCTTCCATCATCTGCAATCTTCAATCTCTTCCTCTTCCTACCTGTTGGTGAACGTTTCCCTTCATCTGTCTACCTCTCTTCTCTATGCCTCCAAATACAATCTCTCTTTTCCTTCATTGCTAATCTTTAAAAAAATATTGTTCATAGTTTCAAAAAATGAATAAATGAATATATGTGCATATACATAAATATTTCAAACTCAATAACTCCTCACACTTATGCCTCAACTGAACTTACCTTTGCAATGGAGTAGCCAGCAAAACTGACCAATCCATTGCTGGAAAAACCCCTTTAAGAAACTGTGTGGAGGGAGGCTAGATGGCACAGTGAATAGAGCACTAGCCCTGGAGTCAGGAGGACCTGAGTTCAAATCCAGGCTCAGACACTTAACACTTACTAACTGTGTGACCTTGGGCAAGTCACTTAACCCATTGCCCTGCCCTCCCCCCTCCAAAAAAGAACAAAAAAGAAAAAAAAAGAAAGTGGAGGGGTGAAGCCAAGATGGTGGAGTAGAAACAGCGCATCCAAGCCACTCTCCCCCGAGATCACCTCCAAACTATGTAAAAGGGGACTCTGAACAACTTCTGGAGCCCCAGCACCCACAGAACGACACAGAGAAGCTAACCTCCTGCTGAGGACAGCCTAGCAGCCCTGCAGGAAGGACCAGCGCAGTGCTCTGGGAGCCGGCAGCACAGCACCCAATGTTCGGGGAGCCAAGCACAGGTCCGTCTGAGTCGCGGTTTTAGCCCCAGGGCAGCAGGGCCAGTGGCCAGCTGGAGGGACCCCAGAACACCAGCAGCTGTGGAGATTCCAGAATTATCAACATAGACGTGCTTAGGACAAAGTGAGAGGTTAGTGCCCTATGGACTTTGGGACCAGTATTTGGGGAACTCTTCGGCTTCCTCCCCTGGGGGCTAGAAGCCACTGAGGAAACATGCCATTTTGTAGTTTTCAGAGGCAGCTCCAGCTCCTGGCCTGGGAACTGTAGGGAGATCCAGCGATGAGTCTTGGGGGGTAATCGCTTTTGCTTTAACCTCCCTGGATCTGGATTGTGATCTGGGGTGGAGGTTGTGGGTGGGTTTCCAGCTTGCCAGAAATGGAAGTTGCCCCCCCCCACATGTTCGGGACGAAAGTTCCCATCTGGTGCCAGGCCATAGTGTGGCAACAAGCCCAAAAGTCAAGCAATTAAGTGGCAACATGCCAAGGCAAAGGAAACAAATAAAACAGAAAAATGCAACCTTAGACTCCTACACTGGGGGTAAAGAGGATCGAAGCAGGGAACAGGAGGAGGACTGTGAGGTCAGAAATCCTGCTCCAAAAGCCCCAAAGGAAAATATGAGTGGGTTACAGGCCATAGAGGACCTTAAGAAGCAGATAAGAGAAGTGGAGGAAAAATTGGGAAGAGAAATGAGAAGGATGCAGGAAAAGTATGAAATGAGAGTCAACAGCCTGACTGAGGAAAATAACACCCTAAAAAATAGACTAACTCAAATGGCAAAGGAGGCCCAAAAGGGCAATGAGGAGAAGAATGCCTTAAAAAGTCGAATTTGCCAGATGGAAAAAGAATCTCAAAAGTTCACTGAGGAGATTCATTCCTTCAGAGTTAGACTGGAACAAATGAAAGGTAATGACTTTATGAGAAATCAAGATACTGTTAAGCAGATCCAAACAAATGAAAGATTAGAAGGCAATGTGAAATATCTCATGGGAAAAACCACTGACCTGGAAAATAGATCCAGGAGACACAATTTAAAAATTATTGGACTACCTGAAAGCCATGATCAAAGAAAGAACTTAGAAATCACCCTTCAAGAAATTCTCAAGGAAAATTGCCCTGATGTTTTAGATCCAGAGGGCAAAATAGAGGTTGAAAGAATCCACAGATCACCGCCTGAAAAAGATCCCAAAAAGAAAACTCCCAGGAATATTATAGCCAGGTTCCAGAATCCCCAGATCAAGGAGAAAATACTACAAGCAGCCAGGAAGAAACAATTTCAATATTGTGGAAACACAATCAGAATAGCCCAGGACCTGGCAGCTTCTACACTGAGGGATCTAAGGGCATGGAATATGATATTCCAGAGGGCCAAAGAGCTGGGAATGAACCCAAGGTCACCTACCCAGCAAAACTGAGTATTTTGTTTCAGGAGAAAATATGGTCATTCAGTGGAATAGAAGACTTTCAAGCATTCTTGAGGAAAAAACCAGAGTTGAATAGAAAATTTGACATCCAGATGCAAGAAGCAAGAGATGCCTGAGAAGGTAATCAGGGAAATGAAATCAAAAGAAACTTATCAAAGTTGAACTATTTACATTCCTATATGGAAAAACAATAACTGTGACTGATGAAATCTTTCTCACTATGAAAATAATGGAAGAAGGGTGTATGGTCATATGAATACATATGTGAATGTGTGTGTATATGGTTACAGTTATATATGGATAGAGGGCATAGGTTGAATTTGTTGGGAAGGGAGGATACGCAAGGGGTGAAATTATGAGGTGAGAAAGGAAAGTGGCAAGAGGAGATGGGGAGCGCAGGGTAGGGCAAACTATCTCATGTAGAAGAAGCAAAGGGAAGTGGTTGCAAGGGAGGGTAAGAATAGGAAGGCAAAAAGGCAAAACCATATTCTCAATGAATTTGGTTCAGGGAGAGAATGACATGCATACTAACTGGGGTATGTCAACCTGCAGCAGAATAGGGGGAAGGGGGATGAGAGGAGGGATGATGGATGGGAGGGTATCTTTGGGGGGAGGGGAGGTTGGAAGTACCCACTATAGAAGAGGGACAGGATCAAGTAGGGAACGGACCAGGTGGGGGGTGGGATGAGTGGGAGGGAATTATAAGCAGCCTTGTACAATATATCTACTATGGTAATGTTTTGCATAGCTAGACACGTACAACATATACTGAATTACTTATCTTCCCAGAGGGAATGGGTGACAAGAGAGGAAGGAAATGGATCTGAAATTTGAGGTCTTAAGATTAAATGTTTCAAATATATATAAATACCATCATTAATACTCTTTTGCTTGTAATTGGGAGATAGGATGTGCAGGCATTGGGACACAAAATTTCACCTTCCTCTAATGGAAAAGTCGAAGGGGGTTTGGGAGAAGATATGGGAGAGAGCAGATTGGAGGAAGCAATATCTTGTGGGATTGCTCTTCTGGGAGGTTGGGTAGGGGAAAAACAGGAGGGAAAATAATTGTAACTCAAAATCTGGCAGAAATGAATGATGTAAAACAGAAGTTAATAAAGCATTTGTTTTAAAAAAAGAAAGTGTGTGGACTGAAAACTTCTACCTTCATATCAACCATTCTCTCCTCAGCCCCTAGTATAGTCTCCTATTTTTACCATGATATTAAAGCATCTCTACCTGAGGCAGTGTGGTGCAGTGGACAGAGTGCTAGAGTTGAAATCAGAAACACCTGAGTTCAAATCTTGTCTTAGATGAGTATTAACTTAGTGACCCTGGACAAGTCACATAATCTTCTCTGTTTCTCTAAAGACAGGAAGTAGGATTCAATGACCTCTGAGGTCTCTTCCAACAGAAGCTACAATTGTCATACACTGCTCTCTCTAAGGACACCAGAGATCACCAAATCCTGTTGTCGTTTTATTAATTCCCCAATTTTCTTTCCTTTAAATTGATTTATTTTTAATTTTCAACATTTATTTCTACAAGATTTTGAGTTCTAAATTTTCACCTCCTCTCTTTTCTCCCTCCTCTCCAAGATGGCATGCAATCTGATCTAGGCTATACATGCACAGTTGTATTAAACACATTTCCACATTAGTCATGTTGTGAAAGAAGAATTAGAGCCAAAAATTCCCCAACTTTCTGGACCTCTTTGTAGCACATTACAAAGCTAAATCAGACAATAGTCAACAGGCACCCACTATGAGCCAGGTACCATGATAGGAACCAGAGATGCAGAGACCAAAAATATCCCACATTCCCTGACTTCATGGAGCTTAAATTATAGAGACAAATAGGCACACATGTGAGTAAATCTATAAAATATAAAAATAAATCTATAAAATGAGTAAAGGTGGGGCATGCAATGGATATTTCATTGGTATAAGGGACTCCCATGTGAGAAAAGCCCTGATACTAATGCAGATTGGCATTTTCTCTGTACTTTACATCTTAAGAGTTTCCTAGAGCACCAAGAGATTAAGAGCCTTGTCCAGGACTGCACACAGAGGAAGGACTGTCAAGGGAAGGATTTGAACCCTGGTCTTACTGGTCCCAAGAGCTCATTACTTCTATGCAAACGAATATGTTATTTGGGGGTCTGAGGTGGAGGGAACAAGCACTTATAAAGTACCTCTTATGTGCCAGGAACCATACTGAGTGCTTTACCATATTATCTCTTTTAATTCTCACAATAATGTTGGCAAGTAAGCGTTATTTTGGTGGCCATTTTACAGTTGAAGAAACTGAGGTCTTCCTGTCTCCAGGTCCAGTGCTCTGTGCACTTTGACACCTGGCCACCACAGGCAGCAACTGGTTCCTCTCTCCCCCTTTGGCTTTCTTGGTTCTTCTTCTACCATTCTAACTATTCCTTATTTATCTCCTTTGTCAGCTTCTCATTCTCCTCCTGAGCTCTTAAGCAGGTGTTCTCTAGTCTTCTGTCTTCAGCCTTCTTGTCTTGTTCCTTTCACTCACTCCCATGGCTTCAGCTATTGCCTGTAGGCAAAGGAATCTATTTCTAGCTCTGAACTTTCTTCTGAGCTACAGACCCACCTCCAACTGCCTATGTGACACCTCCATGTAGGCATCCCAACTGTGCTTCAAACAAAAATGAGTTTATTATCTTTCTCTCTAAACTCCCATTTGACAGATGGGGAAACTGAGGCTTGGAGAGAGGAATTGACTTGTTTAAGGTCACATGGTTTAGGAAATGGTAGAGGTGATTCAGGAATCAAACTCAAGGTCTTTCTACTCCAAGGCCAGCACATATTTCCATAGTACTTTATGGATTACAAAGTACTTTGCATACATTAGCACATTTGAGCTGCATAGCAAACCTGGAAGACAGGTACCACAAATATTATCATTCCAGAGGCCTATCCTGAAGAGCTTAATTCTTTTATTTTTAGAACTCCTACCCTGGGGCACACTGTTCTATTTGAGGAATGCTTCAAGTGGCCCAGTGTATCTGGCTAGACAAGGTCCAGACATGCTTCATTTGTCTCCTGGTCGTCTCAGTGACTGCCTTGCATAATCGAATCAATATTGCTACTATTATTGAAATGTGTATATCTGGCTCCAATAGCCAGCCTTATAACTTTCAAACCAAAATACTACTCCTTTATGAGTTATCTGCTCTTATTAGGATATAAATTCCTTTAGGGAAAAGATTGTCTTAGCTTTTGCATTCATATCCTTGGTCCTTAGCATAGTTGGCAATAAATGTTTTTTCATCCATCCATCCATCCATCCATCTATCCATCCATCCATCCATCCATCCAGTCATCAATCCATCCATCCATCCATCCATCCATCCATCCATCCATCCATCCATCCATCTATCTATCCGTCCATCCATCCATTCATCCATTCATCCATCCACCCAACTATTCATCCAACTACCCATCCATCCATTCAATCATTCTTTCATGCAGGGAGCCATCTAGAATGGTAGATCCTATTTTTACATTTTCAATGTGATCATTTCCACCTCAGAAATCATCAAACACTACAAATCAGGACTTGATTCACTGTCTTATTGATTGTATAGATTTAAGAAAGCACGGAGAAAACATTAACAATGCAGATTTGCCTTAAAAGAGTGTTGCATGTATGTTTTTTCAGTCAGCCAGTCATAAACATTTACCATCCCAGTCATGCAGATGAGGAAACTGAGACTCAGAGCATTTACATTGCCCACAGTGGTGGAGCTAATAAACATCAAAGAGGGGATTCTAACCTAGCCATCGCTGAATCTAAATCAGAGAATCATAGGTTTGCAAGTGGAAGGTACCTTTGAGATGCCCCAGTCCAACTCCCCCATTTTCCATTTGGGGCAAGTGGAGCACAAAGCATGCAGTGCCTTATCCTAAGTCACAGAAGGGTCTAGGGGCAGAGCCAGGATTGGGATCCAGGTCCTTGACCTCCAGATCTAGTATTCTTCCCCTTGTGTTGTATTATCTCTCAGAGTCCGGCTCTGGCCCTTTCTTTACTGATCTACAGACTCAGAGGAGCAGGCAGCTTCAGAGAGGGGAAGGTCACAAGATTAGTAGGCAGAGTACATGCCTCGGACTCCTTCCACTTCACCAAACTTCTTACCTTGCCATTTCACCCTTTGAAAAGGAGAACTAGGGGCCTTTAGGTGGCTCAGTGAATAGAGCACAGAGTTCAAATCTGGCCTGAGACACTTAACACTTACTAGCCATGTGACCTTGGGCAAGTCACTTAACCCCATTAGCCCTGCCTTCCCCCTCCAAAAAAGCAATAAATAAATAAATAAATAAATAAATAAGAAAAGAGAGGGAGAAGAACCAACAAGAGGGAATTCTATTCTTGTTCTAAATCTCACCAGTAGGGAAGAACTGGCTTCTGATGGTACTTGGAACACAGTGGGTGCTTACTAACATGGCAGTTTAGGTGGTGCAGTGAATAGAGTGCCAGGCCTGAAGTCAGGAAGACTCATCTTTGTGAATTAAAATCTGACCTCAGACACTTACTAGCTGGGTGACACAGGGCAAGTCACTTAATCCTGTTTGCCTCAGTTTCCTCATCTGTAAAATGAGTTGAAGAAGAAAATGGCAAAGCCCTCCAGTATCTTTGACAAGAAAACCCCAAATGGGGTCATGAAGAATTGAACACGACTGAAAAAAAAAAACCCTGAACAACAACAATAAAACAATTGTTTACTAAATGTTTGCTGATAATTTTGATTGACTGGAATGGAAATGATGGTGTGAGTGCAGTACACTCAAAGAAGTTGTGATGTAGGACCAGAGTGACATGAACCCAAAGGGACCATCAGGGATATTGGAACCACCTTCTGATTATTTGTGTCATGGCCTAGTCCTACTCTTTGGATGACAATGGGTCAGGTATAGGAGGAATCTGGGAGGACTTGATTTCTCCTAGAGAAGAAGTGTCCATGTTCTTGACCTCTGGACAGTGAGCCCTGCCTCTTTTTCTTTTGTGTCCCCCTAAAGGGTTTAGCACAGTTCTAGGTACTCAGTAGGCACTGAAAAGAATCCCAGGAGCATGACAGATTTAGAAAGACCTTCAATGTCCAAACTTCCCATTCTACAGTTGAGGAAAACTGAAGTCTAGGAGATGTATAGTGACTGGCCTCCAGGTCACCCCAGCACCAAGTAATGGGAAAAGCTGATACTTGAAGCTATTTGACTCCAACAAAAACAGGGCAGTGGTTAAGTAATGCACACTGGCTTCCGAAATCAGAATCTGGTATTCTTGGCTTCTAGCCAGTCTCTTAAGGGGTTCCATCAACTTGACTGGTATCTCCATTAATTTTTCTAGAAAGTCTTACAGGTCTACCACAACCAAGTTTCAATAAATGTGTAATTCCAACAGCCTCATACTGTCTAATATCACAACTGGGCTTGAAGGTTCAGGAGACAATGACTATGTGAAGGATGACTATTTTCATAGAATCGGAGAAGAGTCTCGGGAGAGAAGGAATGAACCTCAGAGGACATCTCTCCCAACCTAGACATGATCAGGAATATTGCCCGATTATATCCCCAACAGCCTGTACTTCTTCTTCAAGACCTGAAGCAATGGGGATCTTATTATTACCCGAGAGAGTGCATTCTGCTTCTGGACATCTCTAACGGGAATAAGGTCTCTCTTCTATGCATTCAAAATCTGTCTCTCTAATAGATTTTACCCATCATTCCTGCTTCTGCCTTCTGGGGCAAAGCAGAAAGAGCAAAGCTGATCCTCCTTCCACATGACTCCCTCCATCACTACCTGAGTGATCTTAGGTAGGTCACTTACCTTTTCTGAGCCTCAGGGTTCTCATCTGTAAAATGAGAAAAACTGGATTTGGTTAAATCTGAGGTCCCTCCTAGTTTTAAATCTATAATCCTGGAAGCATATTTTCTGGGAGACAACACATCTCTACCGTGTTTTCTTTTTTCTAAGTTAAACATCCGTAGTTATTTCAATTAGTCTCAGAAAAGCATGTTTTTGAGGCCCTGCATCATCTGGTCTCCCTCCTCTGGATGCTCTCCAGTTTATCAGGATCCTAATGAATGTTGCCCAGAACGGAACACTAGACTCCAGATGTGGTCTGGACAGGGCAGCATATGTTCGGAATATCAAATCCCTCGTTATGGACATGATGCCTCTCAATGCAGCTTAAGATCCCATTAATTTCTTTGGCTTCCAGGTCCCACTGTTAATTCCAAGTTAGGATCAATTGAACTGGAGATATTGAACCTGAAGAAAAGGAGATTTGGTGTATGTGGCGGGAGGGAGGGGTAGGCATGATTATGTTGACACATATGAAGGGGCGTCCTGTAGAAGACGATCAGACTTGTTAGGCAGCTAGGTGGCATAGACAGAGTGCTGCACTGGATGCCTCAGACAGCTATGTGATGTTGGACAAGTCCTTCCACCTAGCCTTAGTTTCCTCATCTGTAAAACATCTATAGTTATAGTACCTACCTTCCAGGGTTGTTGTGAGGATAGAATGACTTTGAAGATCTTACAATACTGTGCTGCATGGTTGCCTCACTGTATGTATGCTAGATTCCCTCCTCCCCCTCCTCCTTCTCCTCCTCATCCTTCTCCTTCTCCTTTTCCTTCTTCTCTTTCCTCCTCCTCTTCCTCCTCTTTCCCCTCCTCCTTCTCCTCCTCTTCCTTCTTCTCTCACACACAAATTCACATACACACACTACACACACACACACACACACACACACACACACACACACACACAGATACACATATTGGGGATATTCAAGAAGAAGATGGATGACCACTTTTTCAGACACCGAGGGGATTCCTTCACAGATATGGATTAATTCAATGGGTCCCTGAGGCACCTTGTCAATCTGTGATTTTGGATTCACTGGCTGTGTGACCTTGGGTAAGTCACTTAACCACTCAATACTCTGGGAAATCTCTAAGGCTCAAAGCAAAGAAAGTGACACTATCTGGGATGAAATCACAGGTCCATCCCCTCTTATCTTTTCTTCCCTCACTTCCTTACCAAGAAAAAAATGTTTTAAAGAAGGAAAAGACTCTTTTACTACCAGCTCCTTTTGCAAGCAGCTGCTGCCTCCACAAAACTATTCATTTCCATCATTCTCTCTCATGGATTTGTTTGCCATCCAGGGGGTCTCAATGGCCCCCAGGTAAATATTAATAACCTGCTTTTGTGTTCATTGGCTCAGAGGCTGATGAATCATTTCCTCTTCCCCCTTTGCATTAAGGACTGGCTTTTGTTGCTAAGAACATTCTGGATATGCTGAGCAGCTGCAGCAGAAGCCCAGCTAATCCAGGTTCAACTGGACTGTGGGCAGAAGAGGGGAAGATCTGGACAGAGAAAGGCAGACCCTGTGAGTAGGCCCAGGAGTGGGGCTGACTGGGGAGTAAAAAGAAATCTGGGTATACAGGCTGAATAACTGGGGTTACGTTGTATTTTTCCCCTAACCAGTTATGTGCTCTTACTAACCATAGTAACTAATTAATAAATGTTTTATCTGTCAACCTGTCTAATCACTTGCTCCCTCCAGATCTCAGTTTCCTCATCAATGAAAATCTCCCAGGTTTCTTCTACTTCTGCCACACCATGTTGTTATATCCGCAGCTGGAGCTGGACACGGCTTTGGGAATCATCTAGCCTTATTTTTCTGATGAGGAGTTTAAGACTCATAAGTCCAATGAATTGCACAAGGTCTCCCCTAGTTAGTAGCAGAGCTAAATTTGAGCCCACTCCACCTGACTCCAAATCCAGGGCTATTTCCATCATAACACGTTGTCTCCCTCAACATGTCATTTTTCTCAGGACTCTTTGATACCCCAAGGATCCTTTTACCTCTGACCTTCTATGTGCCAAAGTCCTTCCCAGTTGATTGTTTCATCTAGTTCTGACAGTTATGGTCTGCCAAGTTCCTTCTACTGTCTGCTGTTCTATGGTTCTGTGTTATCTCAAGGTTCTAACTGGAGTAAATAGGCTGAGTTGGACCCAGGGCAAGCTTTGAGTGACTTGGAGGAAGGGGGATCAAGCTGCAGAGCCCCAGAACCCTGCGATTAGTATGCACAGAGGCTTCCCAAGGCAAAGCTGTTCCAAAATAAATGGTTCAGAGCTCTCTTCAAATATGTAAAATCCCATGTTCCTAGGCAGGTCAAACAGCTGAATATCTTTGATTGCTTCCACAGATCTGCTTAGTTTGGGTGGAGTGTCACAGCAAGGGCTTTGTCAAGAGGAGATTTGCAGTCAATCAACCCCCAGAGTGCCCTCAGCTCTTAGAAAACAACAGGACCAAAAATGGCTTCTTTTTGGGGAGGATATGATTTTGCATGGCACATGAGATGTTAGACATGGGAAGCATGCTAGAAGAGTGAATGTCAGAAGAAGAAGTGACCTTAGCACACAAAATGATAGGCCAAGGACCTTTTAACATAACATGGTAGAATAAAGAATTTTAGGACTAGGAGAACCCTTAAAACAAAGGATGTCAGGGCTGGAGGGGCCTCGGAACACAGGATGTCAGAGCTGGGAGGACACTTAGAACACAGAATGTCAGAGCTGGGACGGCCCTTGGAACACAGAATGTCAGAGCTGGGAGGGGCCTTAGAACCCAGGATGTCAGAGCTGGAAGGACCTTCTGAGCAGAGAATGTGAGAACACAGGTTATAAATGCGAAGGACCTTGGAACATAAAACAGGCTTGTAGGGTTTAGAACAAAAGGACAACATAGAGATTGTCTAATCCAAAACCTTTATTTCAAGCAGGTCCTGAGCAGGAAAACAAATTGACCACAGTGATACAAGTTAATTTCGATGCCAGGAAGCAAACCCTGGACCCCTGAGCTCACAGTTCAGGGCTGTGGCTCCTTTTCCTGAAAGTGGTCATTTCAGATCTTGTAAGATGAGTTCATTGTTGTACTGGGCTGGGCTAGGTGGGGCTGAGGTGGGGGTGGGGTCAGTGCTTGGGTCACAGCTCAGGGAGTCCTGCTGGAGCCAAGGCCAAAGTCCCCTGTGCTCCCTGGGGACACTGGCCTTGGTTCATAGAGGACTCTCTGTGCTGTGACCCAAGCACTGACCCTCTGCCCTTATCTCTCAGGGTAGCAGGAGTAGAGGGTGGGCATGGGGAGGTGGCAGAAGTTGCCATGAGGGAGTCAATGCTTGGACTCTAATGGGATGATGGGACTTTAGAAAGCAAGGAAGGCACTGAGATTTAATAAAGCTCTCTGGAAAGACAGAGTCTATCCTTCCTGAACTGTAGGAGAGAGAAGGAAACAATTATAGGTGAGTGACAGGCAGCTTCAGCCTCCTTGAGCAACTTTGCCCTAGAAAATGAAATTCTGTATTGGATTTGTTAGTGGGCTAGACTGTAGGCAGCTTGTTTCCCTGGGTCAGGGTGAGCCTAGGGGCAGGGCATCTGGGAAAAGATCCAATGGGAAGAAGGAGAGAGGCTGGAGAACACAGACAACCCAGATTATGTTTGGAGGAAGGCCAACAAGATGGTAAGGGAATTGGAGGCCAGACCACTTGAGGACCAACTAAAGGGACTGGGGACATTTTCCTGGAGAACAGATGACTAGGGAAGGTAGGAAACATGATAGCTATCTTCATTTATTTGAAGAGCTATCATACAGAGATGGGCTTTGGAGGACAGAGCCAGAATGCATTGGGGACTGGAGGAGAGTGGGTTGTAAGGGAGTAGATTTCAGCTCCATGGAGGCAGGAAGAGAGGGGAACTCTAACAATTCATTTCTGCCCAGTGGATTGCCTTGGGAGGTAGTCATGGCCCCATCACCGGAGATTTCAAAGCACAGGTTGGCTGGCACCCTTCCTGGGATGCTGTAGTGCAGGAGTGAGTGTCAGACACCTATTTCCAAGATTCCACCTGCGTTTGAGATTCTAAGGCAGAAGCTTCATTTCTGGAAGGTGCTAGAGATGAGCTTGACCTTGTGTTCTGGGCTGAAGAAGGTGAAGTTGGCTCCCTGTGTTCTCTCCTTTTCTCCAGTCAGAATCTCAGAGGCCTAGTACTTTCACATTGCAACCCCTCACTCCACCCTATGACCTCCCATAAGAGTATCCCACCTTGGCCTCCACAGTATGTCCCCTCCCTCTATCCCCTCTCTCTATCCGCATTCCTGAGTCCCATTCATTCTCTGCTGGCACCATTCTCTCTTTCTAGGTGACAGTGGGACAGTAACGCCTGAATGAGATGACCTCATCCTTGCTAATGTGTTAGCTGGAGAATGTGTGAGTTTGCCTAGGAAACAGAGAGCCTTAGCCTAGGGCAAAGTCTCATGACTCCAGAAAGCCCTTAAGGGACCATGCTGGGGATTTCTGACCCAGGGAAGACTGGTAAAGGAGACCACAGATCCTATCATTTCTAGGTAGAAGAGACCTTGGCATCATCTAATTAACCCCTTCCTTTTATTGATGAGGAAACTGAGGCCCAGAGAGGAATATTTGTCCATGTTCTTATGGGCAGTAAATAAGCAAGATGGGGTTGGGCCTGAGATGACCAGCTTCTGAGTCTCATGATATTTCCACTGTATCCACCCAGGCATAGGGGGACCTAAATAAATGTTTACTCACAGAATCACAGATTTATGTCTGTAAGAAACCTCAGAGATAAGCGTTTAATCCAATTCTCCTATTGTATAGAGCAGAAAATAGACTGAGGGTAAATGATTTTACCAAGGCCAGAGACATTAAGTAGCAGCCTGGATCTGAACCCAGGTCCTCTGACCAATGCTCTTTCTATTTCTGATCACTTTGCTTACTCTCTGGGTGGAGGGCAAGTCATTTGTTCTTCTGGGCTTTGATTTCCTCATCTGTAAAATGGGAGCCACATTCCTTCCTTCTGCCTTTCTGCTTGAAAAAAACAATTAAGAGGGGGAAGGAAAGCATTGCAATTTTTGAAAGGTTATATGAATTCGTGGGGAGCCTTGCTTGATTTGACATCCTGCCCAGAGTCCACAAAGCCATCTCCAGAGGTCCAGGCTCCAGGATCTATATTCTCTCCCAAAGGGAGAATAAAGCATGGTCTCTTTCCCTGCCCTCAGGTCCCCCAAAGTTTCACTGACAGTCTCCTAGAATCCATCTAATTGGGGGCAGGCATTCAGTCAGTAAGGCTTTATTAAGAGTTTACTATATGCCAGTTACTGTGTTAAATGCTGGAGATACAAGAAAAGGCAAAAGGCAGTCAGTTCTGAGAGGTGTGCCTGTCCCTGTCCCTGTGCTTGCAGACAGCTGGAAGGGAGAAGAAGGCAAATCTACCTGGACAATGTCTGAATCTCATTCTGCCCCCATACACCACACTGGATAGGCACAGATGTAGATCTGCAGCAGCCAGAGGCCCACATCTGGTCACTTTCCCGCTCTACCAGAGAGAGAAACAGCTACAGCAAGGAATTCATCTTGGTCTCCTGGCGTGTGCATACATGTTTCCTTTTTTTTGCTTTTTTTTTCTGTTTTGCCCTTCCTTTCTCCTCCTCCTTCTCCTCTTTCCCTCCATCCTCTTGTTCTCTCCCTTCCTATTCTTTCTCTTCTTTCCCCATCTCCCTTTATCCAATCCCCCTTTTCTTCCTCCTCCTTAATATCTCTATTTCTCTCCTCATCTTCTTCCCTTTCAGGATCTCTCTTATTCCTCTCCTTCTTCAGTCTCATCTTCCTCCTGTTCACCTTCCTTCTTCCCTTTCCCCCCACCTCTTTCCCTTGCTTTCCCCTCTTCTTCCTCCTCCTCCTCCCCCTCTTCTTGTCCACTCTTCCTCCCTTCTCATCTCCCTTCCTCCTGTTCATTTCCTACCCAGACTCCTTCCCCCTCTTCCTCCTACCATCCCTCTCTCCCACCCTCCCTCCCTTTCTCTGCCTGGCTCCTTTGAATTTGTGAGAGCTGCCTTCACAGTCCTTTGGCAGTGCTGAGCACAGCCTGTGTAAACCTCATATATTTGATGTGAGGAGAGGGAGAGAGCGAGATTGGGAGCAGCTGAACAGAATGAGATCCTGTAGGGGAGAGAAAGGGGCTGTGGAGGAGAAATGACTTTGAGACCAGAGGGGAGAAAAACAAGCGGTAGAATTTCCCATCTTTTAAAAACAATAAATGACCTGTTGCCTTCAGCTGAGGATTGTGCCCTGCCTATTGATTTCACCCTCTCCAGGGGAGGCTAGAGCTGAGTGCCTCCTCCCTGGGGACAGTCACGTTTGTCCACAGCCTACTCACCCTGGCCCCTTGTCAGCAGCCCCTCTCCTCCCAAATCCCCAGGAACCCCAGACTGCTGGCTGCCTGCCTCTGAAGAAAAAAGTAAATAAAGCTCATTAGAACTATGGGGTCACAGATGCATAGAATGTCTGGGCTGGGAGGGGGCTTAGAACATTGGATGTCAGATTTAGAAACCTAAGAAGGTAGTTGAAGCAGTAAAGTGAGGGTGGGGGAAATGAGAGAGGGAAAGAGACAGAGACAGAGACACAGAGATGCCCAAGAACATTACTGAAACAATAAGGGAGAGACAGACAGACAGAGAGACAGAGAGAGAGAGACAGGGAGAGACAGAGAGAGAGAGAGAGAGAGACAGAGACATCTAAGCCTAAGAACATTACAGAAACAATAAGGGGGAGAAGAGACAGACAGACACAGAGGCAGAGCCAGAGAGAGAAGAGGAGAGAAGAGGAGAGGAGAGGAGAGGGGAGGGGAGGAAAGGAGAGGGGGAGGGGAAGGGAGGGAGGTGAGGAGGGGAGGGGAGAGAGGAGGGGAGAAGGGAGGGGAGGGGAAGGGAGGGAAGGAGAGGAGAGGAGAAGGGAAGGGAGGGGAGGGGAGGGGAGGGGAGGAGAGAAGCAATTTTTTTTAAGCAAATGAAATCCCCTCCACCATGTCCCCTGAGACCCTGACAGAGAGAGCCTCTGACCCGAGTCCAAAGCCATGGAATAGCAGCACCTCTCAAGTGGCTTAACATCAGAAATGGATGTGATGTATAAATGCAGATCCTTTAGCCCTGCAACGGAAACTTCCTCATTAGAAGGTGAGTTTCTTGAGGTCAGGCACTGACTGATCTGGTTTTTTTACATGCTTAATATAAAGCTTTCCATATAAAAAGAGCTTAATAAATGCTTTGTAAAAATTAATTTGTAGAATGCTAGCATTGGGGGGACCTTAGAACATGGAATAGTAGGGCTAAGAAATAATTTAGAAAAGTTAGAGCACAGAGGAAACTTAAAATACAGAGCACACGACTGGAAAGGGCTTTATCCTGTGTTCTAAGGGCTCTTCTAGTTCTAGGTTCTAAGGTTGCATTCAGATCTGATGTTCCGTGTTCTAAGGGCCCTTTCAGATCAAATATCCTGTGTTCTAAGAGCCCTTCCACTCATAGATGACATTTTTTTGTTCATTCATCATTTATAAAAGATACTTTTTTTTCAGAACATAGTAGGTTAGAGCTGGAAAGGCCCTTAGAGACCACCTCATTCCACCCACTCTTTTTGCCCAAATAAAATTTTATTACTATCTTTTGTTTTCACATCATCTAGATTTCCCAATTTTATACCCTCCCTCTCCTAGAGAGTCATCCTTTATGGCAAGGTATAAAACTACCCACTCTGTTTAAAGAGAAAGAAACAGAAAAGAAACGGTGAAGATTCAATCCTGAGCCTTAAACTCAAGTGACCCAAAGACCGCTTACTCAGGTATTAGCTCTGCCTATTGGAACTACAGGGGATCCTTGTGTTCTGGCTCAGAAATCACCTTGCACCTGGCTCTCCTAACCAAATAACCTAATCTCTAAATACCTATTAGAGGACCCAAGGCTTTGGAACTTGCCTACCTGTAAATCTTCTCCCTCTGTTTCTGTCTCTGTCTCTCTGTCTCTGTCTTTGTCTCCCCCTTCCTCTCTCTCTCTCTCTCTCTCTCTCTCTCTCTCTCTCTCTCTCTCTCTCTCTCTCTCTCTCTCTCTCTCTCTCTCTCCCTTTCTCTCTCTCTGTCTCTCTGTCTCTCTCTCTGTCTCTCTTTCTCTGTCTCTCTCTCTCCTTCTCTCTCTTCCTCTCTCTTTCTCTCCTTGTTATTGTAGATTTCTTTCTGAGGTCGTTTTTCTAGCTACTTGACCCCCCTTCTTGGTGTTTACTTGCCAGGTGTCTTTTCTCCATACCCATTTCCTTCTTTCCCTTCTATACCTTCTCCCCACATAGTCCAGGTCACAGGGGTGTTTTCTCAGATACACTTACAAGAAGAAGAAGAGCAGGCATTGTTTAATTATTTTTGTCTTAGTATTCCTAGTACCAAGCAAAGTATCTTTTTTATTGAGGGTACTTAATAAATGCTAATTAATTAATTAATTATGTGAGTTCATAAAGGATACATTGTATATTATAAAATTAATAATAGACATAGGTGTGGCAATCAATAAAGCACCAGGCCTTGAGGCAAGAAGATCTGAGTTCAAATCCAGCCTCAGATACTTACTAGCTTCGTGACCCTGGACAAGTCACTTAATCTCTGTTTACTTCATTTTCCTCATTAGTAAAATGGTCGTAATAATAGTACCTATCTCCCAGGGTTGTTATGAGAATCAAGTGAGATTATTTGTAAAGTTCTTAGCACAGTGTCTGGCACATAGTAGGTACCACATAAATGTTAACTATTTGTATCGTGCTATAAATATATTAGCTCATTATTATACTTGCTGAGGATAGCAGGTAGACAAGAGATTGATCTTCCCTCATGTTGATTGGCCCTAGACTTCCCAAGATCTCTCAGATGGAAGGTCCTCCAAGCCTGTCCTGGCCAGCTGGATTCCTCCCTGTGCCTTTCCTTTGTTTAGACCAGTCTGGAATTCCCCAGCTTGTGTGCTCTGGACAGAGCTCACTGGTCCATGTTTTTCAACCCTTGTTTTCCTCTCTCGGACAGTTAGGGAACTTCGTGATGTCAGGGTGGCCTTCGTGTCTATTCACAGCACGAAAGTGAGCCTGTACCTGACTACACCTCCCTCCCTTGATGTAAGAGGAAATAGGAACAGCTAAACTCAACAGTTTCCATTCAGGTAGACATCAAAGTGCAGCAGAAACTGCACACTGGACTTTGGTGGCGGAGGACCTGGGTTCTAATCCTGCCTTTGATGCTCACTACTTACGTGAACTTGGTCAAGTTGCTCTCCTTCTGTGGGACTCAGTTTCCTCATCTGTCAAATAAGGGGGATGGACCCTGACAGAATAGAACATAAAAGCTGGAAGGATCCTCAAAAGCCATCCTGTCTAGCTGCTAAAGGATGATACATTCCCTGTACGATATGCCCCACAAAGGGCTGTCCAGCTTCTGCTTAAAGACCTCCAGCTGGGCGAGGAGGGGTGGTTGATCTTCAGCTCCTTGCATCCTCCAGATCCCAAGTTTCTGTGACCACAAGCCCTCCCAGTTCTCAACGATGCCTCATTCCTTACAGGGCTGAGAGAGGGGAAGTGGCTTGATTTGGGTCATCCAGTTAGTTAGGGACAGGGCTGAGACTAGAACCCAGGGACCTCAATTCCCAGCCTGTGATTTTGCATATTGGAACTTGCTAGCCCAGGGCTTTACACATATTAGGTACTTAAAACATGTTTGCTGACTTGGATAGAATTTTAAAGATTTCCAACCACTGCCTCCCATGTAAGCAGCAGAGCTGCTGAGGGAGGTGAAGCGAGATAAGGTTAAGCAGACAGCACCCATGGGCCCCAGGGGGCCTCCCCACACTGGTGAGCAGCTCTGTCTACACCGATGTGCACAGGGGAGGGGACCCTGACTAGCACTAATCCTTGATCCCTGAAAATCTCCAGGTCTGAACTTGTCAAGCACAAGGCTTACAGCCCTCAACCAAGCCCTGTCCTGCAGCTCACATGTCAATGAGCAGCTCATGCAGTCAGGCTTGGAGATGCAGCTTCTCCGCTCTGCCTCATCCTTGCTGAAGCCCACCTGAGTGCACTCTTTCTCTACCCTCTTCCCCCCCTCCCTTCTCTACCTCTCCTCTTCTCTCCAATCTTTCTTCTCTGCATTTCTCCCTCCTCTTCCCTCCATCTTACATCCTGCCCTTTCCTCCCTCACAGTCACCACCTCCTTGATTTTTCCCTCTTCTCTTCCTTCTTCCTCACTCCCCCTCTTTTCTTGTTCTTCCTCTTTTCTCCTTCCCCTCCCCTTCCTTTCCTTATTTCCTGTTTCTCTTTACCTTTTCTCCTCTTGTTCATTTCTTCTTCTCTCTTTCATCCTCTACTCTCCCTCTTGCCTCTTTCTCTTCTCCCCCCTCCCTTTTTCTTCTCTCCCTCATATTCTTTTCTTTCCCCCTCATTCTCTTCTCTCCCTCCCTATCCTTTTCTTCCTTTCCTTCATTATTTTTATCCCTTTCTCATCTCCCTCTCATCTTTCCCTCTTTCCTTTCCTTCTGTTCCATATCCTCTCCTCCTTCCCTCTCTCATTTTCTAATCTCTCTCTACCTCTTTCTTTCCTTCTATTTATCCTTTCCCCCTCATTCTTCCTGGAACCTTTTTTTCTCATCCTCCCATCTTTGTCTTCTAAGCTCTGGATCCCTCTCCTCCCTTTGGCTGATCTCAGCTGTGGGTTTTGATGTGACTTCTAATTGTCACTAGAGCTTCCAAGGCCAGACTGGGGGTGAAGGGGGGCTGGGTGGGGACTCTGGCTTGTGAGAGACTATACTGCCATCTTCAGACAGGAGTGGATGGGAAAGCAGCAGCACTCCTGGTCCCAGAAAGATGAAGATAAAGCAATCTGTTCCTTTTGTGAAGATGAAAACACACCTCCAGTATCCCTCAGAATGAACCTCATGTGAAAGGTGTGTGGCCTTCCTGCCCATCCATTTTCTTGCCCATCCATGTTCTTCATGATCAATGTGGAATCAGTGCTTACCAGGAAAATGGTTTCCCACCATGACATTAATTGAGAACCAAGACTTTTCTTGAAAAGGATGCCCTGAAACAGGTGAGTGTATTAAGTTTAGTCCCTCCTATTCATATAGCCCCCTTTCACTCTGCCTATTTATTGATTTCTAAAACCTTTTATAGCTCTGACATTTTGTGTTCTAAAGTCCCTCCTAGCTCTGACATTCTGTGTTCTAAGGCCTCTCCCAGCCCTGACATCTTATGTTCTAAGGTCCCTCCCAACTCTGACATCATGTGTTCTAAGGGCCCTCCCAGCTCTGACATTCTGTATTCTAAGGCCCCTCCCAGCCCTGACATTCTGTGTTCTAAGGTCCCTCCCAGTTCTGACATCCTGTGTTCTAAGCTCCCTCCCAGTTCTGGCATCCTGTGTTCTATGAGCCCTCTCAGCTCCAAAATTTTTAGATCCTAAGGTCCTCCCAGCTCTGACATTCTATATTCTAAAGTTCCTTCCGGCTCAAATACTCTATGTTCTAAGAGCCCTTTCAACTCTGATGTTCTGTGTTCTTGGCTTCCTCCCAGATCTGATATTCTATATTCTAACATTTTATGATGTAACATCCCTTCAAATTCCAACAATCTACATTCAAGGATTTCTTCCAGCTCTGACATTCTATGTTCCAACACTGTTCTAATTTAGGGTCCTTCAAGGGCTAAAATTATAATTCTCAGATCTCATTTGATTTTTATAACTGCTGTGGGAGATAGGTGCTATTATTAACCCCTTTTCACAGATGAGGAAACTGAGGAAGACAGAGGTTAAGTGACTTGACCAAGGTCATGCATTTGAGAAGTGCCTGAGGTGGAACTTGAATTCAGGACTGCCTGACTCCAAGTCCAGCTAAGTCACTTGGATATCTCTAGAACTGTGACTGTATCCTCACAATAGCCCCATGATATAGTTAGATCAAGGCTTTCCCTCTGTTCTCTGAACCGAGAGGACCAGAAACAGAGCCAAGGCCACAGCATAATTTCTGTGTCTGATAATAAAGGTTCTAAGAACACAGTGTCATTGTCACACCTCCTCCTTGGCAAATGATATCTCACTGTAAAATTAAGGGGTGATGGGAAACAGCTCCAGACTTGGTCCCACAAGACCTGATTTTGAGTCTTCACTTCTACTGTAGCTCCTTGGTCCAAGGTTGATCTAATCTGGTACAAATCTTAATCCTTGACTTAAGTGGGTAATGGGTTATATGATAAGTGGGACTCCCACTGGCCTTCCATTGTCTGCAAATGATCATGTAGTCAAGCATGGTGGAAACTTTCCTTCAGAGTCAGTAAGCATCTAAGTGGTAGGTGGGACCAAATCTATAGGGTCCTTGGAGAGACCCCTTCCATATAGACCCTATGGAGACCCTTCCCTCCAGATGTCTGCCCATCTGAGGGCCCACCTTTATATTCTAGACCATCTGTCTGGGGAAGGTTCATTATTGGTTCATGCCAACCACCATATTTGTTATTCAACTGGGTCATCTTGGCCTACCACACTTGGACAAGAAGCTGAGGCTCTCTGCACTTGTCCCTTCATTTGAGAAATTGAATTCGAAACACTTGTACTAACTTTCTTGGGAATAAGCATAGTGGAATGGGAGAGAGCTGGCTTCAGAGATAGGAAGACCTATATCTGAGTGATATTTCAGACACATAGTGGCTTAATGTTAAATCACTAGGAAGGTCATTGACTTTCTTAATGCCCCATGCAACTTTCTTAGACTATAAGTTTGAAAAGCAGATTAAGAGCCACCTTCTACATGAAGTATTCCCTTGTCCTAACAGTTTCCAGTGTCTCCCTCACCCCCTCAAAAAATCCCTAGTATTTATTTTATATAAACTCAAATATGTACATGTTGTCTCTACACACACACACATACACATACACACAAGCTATTGTCTAAGGACAAGGGGTGCTTGATTTTGTTGTAGTACTATAATGTTTGGCACCTAACAAATGTTTAATAAATACCTGCTTATTGGTTGCCTGAATGAATACATTGATCTGCATTGGAAGACGAAGTTTCCTCACTGGGAATTCCTAACACTAGTAAAATAAAAGTTTTGGACAACCCTTTCCCCCAACAAAACAAAACAAAACAAAAATCTACCTAACTGGTTAAGTTCTGGAGAAGACTGTATAAAATAATGTGTTATTCAATTTGTAGTCACCAATGGGGACCATTATATAAAGAATTCTAGTAATAATATGAATCATTGCCATTAATTGTGTTAATAAAGCAAAGAAACTTTCCCTCACCTGGTGTCATGGAAGCTTTTAAATTGCCCTAATTGTTTATGACTCCAATACCTGAGGAACCAAATCTTTGTGGTATTTGAGTTTCTGCATCTGTGTTTAATCTCCATCAGAGAGTGGAGTTCATCCCAATGTCCTGATGACTCATTATTCAAACTGGAGGAAAGACGTGCCGGACACCCACTCAGTCAATGACCTCTCTGCAGAGGTCAAGTTCTACTCATTTACTGGAGAAATGGTAATCCTTGGTGACAATTAGTATCTGACAGTACCATCTGAACTGTTCATATTATAAGCTTATGTTCTAGAATGAAGATTCAGAAATCAAAAGGCAATTGCAAAATGGAGTGAAGGGGAGGGGGAAGCTGAGGGATGGTTGTGTTTATTTCAAGGAATCGAGAAGGATACTCAGTAGGAAATTAGGCCAGAAAAGGACTAGGAATCATACATGTATAATTCTATTCACATCCATGGGATTTGAGTGGGGTTGTGGGGAATGGATACCAGCATGTTTTTATTAGCAGGGAAGACGTACTTCCCAGAGTATCTCCCCAGCAGAATGTAAGCTCCTTGAGGGTAGAGACTGTTTTGAATTTTGTCTTTGTAGCTCCAGCTTCCAACACAATACCTTGTACATGGTAGGTGCTTAATAAATGCTTGTTGACTTGCCTTGGCTGTATTCTAAGTGGGAAATTCCTCTCTGGCTTGACCAGATGCTTCCTTCTTTTCTCTCCTCTGGGCAAGGTAGGCTTTGGCTCCATTCTTGGCTAGGAACTCTGTGTTCAAGATTGGTTGTTCATGTGGAACAGCCTGACTTGTATACACAAACTTGATGGCAGTCCATTTTACCTATGAGAAAACTGAGGTCCAGAGTGAAAAGTTGTATTTTAACCTAGTAGGATAAAACAGGAACAATGACTTGTTGTTATAAGGAGATAACTTTTATCTTCTAATGTATGAGAAAGAACTTAAGAAGATCTGAACTGTACAAAAATGTAATTAGCTTTATAGGATGGTGAGTTCCCTGTTTCCAAAGGTTTTCATATATAGACTAGTTGGTTACTTTTCCAGGAGATTGTACAGCAGGGATTCCTAACTTTTGGGGGGTATTTCATCATCTCCTTCTGTTTAGTCTTAATACTAAGGGAGTTTGATGTTTACATTCCTAATTGAAGAGAATGCCAAATTTTAGAGATTAATGAAAATAAAGATGTAATTTTCCCCTTTCCAAATTCATGGGCACACAAAATCTATCCATGAACCCCAGATTTAGAATTTCTCTTATGAGAATCCTCATTCAAATATGAGTTGGCCTAGATGATATCTAAGGTTTCTTCAAACACTGACACTTTGTAATTCTTTGATTCTGTGAGTCTAATGGGAAAGGGAAATTTTGGTTTTCTCTGGTGTTTGTTGCCAGAAGGACTTGCAGTAGCCATACATTTAGGGAGCTCTTCCTCGGGAGGGGGGCTGTACCTTTTATAACATCTTCCTTTTATGTTTTCTGCTGTCTTGAAATAATAAGAATAATAACCATAGCATTTATATGACACTTTACCATTTACAAAGCACTTTATATTTATATATATACATATATATATATATATATATGTATATATATATATATATATATATTCTCATTTCATCCTCAAAACTACCCTGTGGTATAGGTGCCATTTTTACGCCCATTTTACAGAAGTGGAAACTGAGGCACAGAGATATTAGATGACTTGCCCAGGGTCATCCACTATTAAGTGTCTGAGGCAGAATTTGAATTTAGATTTTCTTCACTCTAGAGCATGGCATTTTATCTACTATACTCCCTAAGAAGCACCCACTGATGTCCCTTAAATTCAACAAAGCCATTTTACTCCAAGTAGAATGGTGGATCAAGGTATAAATTCAATCTGGGTTGTTACTTAGAGGTACACAGAATGGTTAAAGTCCCCACCCACTCTTACTTCCTTCCCAAATTACTAACTTCAGCCAGTTCTGTGTACTACTTTCTCCCTTTCTTTCCCATCTCCCTTTATCATGTGAGAACAGAAAGAAAAAAACAAATATAAGACAGCAATTGAGGTGTGGCATTAAAGTTTAGAAAATCAGGAGCACAGCCAGGAGGGGACTCAAGTCAACACCCCTTGAGTTGCTCCTCTAATTGAACCAACCAATGGAATCCTTGGAGGTAAGGATTGTTTCATTTTTTTATTTGTAGCCTCATTGCCTAGAACAGTGCCTGGCACTCAGGAGACTCTTGAATGCTTATTGGCAGTTTATGAATTGATCACCAATGTCCTACCTGCTACTGGAGTTGTCTTGAAGATATTTTCAAAGCCCTTATGGAAGATGAGCTTACGTTCCAACCCTTCTATTAATTTACAATAAACAATCGTTCTATCCCCTGGGCAATAGACCACGGACCATTAAACATAAAGAATAGGAGGAGTATAGTGACTTGTCCCATTTCTATCTGAACTTCATCAAAAATATCATAAGAAGAATAAAAATAATACTAATAACTCATATTTCTGTGCCGTTTCAAGGTTTACAAAGAACTTTTCTCACAACATTGAGACAGGTGCAAGTATCAGTATCATACAAACTTAAATCCAACAAGCATTAATTAAACTCCATCTGTATATAGGGCACTTGCTAGTTGCTAAAGATCAAAAGATAAAGAAGACACAGTCAGTCCGTACCCTAAAAAAAGAGCTTCTACAAGGCTTGGGAAAGGCAGTGGGAGGAGAGTGGCACAGTGTGTATAAAGATTGGTAAAGCACAAGTTTGAATATGATGAGCAAAGGAGAGATCAGAAACACTCTTGGGAAATTTAGGGGAAAGAGAAAGCACCTGAGAAGATCAGGGTGAGCTTCAGGGAGGAGGTGGGCATTGATGGAAATGGAAATATTTAACCCAGTAGATATTTGTGGGGTAGTGGAATCTGTTCTAAAGATGGCAGATGACTTGTGAAAATGAAGAGTCAGGAAAGGAACAGATGAATTTGAGGAATAGTAAATAATCCTATTTGGCTGGAATGTATAAAATGTGAAGGGGAGTGTCATGAAACAAGTCTAGAAAGGTTAACCGGTGCTACCCATATTGCATGAGGACTTTAATGTCAGGATAAGGAGTGTATATTTTATTTATAGACAACAGAGTGACTCAGAAGATTTTTGGAGCATGGAAATGATATGGTAAGATCCATTGCTGTTCAATTGTTCTCACTCATGCCCAGCTCTTTGTGACCCCATTTGGGGTTTTCTTGGCAGAGATACTGGAGTAGTTTGCCATTTCCTTCTCTGGCTCATTTTACAGATAAGGAAACTGAGGCAAATAGCATTAAGTGACTTGCATTAAGTAACTCGGCTAGTAAATGTCTAACACTGGATTTGAAATCCAGAGCATGAGTCTTCCTGACTCCAAGCTCCATGCTCTCTATGCTCTATGCTCCACCTAGCTTTCCTGATAAGACCTGTACATGAAGAAAATTATACTGATCACTATGTGAAAGATGGATTTGAAGAGGAAGGATTAGTGAGGCAAGGAGACTGGCTAGGAGGATATTATAATAGTTAGGGCAAGAGGCAAGGACCCTAACCGGTGTAGTTGTGTATAGGGTTATAGATTTAGAGCTAAAAGGGAACACTGAGTCCACCCTCTTCATTTCATAAATAAGAAAACTGAGACAGAGAAAAAGGTAAGTGACTTTGCTCACAGTTATAAGATTAGTGTCCAAGAAGGGATCTGAACTCAGCTCTTCCTGACTCCAAGCCCAATGACCTAACTACGATGCCCCCCAGCTGTCTGTGAGTAAAGATGATGGATGTAAAAGGCATTGCTCAGGCAAAATCACTAAAACTTGGTGACTGATTCAGGAATAGAGGGGGAGGGAAAAGAAAGAGGCAGGTGTGACTCCAAAGTACCAAATGCCTAGGAATATGACGATACAAATAGGAATTTTAGGCATCAAGAGCAGAGATGCCAGCATCCCCCATGGCTCTGACCCACGGAGATCTCTCTTGAAATCTTTACCTCCAACACCCACCAAGCCATCAGAGTCTGAATCCAAACACCCACCAACTTGAGTAAATATTTGATAATCTTCTCTAAGCTTGCTCGCTATAGCAACACAGAGCCACTAAGTCCCATTTAAATTAAAACTGCCTTCCAAATCGAGAATCCCAAATACAGACAAGCTAGAAGAAATGGGAGGAATGGGGGGGGAGGGTCATGATGGATACAGATATTTTTAATTATTGGAAAGAAAGAGAAAATCCGAGGTTGGCATCATCTTCCTCTTACTATCCCCTTAGGCCCTCTCTTCCCTCCTCTGCAACAGTCTCCTCCAGATTTGTTTAGCAAATTAAAAGCCCACTGATAATTGGGTGATTTACTGGTATCCCAATCCCTTTGGCAAGCAGAGCCCCCTGACCAGCTCAGTTGGGAACTGCTCCCAAGCCTAAAGGGAAACTATCTCTTGTTGACAGATTAGCAATCAAAAGAAAAAAACATTTGACCATGGCCAAGTTGGGCTTTGGGAGAGAACTTGGAGGTGACGCAGTTGGGAAGATGGGGTAATTGCTTGATTTCATATAAAGAACCAAAAGAACTTTCAGTCCCAGATGCACTGAACTCCTACTCACCTCTTGAATACCAGGGTAGAAGACAGAACTTTGGACTCTAGACATATTCTGCTACTAACTCATGGGTTATGATATGATTTAAACCTTCTCCATTTATGTATCTTCTTTATAAAATGTGGTTTTATAGATTGTGTTTAAGGACAATCTTGGCCAACCTTCTGGAACATTCTCTGGTTCTCTGAAATGACTGACCAACTCTTCTAGGGATCATGCAGCCCCCAGTGGCAAGTGCCATTATTTCTGGGGATTATCTACTTTACATCCATTTCCTCCAATGGCCCTGAAGACTTCTTGTCTCTTATCATGTCTGCTTCTTGTTCCCACAAAGTTGTGTGCATGTTCCCTTCCTGGTTAAGATTGTGAGCTCCTTGAGGGCAAAGAGTGGTTTTGCCTTTGTGTCTCCAACACCTGGTTCCTAGTCAGCCCTTAATAAATACTGGCTTACTTCATGTTTCAGATATTTTATTCTTGTTTAGTGCCACCCCAAACCCCAATTAATGATTGCTGATAATTCTACTTTCTGTCTGTGAATTTCCCTGAGTTTTTAGCTCATAAACTGAGATGACCAACTGGGTTTGCACTTAATAGCTGAGCTGTCTATTTCTGAGCTAACACATCCCCGTGTTCTATCTGATGATTCATAGACTTGTAGAATGTTAAAGCTGTAAAACGCCCTTAGAACATAGAATGTTGAGCAGGAAAGGACTTAGAACATAAAACATTAGAAATGAAGGAGATTAAAGGTCAGAGATGGAACAGAAAGCAGTGAAAACATAGATTCAGCATGACTCCATTAAGATCAAGTCATGCCAGACTAACCTCATTTTCTTTTTTGCCAGTGTTACTTGACCAGCATATCAAAAGAGTGATGTAGTTGTACTAGTTTGCTTAGATTTTAGAAAAGTATTTGAAAAAGTTTGTCATATAATTCTTGTTTGGAGAGATGAGATATTAGTATGGTAAAGTTGATTTAGAACTAGATGAAAGACTGAACCCAAAGACTATTGTACAATGCCAATTTGAGGGAGGGTTCTTGTGAAGCATCACAGCATTTCTCTTCAACAGAAATGTTAGAGAGCCCAGGGTCAAGAGATAACATGCCCATAGCTTTGTGAATACAACATTCATGTTGCTACATGACTTGTATAAAGCCATAGATGACACCATTATTATATTTGTAACCAACACAAAGCTCAAAGGAATAACTTAGGACACAGAACGTTAGGCATGTAAGGCCTTGTAGAACATAGAATGTCAGACCTCATAGAATATAGAATGTCAGACATTTACATTCTATGTAAAATATTAAAAATGGGTGAGACTGAAAGGTGTGTAATAAATTCCAGAAAGTCCTGGATGTGCTAAAATATTGGGCTGATTCTAGTGAGATAACATCTAACAGGTATAAATGCAAAGTCCTATAATGGGATTCAAAATATCAATTTCATATATGAGATGTAAGGAAATCCTGATTGGATAATAGCTTATGTGGAAAAAAAAGATATTGGGGGCAGGGTTAATAGATTACAGACTCAAAGCAAGTCAACAGTTAGGGTCAGCCAGCTAACTAGCATTATTAAGCATCTAATCAATAAACTTCGCCCAAAGCCCCTCTTTATAGAGGGTTTCAGCTGACGCTTCATTTCCCACCAGCTGCTCTGCTTGGTTTAAACTCTGCAAACATCATGCCCCTACGCCAAGTAAAATCTGGAGGTAACCCCTACCATGCTTTTCAGCTTGCTTTTGTATATTACCTTTCCCTGTTAGATGATAAGGTTCTTGAGATCAGGAATTGTCTTTTTTTTTGTATCTTTAGTGCTTAGCATGGTGCCTAATACATAGTAGGTTCTTAATAAGTGATCATTGGCTATTTATCCACTATTGACTATCTACTATTTATCAAACATTGTTCTAGGCATTGAGAAATAACAGTGGCAGCAATAATAATTGATGCTTCCAAGGAACTTACATTGTGCTATGGAAGCCAATGAACTAATCCTGTCTTAGGTTTCATTTAGAGAAATAGCACCCAAGATTAGAGAGGTGGTATCCCACTGTTCTTTGGTTAGCTACTTATAGAGGTGGGTAGAAAGCTGGACCTGGCACAGGGAAGACCTGAATTAAATCCAGCTTCAGACACTGTGTGATCCTAGGTAAGTCACTTAACTTCAGTTTTACACCTACTTCCCAGGGTTGTGGTGAGGATCAAATAAAGTTCTTATTACAGTGCCTGACGAATAGTAGGCACTATATAAATCCTTGATTCCTCCTCAGTAAATCACATCTGTGTTCATTTCAAGCTCCCCCACCCCCACTTTATGCTATTCCAGTAAATGTTTTAACAAGTGACTCTTCCTCCCAAAACTGTATGCAGGACAGATTTCTAAATTTAATGGGCATTATTAACATTTTCTCCATCCCTTTCTTAAGTCTAGACAATTAAACAAAACATAAACCAAGTCCTGGTTTGATGATTTCCACAGCACACTTTGAAAATGTTAACTCTTGGCTCTTCTAAGCTGATTTGGGGGATGGGTGGGTATTCCATCACACCCTCATCATACAGCTTCCTCCCTCCCCCATTTTAGGAAGCATAAATAATCTGGAGAAATTCTGGAGCAGGCTGGAGATGAGCTTCGAGATCATATCCTAAGATGAGTGGTTTAAGGAAGTGGATGCATTTAGCCTGGAGAAGAGAAGACTTAGATGGCCATAGTAGTTGCATTTCTGTATTTCAAGGGTTTTCATGGAAAATAAGAGTAAAGGCTTGTTCTGCTTGTCCCTAGAGGGCAGAATGAGGAATGATGAATGACTAGAAGTGGCAAAGAAGTACATTTAGACCTGGCACGGGGGAAAAATGCCCATAAAATTACAAAGAGAAAGTCAAGTGTAACAAAGTCAGGAAAAGCATGTATGAGTAAAAAAGGGAGGCTCATATGAGGATAAGAAGGAGGGGTGAATAATGGAGCCTGTGTGTTCCACTGGTATCCTTTCAACATTAACAGAAAAAGAGGAAGCAGCTCTCCAAATATTGACATTGACAAGGGGATGGACAGGAATGGCTAGGTGGCAGCCTACATCATTGGAGGGAATGGCCATGTCAATGAAATTACAGATTTATTGAAGTATTTGGATTAAGAAAAGTAAAACAAACTTCTTAAAACTAGAGTTACCTTCCAGTAGAATGGACTCTTTCAAGAGGTTGTGGGTCTCCCCTCTTCCCCTCCTCCACAGTCTGGAGTCTGAGATGCCCCTTCTTGGGGATATATGGTAAAAGTGATTCTTGTTGAATTAGGGTTGAACTAGATGGCCCTTGAGGTCCCTCAAAACATTGAGATTCTGTAATAAATGGGGAAAGACTGAGTCACAGAGAGAAGAAAGACTAGAGAACCTGGAGAAAGATTTGTACGTCCACTTGGTCCCTACAGGTTATCATGCAAACTTGAGGAACATCACCTAATGGAGAAATGGAACATTGATGAAGGGGATCTGGAACACTTACAAGTGGGAATGGGTGAAAGAGAAGCCAGTGAAGGTAATTCCTTTGTCATGGATTACTAATAGTTGACCTCCAGGCACATGTAGGGAGAGCTGACATATACATTGTGAGTTGTTAGGTTTTTGTTTTTGTTTTTGTTTTTGGTGGAGGCAGCTGGGTGACAAATAGAGAGAGCATTGGACTTGGGAATGAGGAAGACCAGACACCTAGCTGTGTGATCCTAATAAAGTCACTTAACCTTTTTCTGGTCTTTGTTATCTCATCTGTTTAATGGGGGGTAATGATAGCACCCACCTCACAGACTTGTTGATAGACTCAAATGTGATATGTACAATGCTTAACAAACCTTAAAAGTGCTACAGAATAATAGCTAAATATGTCGCACAGTGTAGGTGGTCATTGACTCTGCTTATGCTTGGGAGCTTTCTCCATAGTGCTTTGGAATCTCTGGACAGTGGAGGAGAAACAGATGCCTGCAATGCTGTACTCTGCTGTGGCTGTTTTAGCAGGTTGACGCCAAAGGTGGGATGCCCATCCATGAATTTTCTCTGTTAATTGCACATACCAGCCATGATAAATCACTGCGGTTCCCCTCTGGACACACTGGGAAAGGAGAGGGAGCCAAAAACCCAGGCACATTTGTGAGAGAGCCCTTCTCCAATGCCTAATGATTTTCCCGGCCGCGGCAGAGGAAGGACGTGCATAATTACCAAATTGAGCTTGCAACAGCTCTTCCTTCTCTGAAATGGACACTTGGGTCATTTCAGCTGAAAAATTGGGTTGGGGAAAAATAAATAAATAGAAATTGGCCTCTTTCAGGAAATTATCCTGGAAATTGAATGAGATGAGAAAGAGTTCAGGGTTGTTTCTCTCTCTCTCTCTGTCTCTCTCTCTCTCTCTCTCTCTCTCTCTCTCCCTCTCTCTCTCCCTCTCTCTCTCACTCTCACTCTCTTCTGTCTCTGTGCTGTTACTTAATCACCTCTGTTCAGAGGCTGAGGCCCCACAATCTGCAATATGGAGCTAACATGAGCCAACCAGAGAGAGGGACCGACAGGGAGAAGAGAGGAGGAAGAAGCTTAGTTTTAGGGCCTCATGCTGAGCAAATCTCCACAAGAGCGGGCCACCCAGCTGAGGGGAGATTGAGGGGAATGAGGCTTGGTTTTAACTGTCTGAAAGGAAAAGTCAGACATAAGGGTAGTTGAAGAAGGAAAGGTGTGGCCACAGAGCAAGGATAACCTTCTAGGCAGCAGTAGGAGTGTGAACCATTGGGACTCCCACATAGCCTGTTCAACCCTCTGACCCTCATCCCTAGCCTTACTTCTTTAATGTCTGACAGGCCTTCTTGTTCAAGGAGATTAAAATCTTTGCTTTTCTCAGTGGGTCCGCAAACTCATTCAATGCCCCCTCCCTTCTATCTAGGGCACGCGGACACACATCTAAGGAAGCTAGGGGGCATAGCACATAGAAAGCTGGACCTGGAACTTGAAATCAGGAAGACAGGAGTTCAAATCCACCCTCAGACAGTTAGCATCTGTGTAATCTGGAACAAGTCACTTGTCCTCTCCTAGTCTCATTTTACTCATCTGTAAAATGGGGCTAATTATGCCTTCTTCACAAGGTTACTGTGAGATACTAAAGGTAAAATTTATTGCAAACTTTAAAGCTCTCTATAAATGCCAGCTATATTCACACCAAAGGGTAAAAGGTTGCTATATCATAAAAGTAGAATATTCACCTCCAAACCAGAAAACCTGGCTTCCCACTTCAAGTGCAACATTTCTTGGCCTTCTCAAAGTTGACCATTTTTTTGAGACTAATAATCCAGCCAATAGCAAGGAGCTGTCCAGTAGCAGCTAATTTAGTGGAAGCCAGACCTTTGTGCTAGATTCAGGCAGACATGAAATCAAGGGGGCATATACATGCACACAGCCAAACAGCCACACAGACACACACACACACACAGACACACACACACACACACACACACACACACACACACACACACACACATGCATGGGCATGGGGCTCTGTAGCAGGGCAAATGCTTTTAAAAACTACAGGACTTCCATGCAGACCTCTGATCATCTTTGCCTTCCTATTATTGGTTCTCCTGCCTGATCCCCCCACCACACCTCTTCACTGCTAGAATTCATGCTATCAATCCAGAAGTGCCTTCTGCCTCATTCCACAAGACCTGTCCAATACTTAAGGTCTCCTGTCTAGGGCCATGATCTTTCCCAGCTCCTCAGCTCAAGAAGCCTGAGCCTGTATATCCTTATATCCTTCGAAGGATCCTCTTATGACCTAGTTATCTTTCCCTAGAAACCCAACCCTCTTTAAGATTTCTCTGCTACATCAAAGTCACCATCTTCCTAGTCACCTAGTCACAGCTTTGGGGTCCTCCTCCACTCTGCAATCCAAAATCTTATCCTTTTGTCCAAAATTTACCTCCACACATCTCTCAAATCCTTTCCTTATTCATAGGATCACCGCCCTAGCTCAAGGCCCTTTTACTTGGATGATTGCAATGGCTTTCTACAACAGCTTTCTTCTAAGTATCTATTCCCCACCCCTCCAATCTGTCTAAGCATTGGTCTGACTATATCACTCCCTTCCCCTCCCCCTATAAGCCGTAATAGGACCCTATCACTTTGAGAATCAAATGTGACTTCTCTATCATGTTAAAACCCATCACAACTTAGTTCTAATTTAACTTTTTCAACCTTATTTTATATTCCTCTTCATATACTCCGCATTACAACTCTCTCCCAACTCTGTGTCTTTATATAGGGCTGTGCTCATGCCTGGAATGCCCTCCCTCCTCATCTTTGTTTCTAAGACCCCTAGTTTGCTGCAAAGCTCAGATTATGTGCCACTTACATGAAGACTTTCTGGTAACTCTCCTGCACACCTCCACTCCCAACCATTAGTGTTATACTTCAATTATTTTGTGTTAAGAGTCAGTTAGGTGGATAGCATGTTGGGCCTGGAGTCAAGAGACAAGTTCAAATCTGAGTTGCTAACTGTGTGATTCTGTGTAAGTCACTTAACTTCTGTCTGCCTCAGTTTCTCCAGCTGCAAAATGGGGGTAATAATATTGTATCAAATGAGAAAATATTTGCAAACTACTTTGTCAACTTCAAAACTATATATAAATGCTTGCTATTAGTATTATGTTTATTTTACATACATTCTGTATTATATTCATATATGCAAATATTCTTTTCTAATATAGAATTTAGTAAGCTCCTTGAGGTCAGGGACTCTTTCATTTCTTCCTGTCCCCAGTGCCTAGCATAGAGTCTGGTACAAAGCAGGCATTTAATAAATACTTATTGATGGATTGATTGATAGTTTCTAGTCCATTCATCCTTCTGGTTGCTTTTATAACTTATCAGGCTATAACTTATCAAAGTCTTTCCTCAGGTGTGGATCAAACTTCAGTACAATAGCTAGGATCTGACCATGGAATATAGAGTAGAACTCTCACCTCCCTCATCCTGGACATTAATTGGAGCCTATTAATGCAGCTTTCAATCACCTTTACTTTTTTGGATGCCAAGTCCCATTGTTGATTTATAATGAACCTGCTATCTGAGCTTACTAAAAAAAATACCTAGCTTTTTTTCCAAATGACCTGTTATCTGGCTACGTCTTCCTCAATATAGTACTTAGGCAATTGATTTTTTGAACCCAAGTGCTGAACTTTACATTCATCACTATCTAATTCCATTCATTGTTTTATATCACTCAGATTTTTTTTTAATCCTGTCTGATATCAAGTGCCTTAGCAATCTATCCCTTCCAGTTTCTTGCCATCTTGTTTAACGACAGGAACCTAGACTGTCTTCCTGGTGAGTTCAGTGCACATATAGAGCACAGAAACGACCTACAAATTGGAAGATAGCAGGCTACCAGCATTGATCCTTTCTCAGATGATCAAGCTAATTTGGATTAACTCCCCTTGTTAACTTGCTGAAGCAGTTTTGTCCAAAACATCATGGTTGTGGCCAGTCTTATAGACTAGCAATAGAACCTCCCTCCCTTCTCTTTAAACACTCTAGCTGAGGGTTGCCTCCAGGCACTGAAGTAGCAATCCAAGCACTCACAAGCAACACTGCCTGATCTGGCTTCTGAGTCTTCAGGGCTGCCCCAGTTACTGTGCTGAAGGAATGACTGGTAATCTCTGATACAGGGTGATTCCTGCACAAGTGAATGCATGAGCATGTGGAAGCCATCTAGTGTAATTTAGTTATTGAGTATCATACCCTGATACAAACAGGTATGGTAGGAAAATCCTACAACGTTATCCTGAATATGTGTAAAGGATCCCCTGTATTACACAGGTATTTTGGAGCTCCTCTTGTCTAAACTATGTGGTTATCTGAGACATTTGTATCATACAGAGTGCTTTTGTATAAAATTGATATTGGAGGAACTCTATAATATAGTGACATTGTGAGGGGACACCCATACAAAATAGCTGTTGGGGAACTTCTCTATGCAGGCATTGTAGAACTCATGTGCTATACTATAGAATGACAAAATATGCAGAATCCTATAATTGATAGAGACCTAAGTGGACATTGTGTTGCTCAGTTGTTTTCTAGTTTTCTTGTCTTCGTGACCCCATTTGGGGTTTTCTTGGCAAAGATACTGGAGCAGTTTGCTACTTCCTTCTCTACCTCATTTTACAGATGAAGAAACTGAGGCAAATAGAGTTAAGTGACTTGTCCAAGGCCACACAGCTAATAAGTGTCTGAGACCAGATCTGAACTCAGGAAGATGAGTCTTTCTGACTCCAGGCCTGTCACTCTATCCAACATTACCAGCTAGCTAGACTAACAAAATGCTGGATTCAAGAACCTTTCTACCACACCATTGATAAATGGTCAGGTGTTGTAAGGGGACATCTCTATTATACAGATCCTGTGGGAGAACTGTTATATAAAATACGTGTGTGTGTGTGTGTGTGTGTGTGTGTGTGTGTGTGTGTGTGTGTGTGAGAAGGGAGGGAATCCTGTAGAAAATAGATGCTGTGTTTGTTGCCCTGTGTTAAACAGGTTCAGGGCAATCCTTCTATTTATAGAGCTCTCAACAATCCTAGTCCTTATGATGAAACAAGTGTAATGTCAGCCAGTATAACACAATTAAGTGTTGGTTAATGGGGGACAAAGGGGGTAGGCCCCTGAAATCATCTATATGAGGGGTTCTTAACCTTTTCTTTGTCATGGACCCTTTTGGCAGTCTGGAGAAACCTATGGACCCCTCTTCAGAATAATATTTTCAAATTCATAAAATAAAATACATAGGATTATAAAGGAAGCCAAATTAGATTAAATGCAGTTATGAAAATAATTTTTTCCCTTTTTTGCTTGCTCTTTTTGGAGGGGGAAGGTAAGGCAATTGGGGTTAAGTGACTTTCCCAAGCTCACATGGCTAGTATTTTTTTTGTGTGTTAAGTGTCTGAGGCCGGATTTGAACTCAGGTCCTCCTGAGTCCAAGACCAGTGCTCTATTTACTGCACCATCTAGACACTTCAATCAAAATATATTTTTTTAAAGTTTACAGACCCCAGAGTAAGAACCTCTGATCTATGTGTTAGGGAGAACTCTTTATGCAACTCTGGGGAGATATAACTAGAATCCTTCTCATATGTTCCCTGGGTAATTATGTTTCTGGAGATACCGGAGATCTGGCCCTCAGTACAGACATAAGACCTTTCCTGATGACCTCCCCCACTCTAACTGCTGGTATCTCCTGCCCACCCCCCTGAAACAACTGTGTATTTATTTTAAACATCCTTATAGGTACATCTGCTTTATATGATTCAGACCCACAGGACCTTAGATCTAGATCTAGAGGTCGAATAGTCAACCCCCTTCATTTTATAGATGTGGGAACCAAGGCCCAGAAAGTCTAAGGGACTTGCCCAAGGTAACACAGGCAGTAAATGGGGGGAGGGTGTCAAGTCAGGTGTTCTGACTGGGAATCTTGTGCTCTTTCCCACTGTTCTATTCTCAACTCGATGCTATGCTATTGCTTATCTTTGTGACCCAGGGCCAGGCCTTTCCCCTCTCTTTGGGTTCCCTCACCTGGAAAATTAAGGATTTAGACTAAATGATGCTTCAATTCCCTTTCAGGTCTAGTCCTTCTAATTACCCCAAGCTAGGTTCCATAATCCCGGCCCTGCACCTCTTCTCCCCAGAGCCCAGAGGTATTAAGGATTCCAGGCTGACCCAGCAACAGGGGAGCTATAGTAGAACAGCAGAGCAGTGACCTGTTTCCACGGCTCAATCCTCAGGTCTTGGCCCCAGGGACCAGGCAGAAGGAAGATGATTAAAACTGCAATGGGAGTGAATGCAGATAAGAGCACAAGACAGTCCCAGGCTTCTCCACCTCCAGCCTAAAATAGCACTGAGTCCTTTGGGAAGCAGAGATTGCTGCAAGCCAGGGACAGTGTAGGAGTGGGGAGGCTTTGGGGAAAGGAGGAGGAGGAATGGCATTAGGGCCCCTTAAGGAGCAAGGATGGGAAGCAAGATGAGAACAGGGCTGAAGTCTGCATTGGGGGCAGGGGAGGGGTCCAGGGTGGGGGTGGAGGAGGGTGAGGGAAGAGAGGAAAGGCAGAGGCCAAACCTGCAAAAACCTTCAGAAGCAAATCTCTTAGCATCATAAGTGATCTTCCAGTGATGCTGTAAAGTGTCTAAAGAATTTGACATCTCTTATCTCATTAGGGTCCCACAGACCAACTTGTAGAGCTAGTACTAAAGGCATCAGATGGGAAACCTATGGCTCAGAGAGGTCATATAGGATCATCGTTTGTAAGCTGGGATAACAATGACAGCTAGCTTTTATAGAGTATTTTGAGGTTTTACAAAGTGACTTATGTATATTATCTCATTTGATCCCCATAACAATCCTGGAAGGTTGGTGCTGTTTTTTTTTTTTTTAATCCCCATTTTACATATGGGGAAACTGAGTCATCAGGTTACATGACTTGACCAGGGTCACACAGCTAGGAAGTGTTTAAGTAGGATCCACACTCAGGTCTTCCAGACTCCACGCCCAGCATTCCATGTTTTATGTCACCTAGCTGCTGGAATTCACTTTAGAAGTCACTAAGTCCAACTCTCCCATTTCATAAATGAGGGAACTGAGACCCAGAGCAAGGCTATGTGATTTCCAAGGACCATAGAGCATCTGAAGTGAGACTGGAACCTGACTCCTACTGTATGCTGCTGACTCTCCAAAGTAAAACGACTTGCTTATGGCTAGTAAGCATCCAAATTAGTATTTGAATTCAGGTATGTTTTTTACTTCAGGTCTAGAACTCTTTGTTGTACTGGCTCTGGACAAGGACTGTAAGTGGACTCAGATGAGACTTGGATATTTAGTTCAACCCCCTCACTTAACCGATGAGGAAACTGAGGCCCGTGAGGGTTATAGGACTTTCTCACTGTCCCATGTGGACCTAGAGCTTGAAGGGTCAGTCCTCAGAAGCCACCTAGGCCAATTCCTTTCATTTACAAGTGAGGGAACTGAGGGTCAGGGAGGTTAAGAGACTCGTCTGAAGCCCCATGGATAGCAATAGACAGTCAGGATTTGAACCCATGATTTCTGATCCCAGAATCAGAGCTCTTAAGTGACAGAGTCAGAATTAGGTCTCGAGCCATTTTGTCTCCAAATTCAGAATTCTCTCCATCAAGCTCATTTTCTTAACACACTGTTGTGACAACCAGCAGGGCCTGGTGACCAGGAAAACCTAGTGGCAAGAGAAAGATAATTAAAAAGAAAACCCCAAAACAAAAACAAAACAACCCCCCAAAGTCTATTAAATTTGTCTTTAGCGACACCACCTTTTTTTTTATAAGAAGAATTGCTTTTAGTTACCAAATTAAGCCACCTTTCCCATATCAAAAGAAGAAATCTACCCAGCCTTTATACCATGCTTTCCTGCTTATAAATGAGATTTGTAAAATGAAAAGGGATCAGTCTCTGCCGTTCTTGATCTTGTCACTATTGGCTGCTTTTTCTCCCTGGACATTCTCTTCTGCCTCAGCATCCACAAGCTTCTACTGGTAATCTGATGGCTGGTGAACTACCTCTTTAATGTCCTCCACATCCTTCCTCCTAATGGTGGACTTCCTCCAAAGCTGGGTCCTGGACACTCTTATCTCCTCTCTCTGTCTCCTCTCTCTTCTCCCCCCTCCCCCCCCCCTCACAGAATGGACAGATGAGAGCAATTTGTTCCAACAGTCATGAAAGTGGCTGAAGAAGGCACTATGGAGTGCTTATGAAGAGGTTACCTATAAAGAGGGTTAGGGTTGCTCTGGAGACCCCAAAATACCAATACACCAAGTCCTGCCAAATGATTTCAACTCAAGTCTTCTCTCATCCAAAGAAAAGTAAACTATTAAAAGTTTGTTTGCATTAGACACAGAGTAAGTCTGTGCTAGGTCATTCTATGTCATTCTCACTAATCCATGGCACTCTCACAAACATGAAGACAGGATGGGGTCTTATATACAGAAGGTTGTGGGAGGAATCTAGGGGTGGTCTAGGGGAGGAGTTTGGGGAGGGTCTTCAGGAAGAGTTAATAAGGTCAATGAGTGATTAAGGGTGGGAAGTCTTTGGAGGCCACCTGGAGACCACAGATAATGGTGGGCTGGGCCAGTTCCAGGATGGATCCACACTTTGATAGGCTTATGGGTGGGAAGTCTAGTAACAGAGGGTGAAAAGTATAGTAACAGAGGCTTCAGCTCAGCCACAATGTAAGGCTTATTGCCTCATCAAATGGGATGATTTAATCAAAGTTTAAGGGGAGGTTTCCCAGAGCCTGTACCTCAAAGACACAAGAAGAGCTAAAGGGGGGTCCCAGAGTCCATACCTCATCAGAGGGGCTGACTGAATCAGTGGCAGCAGTGGTAGTTTCAAGACCTCTCAGACCACAGATAGTAAAATAGATCCAGGAGAGGTCATTTTAAAATTATTGGTCTACCTGAAAGCCATGAGCAAAAGAACATCTAGATACCATCTTTCAAAAAATATCAAGCAAAATTGCCCTGATATTCTAAAACCAGAGGGCAAAATAAAAATGGAGAAAATTCACCAATCACCTCTTGAAAAAAGATCCCAAAAAGAAAACTCCTAGGAATATTATAGCCAAATTCCAGAGTTCCCAGGTCAAGGAGAAAATATTACAAGCAATCAGGAAGAAACAATTTGAGTATTGTGGAAACACAATCAGGATAACACAAGACATAGTAGTTTCTTCATTAAGGGATCAAAGGGCTTGGAATATGATATTCCAGAGGTCAAAGGACTAAAACCAAGAATCACCTACCCAGCAAATCTAAGTATAATGCTCCAGGGAAAAATATGGTCATTCAATGAAATAGAGGACTTTCAATCATTCATGATGCAAAAACCAGAGCTGAACAGAAAATTTGACTTTCAAATACAAGAAGCAAAGAGAAGCATGAGAAGGTAAACAGGAAAAAGAAATCATAAAGAACTTATTAAAATAGGGGCGGCTAGGTGGTGCAGTGAGTAAGAGTGCCGGCCTCGGAGTTGGGATGAGCCGAGATCGAATCCGGCCTCAGAAAATGAGCACCCACGCATAAATAATGACTAGCCGTGTAACCTTGAGCAAGTTACTTAACCCCAATTGCTTTAAAAAAAAAAAGAGAGAGATGGAGGAAAGGGAAGGCATTGACATGCCTTAGCTCAGGATACAAAGATGCATTTAGGGGGCGGCTAGGTGGCGCAGTGAGTAGAGTGCCAGACCTGGAGTCAGAAGGACCTGAGTTCGTATCCGACCTCAGAAAATGAGCACCCACACATAAATAATGACTAGCCGTGTAACCTTGAGCAAGTTACTTAACCCCAATTGCTTAAAAAAAAAATTGAACTATTTACATTCCTACATGGAAAAATGATAATTGTAACTCATAAGACTTTTCTCAGTATGAGGATAGTTGAAGGATATGTTTATATATACATGTACATACAGATATATGTATGTATAGGAGGGTGTATGTGTATATAAATATATGTGTGTGGACATATGTATGTTCATGTATACATAGACAGAGGGCACAGGGTGAGTTGAATATGAAGGGATGATATTTAAAAATAAAATTAAGAGGTGAGAGAGGAATTTATTGGGAGAAGGAGAAAGAGAGCAATAGATTAGGGTAAATTATCTCATAAAAGAGGTGAGAGAAAACTGTCCCAATGGAGGGGAAGAGCAGGAAGGTGAAAGGGAATGGGACAACCTTATTCTCATTGAATTTGGCTTAAGGAGGGAATAGCATATACAATTGGGTATCTTTCCCTACAGGAAAATAGGGGGTAGGGGATAAGAGAGGGAAATGATAGAAGGGAGGGCAAATTGAGGAAGAGGGTAGTTAGAAGCAAACATTTTTGAAAAGGGACAGGGTCAAAGGAGAAAATAGAATAAGTGTGGGGTGGTATAGGATGGAGGGAAATATAGTTAGTCCTTCACAATATAACTATTATGGAAATTATTTGGGTAACCACACATGTACAACATGTATTAAATTGCTTATCTTCCCATTGGGGGTGGGTGAGGAGGGAAGAAGGGACAAAATTCTGGAACTCAAAAAGAAAATAGCTGCACAAAAAACCTAATGTTTGGGACAGTGCCCCCTCCACTCCAGAAGCAGAGCCTCACTTTAGAATAATGTTAAAAGCCAAGAAATAAGTTTTAAAATGACCAAACAACAGAAAATTTCTGACCATAGAAAGCTGCTATAGCAACAAGGAAAATTAAAATAAACACTCAGGAGGAGACAACAAAGTCAAAATATCTGCATCCTAAGCCTCAAAGAAAAAAAAATATGAATTGGTTTTAGACTGTGGAAGAGTTAAAACAGAATTTTAAAATCAAATAAAAGTGGTAGAGGAAAAAATGGAAAAAGAAATGAGAGTGATTTGAGAAAATCATGAAAAAAGAGTAAACAGCTTGGTAAAGGAGGTACAAAAATACTAGAGATAACACTTTAAAAAACAAATTAAGCCAAATGGTAAAAGAGGCACAAAAATCCAATGAAGAGAATACCTTGAAAAGACCAAATGGAAAAGGAGGTACAAAAGCTCACTGTAGAAAATAATTCTTTGAAAGTTAGAATTTGGCAAGTGGAAGTTAATGACTTTATGAGGCATCAAGAAACAATCAAACAAAAACAAGTGAATGAAAAAAATTAGAAGAAACTGTGAAATATCTTACTGGAAAAGCAACTGACCTGGAAAATAGATCCAAGAGAGATAATCTAAGAATTATTGGACTACTTGAGGATCATGATTAAAAAAGAACTTAGGTATCCTATTGCAAGAAATTATCAAGGGAAACTGACCTAATACCCTAGAACCAGGGTAAAATAGAAATTGAAAGAATCTTGATCACCTTCTAAAAGAGATCCCAAATTGAAAACTCCCAGGAATATTATAGTCAAATTCTAGACCTCCCAGATCAAGTAGGAAATACTGCAAGCAGCCAAAATGAAACAATTCAAATATTGTGGAGTCATAGTAAGGATAAAACAAGATTTAACTGCTTCTACGTTAAAGGATTAAAGGGCTTGGAATATAATATTTTGGAAGGCAAAAGGACTAAGATTACAACCAAGAATCATCTACTCAGCAAAACTGAGTATAATTTTTCTGGAGGAAAAATGGACATTCAATGAATATCTTGTGTTATACTCTATGTGTATACATAGACAGATAGTAGAGGTGTGAGTTGAATATGAGAGTAAGATTATTTAAAAAAGTAAAATTAAGGGAAGAGAAAGAAGAATGCACTGGGAGAAGGGGAAAGGGAGAAATGTAATGGGATAAATTACCTGACATAAAAGAGGCCTGAAATAGAAAATGGAAGGGGAAATGAAGGAAGCAGGGAAAGGAGCACATAAACCTTACTCTCACTGGGATTGGCTCAATGAGGTAATATAATACACACTTTGTTGGGTATAGAAATCTATATGTACAAAAATATTTATAATAGCTCTTTTATTGGTGCCAAAGAATTGGAAATTGAAGGAATGTCCATCAATCAGGGAATGGCTGAATAAGTTGTGGTATATGATTATGATGGAGTAATGTATTTTCAGAAATGATGAGCAGGATGCTTTCAGAAGAAAGACTAACATGAACTGATGCAAAGTGAAATGAGCAGAACCAGGAGAACATTATACATAGTAACAGTAGCATTGTATGATGATCTACTTTGAATAATTTAGCTGTTTTTAACAATACAATGATCCAAGACAGTTGGACTCATAATGAAAGGTGCTTCCCAATTCCAGAGGAAGAACTGGTAGAGCCTGAATGCAAATTAAAGATACTTTTTCTTTATTTTTCTTGCTTTTTTGTTTGGATTTTCTTTCACAGAATGACTTACAATGGAAATGTGTTTTGTATGACTATACATCTATAACACATGTCAAATTGCTTTCCTTCTCAGTGGGGAAGGAGGGGAGAGAGAAAGAGAGAGAATTTGAACTCAAAATTTTTGAAAATAAGAATATTAAATTGTTTTTACATGTAATTGTGAAAAATAAATAAAATATTAAATAAGATTAAAAATTTGCCTTAGAGATGAGCAAAATGAGGCTTGGAGACATTAAATGGCTTACTCAGGTTTAAACAGATAGCAGGATTTGAACTGAGGACCGGGGATTCCAAATCCAGAGGTTTTCCCATTGTGTCATTCTGCTTCATTTATGGAGCAGATGATGTTGTATAGCAGAAGGCACTCTGTCTCTGGAATCACAGGACCTGGGCTCATAATCCTGCCTCTGAACCTTTGGAAAGACATTTATGACCTCTCTGCATCTCAGTTTCCTCATCTGTTAAATGGAAGGTCCCCTTTGAGGTTCCTTTAGATTTATATTCTTAGTCATCTCAGTTTGCTCATGTATCAAATGAGGGCTTGGGTTAGAGGATGTTTTAGGGCCCCTTTAGTTTTGGCACCCATGCTTCAAAATGCTGGTTGAATGACAAATTTAATGACTTAGTAGTGGTGGATTTTTGGATGCTAATGACTGGCTGTTGGGGGAGATATTTTTGGACAAGGTAGCTTCCCCAAACTCTTTTTGGCACATAGGTGGGTGGATGCTATGTGATAGAGCCTACCCATCATAGAGCCATACATATCAGATGAGACCTTGGAACAACCTAATACTCACACCTCCACTTCCACTACTCACTTCTTTCCTGAATGCCCCCCATCACTTTCTACAGAAAAGGAAACTGAGACCTTGAGAAAGAAACAAGGGGAAATAAGAATTTATTAAGTCAGGAAGACTCATCTTTCTGAGTTTAAATTGGGCTTCAGACACTCACTAGCTGGGTGACCCTGGGCAAGTCACTCCCCCCTATTTTCCTCAGTTTCCTCATCTGTAAAATGACCTGGATAAGGAAATGCAAATCACTCCAGTGTCTTCACCAAGAAAACCCCTAAATGGGGTCATGAAGAGTTGGAAACGACTGAAAAATAAGTGAACATGTACCAGTCACTATGCAAAGAACTTTACAGATATCATTTCCTTAGTCTTTCAAAACAGCTTTATAAGGTAAGTGCTGGGGGCTATTTCTAGTCATCCTGATCTATATCTGGCCACCAGACCCAGATAGCTCCAGAGGAGAAAGTAAGGCTGGTGACTTTGCACAGCCCTGCCTCACTTAAATCCAAATTCACTTGTAAGTCATGGCATCATCTTTTTGATGTAATGGTCTTCTCCAAGAACAAACAACAATAAAATAGGTGCTATCATTTTTATAATAAAGAATATCAAAGAAGACAGAGATTATATGACTAGACAGTTTGTGTCTAAGGCAAGATTTGAACTCATGTCTTCCTGACTTCAGGCCTAGCACCATAGCCACTGTGCCAACTAATTGCTCCCTAGAAGGGAAAGATGTCACAGAAGGCTCTTCAGATGACATCTAACTCAACCACAACATGAAGCTGAAACTTCAGCTTTCCAGTGGTCATTCAGTCTTCAGTGGATGGGCATCTTACTGCCTCTTGGGGTGGCCCGTTATATTTTTGGATTGCTCTAATTTGTAGGAAGATTCCTGAAACCCCTAGATATCTGGAGTGAAGGAAACTTCAAAGATGGTCAAGACCAATACTTTCATTTTACATAAAGGAAACTGAGGATCGAGAGAAAGAATAGCTTGCTTGGGGTCATACACAATGAGTCAGCAGCAAAGCAAGGACACCAGAGTCCAGGTATCTGGACTCCTAATCCAGTCCTCTTATAGTAGAACATTGTCTCTAATAAGAGTCATTGGCCCTACGCCACCACCCCCATGTCAGGCTCATTCCCGCCCCACTGCTTTCTTTAAGGCTTCCTTTGCTGTCCTCCTCCTCTCATCTGGAGCTGGCATTAGCTAGGCCTTCTGAATGCCTGGTAAAGTTGTGGAAGGCTCCTTGGGTAGACTCTGTGGTCCTGAGGTCAGTGCTGCTCCAGGGATGATTCACAGGCCTTGTTGGTAATCAGTCCTATATATCTTGTGTATTAGCAGGTTTCTAGAACCCTTAGGGGTGTGCTATTAACTGGTATTAATCATGTATAGCAAGCTTGTTGGTTTTGTTCTCCCACCCACTCTTGCTTCTCCAGTGTTCCCAGGGATTAATGTCTTACACTTGCCCTGGGCAGAACCCACAATAAGCACTCAAGAAATGCTTATTGACCTAAGCTGAATCTGATGGAAGGAGTCTACCTGACTTCTTTAGGGATCCTTCATGAGCCTGAGCAGGAGGGCAGGGTAGTCAACTGATCCATATTTCAGCATTGACTCTGTGGCTCTGCTTCTTAGAGCAGGCTGTGGCATTCGATGCCTCTATGGACAGTTTTGCTCTGACTTGCCGGGGAGGCAGAGGAATGGGGACTGGGAGAGGTGGGGGAAGGGGTTTGGCTTTCTTTTTGCTTGTTAACAGAAATCTCCAAGCCTCTCTGCTCTGAGCTCCTGTTGTTTTCCTGATCTAATTAGCAGTAAGGAGAATTAAACTCCACACTCTGACACTGGGCCTCCTCCCCCTGAGAGCATTCCTATCTAACACTGTTTAAATATGAAACAGTTCCTGTCCTCCCTGTGAGAGGCAAGGAGGCATAAACTATGGACGAGAGCGGTAATTACCACCGCTGATTAAGCAGAGCTCGTTATTAAAAAAAATAATAACTATTTTAAAACACCGACCAAGTTGCCAACATGCTATTTTTTTTAAAGGTGCAAAGACCCTTGGATTTGGGGGAAAGACCTAGGCTTCAGCATCTTCCTCTCTCTGTAGTTAGACAGTCTGTCTGATGAGACGTCATAGGATTTAGAGCCAGAAGGAGTGGTAGAGATCAGGTGCTCACGTGGACCAAGCCCCTCATTTCATGGGACCCAACGATGTTGAGGGGCTTTCTAAAGGTTATGGACAGACAATAGTTAAGTACAAGAACTGGAATTTAAGTCTTAATCTTCTGGCTCCGACTTTGCCAGTGATACCAGGTTGACTCTCTTAAGCACAATGGACATTTCTACAGTTTATATAAATGTTGTTGGGCACTTAATATACATTCTCTCATTTGAGCCTGAATACAGTTCAACAGACATTTATTAAGTGTTGGCTATATGCCCAGCCATTGTACTTAACCTGAGGTAGCCTCTGCCTCAGGACTGTACCATCTACTGAGAGGATGCCATGGGGGAGGGTGCTACTGGGAGGGGAACCAGATAAGTAAATGTGAAGGAATACAAAATTTCACAATAACTTTTTTGTCAGTGGCATGGTAGACATCACTGTCCTTATTTTGAAGCTGAGGAAGCTGAAGGCCCAGTGGCTATGACTTATCCATGCTTATATAGGTGCTAAGTGTTATTTAGTGGGACCCAAATGTGGGTTTTTTAAAAATCTGGGTCCAAGATTCCATCTACTACACCAAGCCATCTTTCTAACCCAATAGCTTCCAGACCTGGGGGAGGCGTAGACAGGGTCCCTGACAACAAGGAGACAGTTCACTAAGAGAGACAAAAATGACATAGAGGCAGCAGAACATGTTGCTGTTGTTTTGTTTTTATTGTTGTTGTTGAGGCAAACAGGCTAGGGAAAAGCCAGTTGAACTTCCTTGATGTCTTATGAGCAGCCAAGATAGTACACGTTTCCTAGTACCAAGAAGGATGAAAAGTCATGGAAAACAGGAGGAGAAAATGGGGAAGCACCATTCACTTCATCACTTTACTGCTACATCTACTGTTCCCACTGAGTCCCCCACAAAAAAGTCTCTGAAATCTTCCTGGGATGTTGCCATTAGATGTGCTAAACCTTCTACGTTTCTTCAAGCAATCCCAATACAACATGGCTTCCAGTTCCTTCTTACTCCAACATTTTGTTGTCTCTGAGGACTCATTGGTGAGTCCCTTCCACCAATACACATGATCAGTCCCATATACTTTCTCACTCTGTCCTGAGAGCACTGAGAAAGGAAAGCCTGGAAGGGTCTTCTTCCTGGTCTCCATCTACTTTTTGGCTTTCCTGGCTTCCTTCATATCTCAGTCAAAACTTCATCTGGAAAAAAACAAAACAAAACAAAACAAACAAACAAACAAAAAACAAACCACTTTCTGTACTGAAGATGTCCTTTTCAAAGGCAAATGCCTTCCCTATGAAATGACCCAGTATATCATAGAGGTTTATGTATTATCTCTCGCATTAGACTTTGAGCTCCTTCAGGGCAGAGTCTTTTGTCTTTCTGCATATTTCCAGTGTTTAACACAGTGCATGGTACTTAGTAGGTGCTTAATAAATGCTCATTGACTTGTTTGTTGACTGTGATGGCATATTGACAGCCACACTGGCATTACCGCTATGACTACTAGCATAGGTTTTTAGATCTGCTTTACTAGGAAAGATAGTGGTTTAAGGGCAGAGAATTTCAAGTCCAGCATATACTTTACCATAGCTTATATAGGAGTCAGATCTCCCTGGAATGAGTAAAAAATATGCATATTTCAGTTATGTTATAGGAACCTTGAACTTCTAGATATGTCTCTCATCCAAAGCCAATGTGACAATATAGAAATACTTCCAGTCATATCTGTAGTACATGTTCCTTTGGAATCCTCCCATTTCTGAGATACCTTGAAAATTATTCCCTTAATGCCTATGGCATGGATTCCTTCTGCTTGTATTTAGTTAATTCCAGCCACTATTCTCAACTTTATACTCTTAAGATAATATTTTTTTTTGTTTCCTCCCATAAGGAACAAAGATGAGAGTACAAATATATGGGTTTGCTATTGTCAACTATGTAAATGTGTTCAGTTGTTTTTGGTTGTGCCCAACTCTTCATGACCTCGTTTGGCATTTTCTTGGCAAAGACACTGGAGTGGTTTGCTATTTCCTTTTCTAGCTCATTTGACAGATGAGAAAACCTAGTCAAACAGGGCTAAATGACTTGCCCAGGATCATACACTTAGTAAGAGTCTGTGACTGAATTTGAACTCATGAAAATGAGTATTTCTGACTCCAGGCCCAGCACTCTATCCACTTTACCACCTAGCTGCCCCAACTATGTAAATAGATCAATATATAAAAAAAGAAGCTGACAAATCTATTCCATTTTGTGTCTCTGTCTTGTCCTCTGATTTCATCTACAGGTGTTGTTCCCAAGGATGATCTGGTATATCTGGCTCTACCTACACGCCTACTTGCATGACTTTTCCCTGCACCATGAGAGGATAACCTTCTGCAAAATCCTTTGAAATGTTTTGCAAATGACCTTGAAGGCGTCATGTTGACCGTGGTTGTCATGTTTCTTTGCCAGGTGAATAATCCTAGAATAAATGCATGTGATCTCTGTTGGAAAGGACATGAGAAAGCACATAGCCCAACTCCTACTGAACAAGGGCCTTCTCTACAACCTGCCTGAGAAGTCATTACCAGCATCTGCCTCCTGAGGCATTAACTCCCATCCTTAGGAAGCTTTTCCTTATGTCAAGCCCACACTTGGTTCTCTGTAGCTTCCACCCATGGCTCTTCCTTCTGCCCTCTGGGTCCAAGGTTCCTTTTCTGCAGGATAGCCTTTCCCATCCTTGACAAGGCCTATCCCAACAGCTCCCTTCTTGCACCCACCTTCACACCAGTGAAGTCTTTTTTCTCTAGACAGCATGATTTCCTATTTCTAGGGTAGCTAAGTGGTGCAGTGGATAGATTGTTGGCCTTGGAATCAGGAAGACCTGAATACAGATCTTGCTTCAGATACTTATTTAGCTATGTTTGATTCCAAACAAGTCACTTAATATTCTAAGCTTTATTTTCTTCATCTGCAAAATGGGAATAATAGTAGCACCTTTTTCTCCCATTACTGTCAAGATCAAATGAGATAACCTATGAAAAGTGCTTTGGCAACCTCAAATTATTATATTAATGCTAATTATCATTATGACAGAGAAGAGGTTAATTTGCCCTCAGACATCTTCCCAATTCAATTCAATGAGCATTTATTAAGTGCCTACTATATTCCAGGCATTATCAGTGTTATTGTTATTATTCATTACTCCAATCTTCTAGTCCTTCTCCTGAAGATTATAAATACTGGTTCTTTAATTATATAGACTCATGGAGATTGAATGACATATCAGACTGGGACCAGTTGAAAACAGGAAATGGGACAGATTATTAAAATACAGCAGGTGATCTGGGATGTTCCTAGCAAGTGGAAAGTCAATGCAACTTTAAGTGAGAATGGACCCATAAAACAATTCAAGCCTGGCATGAAGACCTTGGGTAAGAGACCACCCACCACCTCCTGAGGCTCTCCTCTACCTCTCACTACTCCAGCCTTGCTGTTAGTTAGCTCCATCCTGGAGCAGATTTTGTCACAGAGGTCCCTGCATGTGTATGAGTTGACTAGAGACCTCAGAAGTCCCTTCCAACTCAGAGATTCTGTGACGTTTATGACAAGCTTCCTGCTGTCGGTCTGCCTAGCTCTCTGCAGGTTGGTGGCTGTCGGGCTCCCTGGACACTCCAATCACCTGCCAACATGTCCTCCTCCTGGGGCCTTCCCAGATCACCTGGCCTAGTTCAGCAGTCCTGTCGACTTTCTGGTTCCCAGGTGTTTCTGATCTGACACACTTTCTGCATGTCAATGGGAAATTCCCTTTGGACAGGTATAAATAGTTTTCAAAAGAATTACAAACCATCAACAACTGTCTGAAAAAAATTCTCTAAATCACTAATGAGGGAAATGCAAATAAAAGTAACTTTGAGGTCTCCCCTCATACTAATCTAATTGGTGAAGAGGATTAAAGATGGAAATGGTGGTGGAAAAAGGTGGAGGCAATTTGGTGGTATAGTAGATAGAGTGATGTGTTTAGAGTTAGGAAAAGACCTGAGTTTAAGGACATTTACTAGCTATGTGACTTTGGGCAAGTCACTTAAACTCTATTTCCCTCAATTTACTTAACTGTGAAATAGAGTTAATACTAGCACTTACTTCCTGGGGCTATTGTGAGAATCAAATGAAATAATCTTTGTAAAGCTCTCCACACAATGCCTGGCACACAGTAGGTGTTATATAAATGTTAACTTACTATTATTAAAGTCAGACTAATCTCAAAAACAATTTAAAATTATGTGAGGAAAGTCACTACCCTCAGGCTCAGTTATATTTCAATCATCTATATGCCCCCAGAGGGGTAAAATGCAGAATCAAAGAGTTATTGTGTACCAAAACAGTAATAACAGCACTTTTTGTGATAATAAAAAAGCAAAAACACAAAACTGGAAATGAAGTAGATCCATATCCATTGGAGAAAGGCTGACTAAATCATGGATTGGAACTGTAACACAATGTTATTGTGCTCTAGGAAATGAGGACTGTAAGGAATTCAGGGAAACATCAGAAGACTTGGGTGAAGTAATGCAGGGTGAAGGAAGTAGAACCCGGACAACATGCAAATGACCACAACACCAGAAGGCAGCTGAACTCAGATTAAATGCCATTGGCCATTATCTGGTGCCATAGGACAGATCAGAGTGCTGGATGCATAGGTAGTGGGCCTGCCTGGGTTCAAATCTTGACTCTTCTGTTTACTACTGTGTGACCTCAGGCAAGTGCTTCTTAGTTTTTTGTTGTTCAGTTGTTTTTGACTCTTTATGAGCCCATTTGGGATTTTCTTGGTTGCCATTTCTTTTTTCCAGCTCATTTTACAGATGAGGAAAGTGAGGCAAATAGGGTGAAGTAACTTGGACAGGGGTCACACAGCTAGGAATTGTCTGAGGTTGGATTTGAACTTATGAAGATGAGTCACCCTGACTTTGGGCCCAGAATTCTATGCACTATGGCACCCCCTAGCTTCCTAGTATCTTAGGTTTTTTAGTTGCAAAATGAGGGGAGTTGATCTTTCACCTCTCAGTCCATGGTCCTATGGTCTTATGATAGGTATAAAACATCAATCTTTTTTCTCTCTGTAGGTGAAGAGTTGAAGGAGGTGCAGATACCTAAAGGTAACCAATAGGTGTTGTGGAGGGTGATATTGCTTAAGTTTATTTCTGTCTCAGAAAAGTAGGTTTGGTGGCAGGGGAGATGAGGAGAATGCACCAGCAAATGATTAGTGTGGAAGGAAAGAAAAAGAAAGAAAGAAAGAAAGAAAGAAAGAAAGAAAGAAAGAAAGAGAAAAAGAAAGGAAGGAAGGAAGGAAGGAAGGAAGGAAGGAAGAGAGAGAAAGAAAAAAGGGAGAGAGAGAAAGAAGGAAAGGGAGAGAGAAAAAAGAAAGTGAGAGAAAGAAAACAAGAAAGAAAATAAGAAGGAAGGAAGGAAGGAAAGAAAAAGAAGAAGAAGAAGAAGAAGAAGAAGAAGAAGAAGAAGAAGAAGAAGAAGAAGAAGAAGAAGAGAGAGAGAGAGAGAGAGAGAGAGAGAGAGAGAGAGAGAGAGAGAGAGAGATTTCCTATGCCATCTCAGATCCTGCTGTCCCTCTTGTTACCGATAAGCCTATGGGCCTGACCAAGGGCTTCCTGAATAAGATTTTGTCTCTATGAATTGTTTGAACTTCTTAGAAGATTTTGCAGCTTTTTCTCCAGATAAGATGCTACTTTCTCCTTCATTGAGTCGCTCTTTGATCTGTAATTAGCTAATTCTAACTAAAGACTTGTTTGTAAAATGAAGGGTCAGACCAGATGACCTCTAGTATCTCTTCCAGCTTTAAATACACTGATCCTAAAACTTGTATGAAATGATACAGAGAGAAAAAAAACAGAAGCAAGAAAACAATATACACGATGACTACAACAATGTAAATCAAAATAACAATGAAAATAAAATAATGCAATGTAATTATCATGACTAATCTTGGCTGGAGAAAAGAGATGAGGAAACGCACTCCCTCCTTTTTTATTTTTTCCAGAGGTAGGGGACTATAGTCTTCTTCTTCTTCTTCTTCTTCTTCTTCTTCTTCTTCTTCTTCTTCTTCTTCTTCTTCTTCTTCTTCTTCTTCTTCTTCCTTCTTCCTTCTTCTTCTCCTTTCTTCTTCTCCTTTCTTCTTCTTCTTCTTCTTCTTCTTCTTCTTCTTCTTCTTCTTCTTCTTCTTCTTCTTCTTCTTCTTCCTTTCTCTCTCCCCTCCTTCCTTCCTTCCTTCCTTCCTTCCTTCCTTCCTTCCTTCCTTCCTTCCTTCCTTCTTTCCTTCCTTCCTTCCTTCCTTTTATCTGAAGGGTCAGAAGGGTCCCTTCTTGCACAAGGTGATCTAGCTTTTTCTCAAGATATTTGACTCAGTATTCCCCCACCTGTAGTTACTTCAGGAAAAATATCCCAACATACCCTATCTATGGCTCATGTCTAGGATGTCTCTCCTACAAAACAATTAACAGGGTCCTTTGTAGAAAGGTCCTTTTTAGATATCACACAAAGTAGTAGCTATTGTGTATAGGACAATTATTTTTTTCTTCCATCACAGAAATACTTAAAACCCATAGACTCATAAGCACTAAGTGGCACATACTTAAAAGAAAAACTATGGCCTACAACTCCTGTTATAGTAAAAAGGCAAGGTTTTCTGACTGGGGAAGGGTATATTCTAAAATGATGGTGGTGTGTTGTTGTTTGTCCTTCATTCTCCAAGAACACCATGACATCAGGGAGGTAATGTCATGGCATGCAAGTGAATTGAGTCTAAGTGAAGGAGGGCTGTGCAAAGTCCCCAGTCTCAGTTTCTCCTCTTGAGACATTTGGGTCCAATGGCCAGATATAGATCAGGATGACTGGAGATGGCCCAGGATGTAGTGGGGGATTTTGACCTTTTTAAACTAAGGTCTTTAATAAGTCTCATTTTGATTGAAGCAATGCCTATTCAGTGATTAAGACTACGTAAAAAGTGAGGCAGAGAATGGCCTCCACCTAGTGAAAGAAAAATCAATCTCTGAGGGAAAGACCATCAGGGTTTCTGGCCAAAACAGAAGCAATTGCCATTTACATTTGCTCTGAGCCAATCAGGGCCCAAACAATGACCAAGTGGGGCTTGACCTGGGACCTATTGTTGGCCAATCGATGAGAGCCAGAGTGATTTGACTTTAAGTCCAGTCCTTTAAGAAAAAAAAAAGGTTTCAGAAATCAAAATTTGTATTCCTTTAGGCAGAACACTTGCAGGTAAGGCTATGATACCTTATGTGAACAGAGGGAAAGAAAGAAGGAAGGAAGGAAAGAAGGAAGGAAGGAAGGAAGGGAGGAAGGAAGGAAGGAAGGAAGGAAGGAAGGAAAGAAGGAAGGAAGGAAGGAAGGAAGGAAGGAAGGAAGGAAGGAAGGAAGGAAGGAAGGAAGGAAGGAAAGAAGGAAAGAAGGAGAACTGTGTTGCCCAAGTGGCCAGTTCCAATTGTGTTCCCAGTGGGGCAGTTGTATTTTCTACTCACAGAGGTTGTTTTTTGTCCTTTGTTCTTGAAGAGGACCATGGCATTTGGGAAGTGATGGCATGATATGCTTTCCAAATAGATTTAAGTGAGGGAGGGTTGTGCAAAGTCACCAGAAACAAAAAATATGTATAAGACTTTATTTTTCTAAATTGCCATGATCCTAGAAGATTTCTTCTTGCCAAAGGTCATTAATCAGAGGTAGGATATGAATCCAGGTCTTATGAGCCAATGCTCTTTCTGCTACACTGAGTCCTCATGCATCCTGAACTTCAAGTCAGTTTGTCTGTAGCTCCTTCCCTCCTCAAATCTGTTTTCATGTTGCCCTAGGCCCTTCTCTCAGAGCAAGAAGCCTTTGATAAAATAATCCCAGACAAGAGGTCTGAGACATTGCATAAGAATTTGTGTTTGGAAGGAGCTGCCAAGAATTTAATACAAGGAGTAAATCTCCACTTGATAGAATTTCAGGCACCAGTGAGAGGTAGAAAAATACAGGGACCAGAGAGGGTAAGTTTGTTTTTTGGGGGGTGGGGGAAGGTCCCCTTGCCTTTTACATACTCTTTCTGCTTGAAATAAGGCCAATCCCTCAGAGGACTTAACAGTGGCAACAGTATTTGATTTCCTAATGATGTTTCTTAAAAACCAGAGATGACCCCATATTTATTTCCAAAAGTGTCTTTTCTCACCTTGTATGATGTCTCTCTGATGAGATTAAAAGGCCTCACTGTCAAAAGTCCCTGAGATAAATTTTCTGTCATTGGTCTTCCCAGAGCAGGCTCTGAAGTGGAAACTTCTCTTCGACAAAGCTGAGGGAGGTGGGAGTGGAGCTGTCTGAGGACAAATGGACAGCCTGGCCTTGTACTGGCCCAAGCCCTTGGGTGCCAGTGGTGTGAGGACCTGGCCCTGGCATGTCATTTAGAGATTTATATGTTCTCTGGCAGCCCCTGCAGTAGCCTGGATAAATTCAGGGAGCAGTCTCTGCAAGAGCAGAGGGGAATGTATTATTTAAAAAAAGAAAAAAAGAAACTGAAGGAGGGCTATGCTGATCCAAAGGGATGACTCTGCAATAAATTCCAAACCAGGGGAGATGTTGGGTGGGTTGTAGAGCAGAGCAGAGGATCATGCTAATGGCTGGTGTTTCTATACCATTGCATCTATGTTTTTTCATTTGATCCCCTATGACGTGGGCATTATGCCTGTTTTATGGATGAAGAAAGGAAACAAGTCTCAGAGACGTTAAACTTTTCTATTTCTATGGGCATTTAGAATAATCCCTCACACATGGTGGGTGAGTTCTTAATAAATGGCTGTTTATGAGGGGAAAACTGAGACCAAGATAGACTAGACAACTTGCTCAGGGTTACACAGCCAGGGAGTTTCTGAGATGAGATCTTTTTATGCCAGGCCCAGGGCTTTATCTACTGTCTCACAGTCTCTTATATCAGATAGCTTAAAATGCTTGAGGTTTCAGGATATTGGGAGAGGTTCTGTGTAGCATTTATGGAGAGGCTCAGATTGGTATAGAGGATGAGACAGGGTGGGTGGGATACGATTTGTCCGGAGGACTCACATTGATGGAATGATGGGTACATGATGGATCACCAGTTTGTTCAAAATCCTTGTAAATTTAGAGTTGGAGGCAATTTTAGAGGGTGATGAGTCCAATGTCCTCTTTGGATCCAACTCACAGCTCACCCAATTCTGACTATAATGGTATTCTATGATGTCAGCCCTTTGGATAATGATGGGAATAAATAGCCCCAGTCCTGAGAAGGTACCTGATTCTTGAAAGGGGAAGGGATGGATGATGAGGCTGTGATGGAGGGAGGGTAAGGGTATAAGACACAGCTGGCGGCATGGGTTGCCTTGAAAATGGGGACTGCTGAGCGGAGTCTTTGGTATAGGCTGGTGTTATTCAGAATAGTAATTAACAAGGAGTTTAAAGCCTTCTGACCCCAGAATCTCAAGGATACTATATTTCCTCTCAAACTTCATCCTTCAGGATGAATTATCTTAGAATAAGTAAAAGAGAGGGTGAAGGAAGCTAATCTCAAAGCCTTTGTAGTCCCTGGGCAGACGTCCTTTCCTCCCATCTGTACTTTATAAACTAGGGCAGATTAAGCTGTGATTGGTGACCCCCACTCCTGCCTAGGGTGGCCTTAATCTGTCATAAGCAGCCTTGAACAGTGCTAATGAGAAAAGCAGACTGGCCAGCGTCTCCCTCAAAAGCTCTTCAGTGATAATGCTGAGACCTCAACTTCATTCATTTATTCAGAATAAGATTTAGTGATTACTTTTATGTCACAGCCCTTTCCAGATGGCCACTACCCCACTCCCAACCCCAAAGAAAATCCTGTCTTTTACCAAAGAGAAACAGTTAAGCAAAAAAGAATCAACACCATAACCAGATCTGACAGTGTATACAACATTCTGCCCACCATTGTTAGTTTTTCATTCAATCTGATTGGCTCTTTTTTTTTTTTTTTGTTTTGTTTTTGGGGGGGGGGGCGGTCCTGACTCTTCATTTACATTATCATGGTAATTGTATCTATTGATGGTGGGGCAGTGGATAGGCCAGGCCTGGAGTCAGGAAGACTCATCTTCCCAAGTTCAAATCCTGCCATAGATACTTCCTAGCTGGGTGACCCTGGGCAAGTCACTTTACCTTGTTTGCCTCAGTTTCCTCATCTTTAAAATGAGTTGGAGAAGGAAATGGCAAACCCCTCCAGTTTCTCTTCCAAGAAAACCCCAAATGGGATCACAAAGAGTCGAAGAGTTGGACACAATTGAAAAATAATACTATATGTCAGGCCCTGTACTAGGTACTGGGGATAAAAGACAAATGCCCCAACCCTTAAGGATCTGCCATCCTATGGGTGTGTGAGAGTAATAACAAAGGGCCATAGATCTAGCTCTGGAAAAAACTCATATGTACTCAGATAAGTAAATATCTAATATATTCAAAGTAATTGCCTCGAGCTTTTGCAGAGCTGGCCTGAGCCCTGCCTATGGGCAGCCAGAGTAAGCTTAGTAACCTCCAGGCAGTCCAGGGGAAACTACTGGTGCAAATGGTACATCCATAGATGATGTAGGGGTCTCACCCACCCTCCAATCTGATCCATCCTAGGCCTTATTCCTGGCTTTGCTCGAAGCTTGTCAGGTGACCTCTTTGCACAGCCCTCCCTCACTTAAATCCAATTGACTTGCAAGTCATGGCCTCACCTCCCTGATGTCATGGTCCTCTTTGAGAATGAAGGACATTTTTCACACAATGGGCATACAACTCCTCCTCACCTCCAGGTCCCCCTCTATAAAATAAGGGCTCTGGAAGGTCTAACAGCATGCTGGAACCAGCTTGTACTGACTCAAAACAACTGATTGCTAAATTTTTAGTGATTGCTAAATTTACGACTTGGAAATCAACAAATGCTATGAATCAGTGCTTGATTTATTGTTTTGTTGATTGTCTAGACTTAAGAAAGTCATTGAGGAAATTTTAATAATGCAGATTAAATTTAAATTGTGTGTTTGCCATGTATAAATGTCTTTTTTTTCCAGGAGATCTGATTGTTAAATATTTACAAGCATAATGCTTGGAAGGTCTCTTGAAGCTCTAATTTCAGTGACTTTATGATGATCTCGTTACTGGGAGCTCCAGCTTCTAATTTTGACAAACCAGGGACTTGGAGGAGCCTGGGGATAAGACCTACAAACCTATTGTGAATTCAGGGTCATAAGAGAAGCTCTCTCTTGTCTCCTTAAATGCCTCCTGGACCTGGCTTGCTTTTATCTGGAATGCCAACACTAGCCCTTCTTTTTCCCCCTTGTTAAAGTGCAAGTCAGCTCTTCTTCCTTCCCCAGACATTAAAGTTTCATGGTTCTCTACATTGCTCATTTCTTCCCATCCTTATGTTGTCCTGTTTTGTGCTGTCTGGGGTCTTTCCTTATGCTGCTCTTATGCTGCCTTGAATGCTCTTCCTTCAATGTCTACCTGTGGAAATATTTCTTATTTTCCCAAGTCCAGCTGAAATGCCCCCTCATCTATGAAATCTTTCTTGATCCATTTAGTTGGGAGTAGACTTTCCCTCTTTGGAGCTCACAAATAACTGAACAGTATATGGAGTCAAAAGAAGCCTGAGTTTGGAGACAGAGAACTGGTGAACCCTGGCCCTTCCACATCACTCCCTAAGTGACCTTGGGCAAATCACCTAGCTTCCCCGGCCCCCATCTCTCATCTATAGAATGATGTCTTTCTGTTGTTCAGTTGTGTTCCACTGTCCATGACCCCTTTCTTGTCAAACATACTGGAGTGGTTTTCCATTTCCTTCTCCAGCTCATTTTACAGATGAGGAAACTGAGACAAACAGGGTTAAGTGACTTGCCCAGGGTCACCCAGCTAGTAAGTATCTGAGGTCAGATTTGAACTCAAGGATGATGAGTCTTCCTGACTCCAAGCCCAGTGTTCTGTGCACTATAGTGCTACCTAACTGCCCACAGAACAAGGGGATTGGCCAAATGGGAGTTCCCTTCCACCTCTAAGGAATTATCTTGGCATTTCTCTCTTGCTCCTATTCAGGTCTCTTCTCTACATTTTTGTAAAGTGTTGCCTGTCTATTTGCATTTGTCTTATATCTTTTGCTTGATTATAAGCCCCATAGGGCTTCAGAGAGTTACTATTCATCTTCGTGCATCCATCAACATCAAGTACCTGGAATATACAGCAAATGTTTAATAAACAAACTTAATATAAATAGATGAAACCTTTCTTTGAGTCCTAGTTTTGAAACTTTACCTTTGAGATCACTGCTAAGTCCTTACTTGTCTTATCTTCAGCATCCTCATCTGTAAAATGGGTATAACATCTGCCTGACACAGAACTGTAACTAGAAATCTTGGTACCTAGAGCAACCCTTGAATCAACTTATCAAGTCATGAATCCCCCTGTACCAATGCAGATCTGTACCTACTCTCTAACTTAAGTAGTCTTAGATATCTGGGGCCACTAAGGTTAAGTGACTTGTCCAGGGTCACCCAGTCAATATATGTCAGAGGTAGGGCTTGGACCCAAATCTTCCTGACAATGAGACCAGAGTTCTATGCACTAAGCTTTGCTGCCTATTATCAAATACAAAATTTTTTAGTTGTTGAATGAATTTAGACCTCAGTGTGACTGAGGGCATTTCTTCTGCCTTTGTATCTTCAGCATCGAGCCCAGTGTGTGGTAAATGGCAAGCTCTTTTCATATACTTGTGTACTGATGAGCAGAGGGGCAGGGGAGAGATAAGAGAGCAGACAGACCTGGTCAGCTAGTAGGGTGGAGAGCAGAGGAAGAAAGCATGAAAAGGGGGGAGGGTGACAGGTAGCATGGTAAGGGGCATAAAGCTGGGTCCTCAGAGTCAAGTCCCATCTCCAACATGTGCTGACTGTGTCTCCTTGGACAAGCCACTTAATCTCAGTATCCCAAGCCATTCTCTTAGACAAAAAGGTGCAGATTTGCACTGGAGTTCCTTCTGGAGAATTTCCTAACTCAATACAGTCACATTCCCCAGGGCTTCTCTGGGCAATTTGTTTTTTTTTTTTTTTTTTTTTTTTAAACAAATACTTTATTAACTTCTGTTTTACATCATTCATTTCCGCCAGATTTTGAGTTACAATCATTTTCCCCCATTATTCCCCTACCCAACCTCCCAGAATAGCAGTCCCACAAGATATCGCTTCCTCCAATCTGCTCTCTCCCATACCTTCTCCCATACCCCCATCGACTTTTCCATTAGAGGAAGGTGAATCTTTGTGTCCCAATGCCTGCACATCTTATCTCCCAATTATAAGCAAAAGAGTATTAATAATAGTATTTATATATATTTGAAACATTTAATGTTAAGACCTCGAATTTCAGATCCATTTCCTTCCTCCCTTGTCACCCATTCCTTCTGGGGAGATAAGTAATTCAGTATATGTTGTACATGTCTAGCTATGCAAAACATTGTCATAGTAGATATATTGTACAAGGCTGCTTATAATTCCCTCCCACTCATCCCACCCCCCACCTGGTCCATTCCCTACATGATCCTGTCCCTCTTCTATAGTGGGTACTTCCAACCTCCCCTCACCCCAAGGATGCCCTCCCATCCATCATCCCTCCTCTCATCCCCCTTCCCCCTATCCTGCTGCAGGTTGAGATATCCCATTTAGTATGTATGTCATTTTCTCCCTGAACCAAATTCATTGTGAATGTGGTTTTGCCTTTTTAGCCTTCCTTATTCTCCCCCTCCTTTGCACCCACTTCCCCTACATGAGATAGTTTACCCTACCATGTCTCTCCCCATCTCCTCTTGCCACTTTCCTCTCTCACCTCATAATTTCATCCCTTGAGTACTCTCCCTTCCCAACAAAATCAACCTATGCCCTCTATCCATATATAACTGTAACCATATACACACACATTCACATATGTATTCGTATGACCACACCCCCTTCTTCCATTATTTTCATAGTGAGAAAGATATCATCAGTCACAGCTATTGCTTTTCCATATAGGAATGTAAATAGTTCAACTTTGATAAGTTCCTTTTGATTTCTTTTCCCTGATTACCTTCTCAGGCATCTCTTGCTTCTTGCGTCTGGATGTCAAATTTTCTATTCAACTCTGGTTTTTTCCTCAAGAATGCTTGAAAGTCCTCTATTCCACTGAATGACCATATTTTCCCCTGAAACAAAATACTCAGTTTTGCTGGGTAGGTGACCCTTGGGTTCATTCCCAGTTCTTTTGCCCTCTGGAATATCATATTCCATGCCCTTCGATCCCTCAGTGTAGAAGCTGCCAGGTCCTGGGCTATTCTGATTGTGTTTCCACAATATTGAAATTGTTTCTTCCTGGCTGCTTGTAGTATTTTCTCCTTGATCTGGGGATTCTGGAACCTGGCTATAATATTCCTGGGAGTTTTCTTTTTGGGATCTTTTTCAGGAGGTGATCGGTGGATTCTTTCAACCTCTATTTTGCCCTCTGGATCTAAAACATCAGGGCAATTTTCCTTGAGAATTTCTTGAAGGGTGATTTCTAGGTTCTTTCTTTGATCATGGCTTTCAGGTAGTCCAATAATTTTTAAATTGTCTCTCCTGGATCTATTTTCCAGGTCAGTGGTTTTTCCCATGAGATATTTCACATTGCCTTCTAATCTTTCATTTGTTTGGATCTGCTTAACAGCATCTTGATTTCTCATAAAGTCACTAGCTTCCATTTGCTCCAGTCTAACTCTGAAGGAATGAATCTCCTCAGTGAACTTTTGAGATTCTTTTTCCATCTGGCAAATTCGACTTTTTAAGGCATTCTTCTCCTCATTGCCCTTTTGGGCCTCCTTTGCCATTTGAGCTAGTCTATTTTTTAAGGTGTTGTTTTCCTCAGTCAGGCTGTTGACCCTCATTTCATACTTTTCCTGCATCCTTCTCATTTCTCTTTCTAATTTTTCCTCCACTTCTCTTATTTGATTTTTAAAGTCCTTCTTAAGGTCCTCTATGGCCTGCAACCCGCTCATGTTTTCCCCTGGGGCTTTTGGAGCAGGACTTCTGACCTCACAGTCCTTTTCCCGCTCTATGCCCCCAAAATAGGAGTCTAGGGTTGCATTTTTCTGTTTCCTTTGCCTTGGCATGTTGCCACTTAATTGCTTGACTTTTGGGCTTGTTGCCACACTATGGCTTTAAGGCCAGATAGAGGAATTTTCGTCCCGAACGTGTGGGGGGCAACTTCCGTTTCTGGCAAGCTGTAAACCCACCCACAACTTCCACCCTAGATCACAATCCAGATCCAGGGAGGTTAAAGCAAGAGCGATTACCCCCCAAGACTGATCGCTGGATCTCCCCACGATTTGTAGGCTGGGAGCCGGAAATGCCTCTGAAAACTACAAAATGGCGTGTCTCCTCAGCAGCTTCTAGCCCCCAGGGGAGGGAGCTGACGCATTCCCCAAATACAGGTCCCAAAGTCCATAGGACACTAACCTCTTACTTTGTCCTAGGCAAGTCTATGTTGATAATTCTGGCATCTCCACAGTTCCTGGTGTTCTGGGGTTCCTCCAGCCGGCTGCTGGCCCTGCCGCCCTGGGGCTAAAACCTCGGCTCACGTGGACCTGGGCTCGGCTCGGCTCCTGCGCTCTGCGCGCTGCCGGCTCCCAGACCACTGCGCTGGTCCTTCCTGCAGGGTGCTGGGCTGTCCTCAGCGGGAGGTTAGCTTCTCTGTGTCGTTCTGTGGGTGCTGGGGCTCCAGAAGATTTTCAGAGTCCTTTTTTACATAGTGTGTGGAGAATCTGGGGGCAGAGAGGCTTGGAAGAGCTGTTTCTACTCCGCCATCTTGGCTGGGCAATTTGTTTTTGAAATAGATGGTAGTAGGGAATTTGCAGTCTGAGTTGGAGATAAGTAGATGTGGACAGCTCCTGATCTCCCAGTCTTTCATTGAGCTCACTCCAGCAAGGTCCCAAGTCAAGCACCGTCACAGCCTCTGTCCTCAGTGCAGCCCTCCTCTGGGCTCTCTTGCTAAAGCTCCAACAGTCCACCTCTGCTTACAGACTCCAGGGTTCCCATTAGCACGCCTGTACTGACTCAGCTAGGACGCCCAGGCTGCCACAGGTGCTCAGGGAGTGGGGAGAGGGCTGCTTCTTGCTTGTTATCTTGGGCTAATCAGAGGATCTTAGAGCTGAGCTCTCTGTGTCTGTGCCTGTCAAGGAAGCTTGTATGATCTTAAACGTATGCATGAGAGGATGCTTGTTGGAGGAAAGGCTTTCAAGCTGCATTTTGTTCTACTGAGGGTCAAATGCTTTTTTGTCATCTAACAAGAAGAAGGGGTGTTGCTCACCATCCCTGCACTTTTGTGTTATTGTGTGAATGCAAAGGTGTGTTTGCAAAAGCCTGCCTGTTTCCTTTTTGTGTTTGTCAAAGCAAGGCAATGTGGGTCAATGGAGAGAGCTCAGGACCTGCAGGCTTGGGTTTGAGTCTCACCCCAATACTTGATATGGCCTTGGAGAAGTCCTTTCACCACTCTTGGTCTTCAAAATGAGGCAAGCTGGGCAGTCATCTCCAAGGATGCCTCCCTATTCTAAATCTCTGACCATATGGACTTCATATGATTGTATGTAACCTTGGAGATCACTCTGGATCTCAAGTGTCTGCTTCAGGCTTATTTATTTTGTGAACTTGGGGACTTTTTCTTTTTTTTTCCCAGGGTGGAAGGCAGGGCAATTGGAGTTGTGACTTGCCCAAGGTCACACAGTTGGTAAAGTTTTAAGTATCTGAGGCCAGATTTGAACTCAGGTCCTCCTGACTCCAGGGCTGGTACTCTATTCACTGTGCCACCTACCTGCCCCACTGGGCCCTCTTTCTACAGCTGTAAAATGAAGGGGTTGGCCTAGAGCACCTCTGGGGCTCCTTTTCAGCTTTATCTCTATGATGAATGAATGAAGCATTTATTAGTCACTTGCTGTGTGCTAAGCACTAGGGAAAGATACATCCTTGAAACATGAATAGATCATTCCTAAGAAAGTCAGGATATAGGCCAGTGTTTCCTGATATATTCTTAGTCTTTTTTTTGGTGGGGGAATAATAGTGATCTCTTTTCCATATGTAAGGGGATAACTCAGTCTCTGACATATTTTTAAATTGCACCTCTGAGTACATCATGTCTTTATTATTTAATTAATTATTCAGTTACTTGATATGATAGGATCTTCTACAGAAGTCTTGCTCTAATACCTCATGATGGTGTGGGCACATCCTTGAGCTCTTTAAGGCTAAAGCAGAGAACAAGCCTTGGGAATGGTACAGTAGAAAGAACCCTGGATTTGGAATCTGAGGGCCTGGGTTCAAATCCTGGATCTATTACCTGTGAGACCTTAGTCGTCACATAATTTCTTTGGATCTCAGTTTCCTAATCTGTAAGATGAGGAGGCTAGGTGAGATGGTCTCAAGATTCCCTTCCCTCTTTGAACCTATGGTCCTATGATCTCAAAGAACTGTGACTCCAGTAGGGTGGAAAGGCTTTGGGTGAGGGCAGAGCTGGAAACAGTAATTTTGCTTCCTGGGGCAAGCTCCACAGAATGGGCCCAGGGTTATCATAAAAAAGCACATCCAATCAGCTCTTAAAGACAAATTCTATTAGTGGCAGCCCTTAGACTCCTTTGGGAACCTCATGGACAGAGGGGCCCTCGAAACAATGTCCTATGAACGTGTGGCAGAGGCCTTGCCACATCATTCTTGGTGTGACAGTGAGAGGCTACTGCTAGGGAAGCTGGCCTTGGGTGGGGAGGTAGCAGTCAGGAAATTACAGTGAGCATTTATTAAGCTCCTACTATGTAATAGGAACCATGTGCTAGGCATTGGAGATACAAAAACAAAAATCAAATTATCCTTACCCCTCAAGGCATTTATAATCTATTGAGGGAGACTGGCAAATAATAGAACCTAGTAAATAACTCATTCACACAAGATATATAAAGATTAGATGAAAGGTAATCTGAGAAAGGAGGTTTTTGCTGTGAGTTTTTGAGCTACTGGCCATGATGGTGATGGGCCATAAACAATGTTGGAAGAATATTGTTTGAAAGGATTGACTTCCCTGGTCTTTCCCTTCACTGGGCTGTGTGTGTATGTGTGTGTTTTCTGTGAGTTCTTGAACTACTGGCCATGGCGGTGAAATGCCTCAAACAATGTTGGAAGAAGATTGATTGAAATAAGTGCCTTGTGTCAAGGGGCCCTTCTGAAAAGAGTCCAATTTTGGAGGTTCCTTTCCCCAAATCTTTCTCGCTTCTGCCTCCCATCCTAGAGAAGCAAAAAGCTTTTTGGGCTGAGCCCCAGCACGATGAAATCCTGAGTATGTAAATGTCTGGTTCATTTTCTTCCTCCAAAGGGCCCTTAGCTTCCCTTACAAGCACTCAGGCAAACAAGGGCATTAAATAAAGGGATTATATTTTAATTATACAGGAAAAATACAGAAAGGACTCAAACCCAAGCCTATACACACTCTCAAGAAAACTTTTCTCCCTATTTCCCTGGAGGACTTGATCAACTTTCAAATGATAGAACTACTGTGGGTGCCTCAGATTCGCTAGAGACTTGACCTTCTTCCCCCTACGTAGGACCTATACAGGGTACATAGCTCACAGTTCCATTGAACATCCAAGCCAGGCAATTGGCTTCTTTATTTCATGTTTCTATGTCTTGCTTATCCTCAGTTTTGGTTTCTCTGCTCCTGAGTTCCATGGGACCTTGCCATATCTGTTATTCTCCCCTTTTCTGTACTATTATTCTTCTGCCAATTTAGTTTATCAAATTGGTACTGATTCCTTTGGAGGTGTTGGATTGGGGTACCGGTGGTCATATGAATGGATTGGTTTCCAGTAAAGGTTTCTGTCCATATTCCCACGTGTGTCTGCTGTTGCCTACAGGTTTTCATGATGTTGGACTCTTTCTTTGGTTGGTCCATGTTATATGTAAATAATTCTCAAGCATCCCACAAACCTTCTTTGAGCAAAAGAGAGAGGAAAGGGCTTACCCCACTTCATGGGAGCATACCCATTCTAACTGGAGGGGTTGCCATATGAAAAAAGGGGAAGGGGCAACTGGTAGAAAGCTCCATCCCTAAAACCATGACAAGTTGCAGAGTGCCAGATTTCAGCGTCAATGTTAAGAAAACCATTTTAGAAATCAGTTGTTCATACATAGAATGGGTACTCTAGGAAAGCAATGACATCCCTATTACCTCTGGGGCCAAAAGGAGCTGAGCTACCTCCAGTCAGGTGCTGAACTACCTCCAATCAGGTATCTTAGAGGTTTCCTGCTCAAGTATGAGATAGAATAGATGACCTCATATCTCTTTCAAATTCTGAGATTCTATATTATAGTTACTTGTGTATACATAAGATCATCCCATTATGAGCTCTGTGGAAGCAGACATATGGTCTCCAGACTTTACAATCCTGGAATAATCAGCTTAGGGCCAGGCATACTATAGGTTCTTAATGTATGTTTGTAGAATTCAAGATAAGCCAACATATGGGGACAAACATTCCCATGTCCTTTGGCTCAGACCCCTGGAATAGAATACTAAGAGGGCTGTGTGCACCTTGAACTGCTGTGTTCTGAGCCTTGTCATATATGTGCATGTATTTTGGGGGAGGGTGAGATTTGTGGCAGGGGAAGCAGACACAGTTATCACAGGGCACAGACTTTTAGAGTTGTCAATCTCATCCACGCTCAAAAAGGAATGCCCACAACACCATACAACGCAAGAAGTCATCCAGCCTGTGCATGAAGAACACCAATGAGAAGGATCCCATATCACTCTGAACAGCTCTAATGGTTAAGACTTTATTGTTTTTCTTGGACTCAAATCTAAATCTGCCTTTTAAAAACTTTCACCCATAGCTCCTGTTTCTGTCCTTTGGGGCCAAACAGAACAAATCTAATCCTTCTTAACTAATTGAAATCCTTGCTGACAGGGATCAGATCCCTGATAGAATATTCTCTTTCCCAGGCTAGAAATCTCCTGCAGCCTCACCCTTTGTGATGTGATTTTAAGGCCTTCCACCCATCTGTGGTCCTTTTCTGGACCTCTCCAGGTTTTCATTAGCTGGGAGCTCCTGGGAAGGGACTGTCACTTGTCTCCTTTTGTATCCTCAACCCAGTGCCTGGCACATGGTAGGCGTTTAATAAATGTGTATTGATTGATTACAAATATCCTATCTAAAATGAAGTGTCCAGAACTGGTAATGATACACCTGATGTTGTCAGACAAGGACAGGGTAAAGACATGCCTCTTGGGGTGGCAAAGTGGCACACTGAATAGAGTGTGGAGTCAGCCCTGGAGTCAGGAGGACCTGAGAACAAATCCAGCCTCAGACACTTAACACAAAAACTAGTCATGTGACCTTGGGCAAGTCACTTAACCCCAACTGCCCTCCAAAAAAAAAGAGACATGCCTCTCTTAATGCAGCCCAAGACCTGTTTTTTTTTAACCTACTATACACAATACTGACTCAATAAGCTTGTAGTCTATGGCAAAAACCACAGTTTACAAACCCATCCCATGCTTATAAAATTGATGAGGAAATAACTGTGCTTATGCCTGTCTGTTTCTAATTTTCACACTAAAATGGCGAGCCTCCAAAGGGCTATCTTTGCTTTAGGTTTAGGAGGCAATGTGGGAGATTTCATTGTGTTCTTCAGGGGCCTGGGAAACCTTTTTTGGAAAAACAGGTGGTAGTTGTAGAAGGAAAAATGGTTTCTAGGGTCCAAGAGAGAAAAGAAAGAAGGTGATGGGTGGAGATGGCTTAAGATGCAGATATATCTTTGAGGATGAAACTGTAAGATGCCCCAGACTAATAGAAAGAGCACCAGTTCTGAATCAGGAGGACCTGAGTTCTAATTTAGCCTCAGACATTTGACACTTACTAGCTGTATGACCTTGAGCAAGTCATTTGACCCAATTGCCTTGCAAAAAAAAAAAGATGCCCCAGACTGTAGTTCTGGACTTTCAGCCCTTTGTAGTTTCATTCCTTGGCCCTCCTCACTGGGCCTTCTTTCTTAAACCTTATCCCCAGAGTCCTTCCTATTCTTCTCCCTTCCCAACTTCTGCTCAGCTTAGAGATGGAGATGGCACTGCTCCTACTGTCCAGGTTGGGATATGGATTCCAGTCTAAGAGAATCATCCTTTCTGTGAGGGTGGAAGCAGAATAATGGAGTGAGGGGTGGGAGGTGGAGGAGAGAGCTGGGTCTATAGTCAGAAGGTCTGGTTTCTAATCCTGGCTCAAACTCTTACTACCTATGTGAATGTGCCCATGTCACACTTAGCATGTAGTAGGCAGAATGTGGGAATATCAGACCTGGAGGGGTCCTGTATATGCTTGAGCAAGAGTCCCCTCCAAAATATCACTGACACATGGTCAATCCAGCATCTTCTTGAAGTCTCTTAGTGATGGGGAAATACACTCATGCATTAGTGATGGGGAAATACTTACCTACTCCACTTTGGAACTGAAGTCCTAATTCTTTGGCAACTTTCCACATATGTACCAGAAATATAGAGTTATAATATCCACCCATTGCTATTATGTTCAGCCCTCTGGGGCAAAGAGGAACAGCTCAAAATTCCAATTCAGGCATTTGCAGACTTATGACCATGGTCTCTCCACACTCTCCAAATCTCCTCTTCTCTAGGCTAAACATCTCCAGCTCTTTCCAATGGCCCCTGGTCCCTTTAGCACACCTGTACTCTCCAGGGCACCCACGCCCTTCCTAAAACTGGGGCTACAATACTATAGATATGGTCTGAAGAGGGAAAGGTCAGCAGGATGGCTAACCCCAGCATTACCTTTCTCACAAATGTTTGATAGTGAGCCTCCAAATTAAAGAGGGATGTGCAGGCCACCTGTACCTTCATTCCTCTCCAGGCTGCATTATTGACTCATCTCCCCAGGATTTAGTCTACCACCATCCCTCCACCCTCCTGCTTCTTTAGTTCCCTTTAATTGCTGTCTCTTTCGATTAGAATGTAAGTTCCTTGAGGGCAGGGACTGTCTTTCTTTTTGCTTGCATTTCAACCCTCAACTCAGCTGCTTGAGTAGTGCCTGGCACACATTAAGAGCTTAATAAATGCTTGTTGACTTGGCTATTTAATTGACCAACAACTATTAAAATCCCAGGGTAATCAATCAATCAACATGTATTTAGCATCTCTTAAGTTACTACTCTAGGTGCTAGGGATACACATAGAAATGAGGCTTTCCTTGACTTCCAGAAGCTTACATTCTACTGGGGTGTCCATCTCCTATTGGGGATTGGTGACCAGGGAAGGGAGCTTTGTTCCAGAGGTAACAGAGATTCTAAGTGCCACTGCAGGCTGACAGATTGTACTGACCTTTAAAACAGCAATGGCAATATTGAATTGATTTTTGTTTCCTGAGCAAGAGGTAAAAAGCAGGGTTGCTTGTATCCAGCAGCAGGAGAGATGGCAGAATGCTCTCTCTGGTTCTAGGTGGATCATAAGATCCTAGATCAGGTCCAAACACCTAATTTTGACAAGTGATGAAACAGGCTCATAATGGTTATGTGACTTGCCCAAGGTCCCACAGCTAGTAAAGGACAAAGCTGGAATTAGAATCAAGGTCCTCAGATTCCAAAAACCAGGACATATATCATCATATCATGCTTCTTCCAGGCTGGCTGAAATTTATGAAGGCCTGGCAGGCCCAGGACTGTCTAGAAATAAAAGACTGAAATAAAGGACAATTCTTTCACCCTCTAATCCCAGGGTATCCACCCCATGATGGAGCCCCAAGCCTGAGGGGCTCCCAGAGGGTAGAGGAGGTCAGGGTCTTAGGAGATCTGAAGGATCCCTGTGTCCAGTGAAGAGAGCACAAGCAGAGGAAGGTCCAGGGGCAAAAGGCCTGCACTAGCTGGGTCTTAAGGTCTGGGCAGATGACTAGATGTGAGTAAGCGATGAAGGAAGCAAGAGCTTAAGAAACCAAACTGGGTTTGGAGGGGAGGAAAAAAAGGAAGCCAGAGTCATGAAGTATGCAGGGAGGAGATGCCACTTCTCTGGCAGAAAGCCACAAGGAGTCCAGCTGCTCAGGTCCCAGATGAGTGGGAAGACACTGATGAGAAGGGGCACAGCTTTAGCGTCTCACTGATGAAAGATCAGTGATTTTCTCTTGGGCTGAGAGAGAGGGAGAGGACAGGCTCAAGGAATTTAGAGGCATCCCACTGGAAGACAAATGAGAACTCGCCCCAGTGTGTTGTGGGGATGAATTTACAATAGAGAAAATACAATTCTCTAAGGGTCAGAGTTATGAGGTTTAATAAGATGGGGATTATATGGCCTAGGCCATTTTTTTCTGGCTCTCTTCCCTGAAAACTTATTTTGCAAAATGTACTGAGATCCCATCCATTTTCCCAGATGGTTTTTTAAGTGAAGCCGTTTTTTAAGTTCAAGAGAGGGAAACTGGAGTAGAGAGAGACAGGGACAAGCTGCAGAGTCCCAAGAGACAGAAGCCACATCAAGGCCAGGTCCTTGGGAATAAAGTCATGGAATGTCAGAGCTGGAATAGACCTTCGACTCCAGAATGTCAGAGCTGGGAGGGCCCTTAGAACACAGGATGTCAGGGCTGGGAGGGCTCTTAGAATACAGAACTTAAGAGTCTCAGAGTTGGAAGGGATTTTGGAACTCACCTAGACCTGTGATGATGTGTCATCACAGACATAAATCTTTTCTTCCACATTCCCAGAAAACAATCCTACATCTTGTGTTTGAAGTCCTGCAGAGATAAAGAACCCATTACCCTCCAATCCCCTCCTCCAAAGGATTCTCTTTCCACTTCGGGATGGATCTGATTGTCATGACATTTTCTTCTTATGTGGAGTCAAAATCTATTTCCTGGTAATTGCCACCTTTTTGTCTTAATTCTACCTACTGAGGCCAAATAGCTGTTCAACAAACAATAATTAAGCACCTATTGTATATAGAACATGTGGCCAGATCCTTAACAACAACAATAGCCACAACAGCAACAGCTACAAACAACACAAGGAAGATGAATCCTTCCTCATGACTACCCTTCAAAGGCTTGAAGTTGCCTCTCAAGCTTCCCCTGCCTCCTCCCACCCCAATTTTCTCTTTTCCAGACTAAATATACCCATCTCCTTCAACTATTCCTAATATAGAATGCTCTTCAGTCCTCCTGTCGTCCTGGCTGCCTTCTTCTGCGCACATTCACACTGATCAGCACCAGTCTTGAGATGAGATTCCTAGAGATCAGAACAATACTTCACCTGTGGACTGATCAGTACAGGGGATGGTAGGGGTTGTCGATGGGAGAGGAAGTCAATCTGGACACTTTAATGTGATCTAACATAACATTAGCTTTTTTGATGCCATGACATACTCCTGCTTCATATCAAGCTTGGAGTCCACTAAAAACCTTCAGATCATTTTTAAATGAAATATTTGTTGTCTAGCCATATTGTCTCCATTACAACCTTATGTAGGTTGTAATATTTTTTGTTGTTATTTTTAGATTCAAATTCAGGGCTTTCCACATATCCTCAATACATTTTATTTTTTTTTTGTTGATCTGTTACCCAAGTCATTGAAGACAATGTTGAACAGCACAGGATCAGTGTTAGAGCTGGGAGGGACCATAGGCTAGTCAAACCCTTTATTTTATATATAAGAAAACGACTTCTGCAAAATCACACAATGAATCAGGGCCAGAATCAAGATTAGAACCTGGATCTTCAAATCCCCAGGCTTCTTATACTCATAAAATTTCTGAGTGGGAAGTTATCTCAGTTGTCATCTTGTTTAACATTTGCCTTAGTAAAAATTCCTCCCAGAAGCTCTACCTGCTTCTGTAGACTTTTTTTTGACTACCTCCAGGGAGTGAGAACTCACTACCTGTAAAGTAAATTAAATGGCATTGAGTTTAGAGTGATAGAGCCCAGGAAGCCCTGATTTTGAATCTATTTGTGTTTCCCTGGGCAAGTAAAGTTTCCTCATCTGTTAAATGGGTATATCAACTTCATAGGGTTAGTGTAAAATTAAAGAGATAACATAAGTGAAGACCTTAGGAACCATATAATGCTCACTATCATTACTTTCCAAGGCAGCCTTTTCTCTTTTTGATAGCTCTCTGATGGTTAGGAAGTTTTTCTTGACATCAGAAAAAATCTGCCTTTATGCAATTTCTTGCTCCTGGTTCTTCCCTCTAAGACAGAGATGGGGCACCTGCAGCCTTGAGGCCACACATGGCCTTCTAGGTCCTTGGGTATGGCCTTTTGACTGAGTCCAAGATGTATAGAACAAATCCTTTTATGAAGGGGATTTGTTTTGTGAAGTTTGGATTCAATCGCTTGAGGACCTAGAAGACCACCTGTGGCCTTAAGACCATAGATTCCCTATCCTTTCTCTAGGACAAAGAGAGCAAGGCTTATCCCTCCTCCAAGTACCAACTGTCAAATATTTGAAGGTTTCATAAACCTCATGAGTCTTGTCTTCTCTGGTCTAAAAATTCCCAGTTCCTTCAACTGATTCTCATAAGGTGTGGGTTCAAGGCTGTTCACCTGGCTACCCCAGGCTAAATGCTCTGCCACCCTGCCAATGCTCTTGCTAGGTAATGGCCTAAAGAACAGAGTAGAAGATGGCAGATGTGGCCTACATGATTTATCAGCCACAACCCTCAAGTCATCTTTGGAGTCTGGTAGCATCATGGACAGGCAGCCAATCCCAACCTCAAAACATTCTCTAGAGGGCAGAGAACCCCAAGTCTGAGACTCTGCTCATGTAAGACCCACCCACCCAGGTAGGTTCTCCTCTTGGCCCTCAAGGTTCCAGCAGAGGGAGGATTATGGCAGAGGACAGTTAGAGAACTAGGAATTTGGGTTGTCACAGATGACTGCCCCTTCCCTCAGCTGGCCCATGTGATCTGTCTGCTTTCCACACCTCCTCCTCTCCCCTTCACTTTCCCTTTTGTCTTCCATTCTCTGTCTTCTGTATTATTCATCATTGAGGATGCCTTGGCTCTCCTGACAGAGCCTTGTTCTAAAAGGCTTTGATGTATGGAAGCACCATCTTGGGATATTAGCTATCGTATGTTTCCATGCTCTGAGAGCATCACCAGCCCTTTGTTTACATGTGGATGGCCCAGTGAATGAGTCTGAGCAGGGCTGAAGAAGAAAAGACTCAAGGAAACAGGAGATCAGAGACAATAAGGCTGATGGGGGAGGGCTGGGCGGGCTCCCCTGCCGGCCTGGCCCTCTTCCAGTCGAGTAATTATGTTCTGTTTGCCTTCAGGTTTTTTTTTTTTTTCCTGGCTTCAAATACAAATCTATATCTCTATTTTCTTCCTGCGTGATCCCCAGGGACCAGGTGGCTCTGCTCCGCTTAGCAGCAGCCTCCAAATCAGGGGAAAACAAGGGCTCCTTAAACAATGAATCAGAGAACTGGAATGTCCAAGCCATAAATCAGCTTGGGGGTCATTTGGCCCAATAGCTACATAAGCAGACAAGATCTCTGCAGCAACCCCAGATGAGTGGTCAGCCAGTCTGGGCTTGAAGACCTCCAGAGATGGGGATCTCACTACCTCCTGACATGGCCCATTCCCCCTTTCCATTGCTTGTTTTTTTGGAAATTATCTTACCATGGAACCAAAGAAAAACAGAACAAAACAAAAAAAACAAAAACAAAAAAACAACCAGTGCCTCCTAACTTCCGTTCAGTGCTCCTGGTTCTGCCTTTTGGGGCCAAACTAAACAAGTGTAATCCTTCTTCCACATGACAGGCCTTAAATACTTGCAGACTGCTCTGCTATTCCTTGCCACCCCCCACTCTGTCACAAGATTTCCCTTCAGGCTAAGCAGTCAAATCAGTGAACAACAGACATTTATTTTGAACCTACTATGTGCTGGGGGAGGTGGCAGCATGCCTGTAATTTTTGCTACTGAGGGTGACTGAGGCTGGTGGCTTATTTGGGCCCAATAGTTCTGAGCTATAGGAGAGTTAAAGCCAACCAGGTGTCTGCACTCAGGCCAGTACCAACATGAGAAAGCTCTGGGATGGAGGAGGGGAAACCGGGCTGGCTAAGGAGGAATGAATCAGCCTTGTTTGGAAAAGGAGCAAGTCAAAGCTTTCATACTGACTGGCAGTGGGATGCGGCTCAGGAGGGGCTGCTGGGAGAGATAGGGAGTCCTCTCTCAAAAACAAAAACAGACAAACAAAACCTGACTATTGTATGCCACTGTGCTAAGAAGGGGCTCCTGGGAGAAGCAGCACAATACAATGGAAAGAGAAGTGGTATTAGGAGAGGACTAGCCTTCACACCCTTTGTCATTTACTGACTGTATGACCTTGGATCAATCACTGGACTTCTCTGGGACTCGGTATTCTTTTATGTAAATTGAAGAGACTGGACAAAACAGTCTTTAAGATGAGAGTGTGCTGATGAGCTGGGGGTGGGGATGTTCAAATGAAACACCTTTAAGTTGGATTTACTTTATTAATATTGCCCCATCAATTTCTTAAGGTTAATCAACAAAATAATGTCAGCCCTTAATTTTCAACACTTGCCAATTTCTTTTCTTTTCTTTTTTTTTTTAAGCAATTGGGGTTAAGTAACTTGCTCAAGGTTACATTGCTAATCATTATTTGTGTGTGGGTGCTCATTTTCTGAGGCCGGTTCCATCCCCGGTCATCCCAACTCCGAGGCCAGCGCTCTTACTCACTTTACCACCTAGCCACTCCGGCACTTGCCAGTTTCTAAGGTGTAAACATTCCAATTGAGAATTTAATTATGGGTTCTCCCAAGCCATCAGAGCAGAAACAAATTCATCCCTGCTCTAAGGTCCCATCCCACTTAAATCTATGGTTTTGTGGGTGTTGTTCTGCCACCTACTACTTGTGTGACCCTGGACAAGTTACTGCCTCCTGGAGGTTTCATCAACCTCATCTGAAAAATGAGAGGGTTGGATCCTATGATCTGGAAAGTACCCTAGATATCTTGTAACCCAACCTCAACATTTTAGAGAAGAGAAAAACTAGGAAAGGGAACTCCCTCAAGGTGGCCTAGACAGTGAGTGGCACAACTTGGATTTCAATTGGATCCAAGGTTCTTTTTCTTATATCAAAGATTCCTTCAGTGATCCTCCTATGGGGAGGATGCCTTGGCAGAAGCAGCCAAAGTGACAGATGTATCTACGTTGTTGTTGTTTTAGTTGTTTTCAGTCGTGTCTGACTCTCTGTAACCCCATGTGGGGTTTTCCTGGCAAAGACACTGCAATGGTTTGTCATTTTCTTCTCTGGTTCATTTAGCAGATGAGGAAATTGAGGCAAATGGGGTGAAGTGACCAGGGTCACATAGCTATTAAAAGTGTTCAAGGCTAGATTTGTATCCAGATCTTCCTAACTCCAGGCGTGAAGCTCTATCCACTGCACCACCTAGCCATATATATATATATATATATATATATATATATATATATATATATATATGTATGTATGTATGTTTGTATATATATGTATATATGTACATATACATATATGTATATGTACATATGGGGAAAGAGAGAATGTCACTATAAATAGATGTAGATAGATATGCCCTTATGGATATATATATATATATATATATAGTTGTCTAGTATGTGCTACAAACTGTACTATACTCTAAGAGTACAAAGAAAAAAAATAAAACAGACTCTGCTCTCAAGGAACTTCTTTTCTGTTGGGGGAAGAGGGGTGGTGCTGATACCACTATCACAGAGATTATGGCATCCTGGGTGCTTCTGTTCTGTTCATAGTATAATGGAAGGAATGATTTTGATTGCTGGTTCTTGAGTCCCAGGAATAATTGACAATTCAAATCATGACAGTCACTTATTATTTATGTGACTATGAGTAAATCAATTTGTCCTGGACCTCAGTTTATCGATCTGTAATATGACAGAATTTGACTAAGGTCCTGTCTAGCTCCAGGACAATGACCTCATGTGTTGCTATATTCCATAATGGTATCATTATAGGTTGGAAGGTTTTCTTAGCCTGCACTGATATACTTGTAAAGGGTACCTGAGTTGTAGTTGTAGTTATAGTAGTAGTAGTATAGTGGTAATGGTAGTAATAATAGTATAGGAGGAGGAGGAGCAGGAGGAGGAGGAGGAGGAGGAGAAGTAATAACAACAACACCAACAATACTAAAAGCAGGCACAGTGAATAGAGCCCTGGGATTGGAGTCAGGAAGACTCATCTTCCTAAATTTAAATCTGGCTTCAGAGACTTATTAGCTGGGTTACTCTGGGTAAGTCACTTCATCCTGTTTGCCTCAGTTTCCTCATCTGTAAAATGAGCTGGAGAAGGGAATGGCAAACCACTGCAGTGTCTCTGCCAAGAAAACCATAAACAGGTGGCGGAGTAGAAACAGCACTTCCAAGGTGCTCTGTGCTCAGATTACCTCCAAACCATGTAAAAGGGGACTCTGAACAACTTCTGGAACCCCAGCACCCACAGAACAGCACAGAGACGCTAACCTCCTGCTGAGGACAGCCCAGCAGCCCTGCAGGGAGCAGCCAGAGCAGTGTTCTGAGAGTAGGCAGCACAGTGCGCTGGGAACCGACAGTGCATGGCTCTGGGACCTGAGCCCAGGCCCACGTGAGCCGTGGTTTTAGCCCTAGGGCGGCTGGGCCAGCAGCCAGCTGGAGGGACCCCAGACCACCAGCAGCTGTGGTGATTCCAGAATTATCAGCACAGGTATACCTAGGACAAAGTGAGAGGTTACTGTGCTATGGACTTTGGGACCGGTATTTGGGGAACGTGTCAGCTTCCTCCCTTGGGGGTGATAAGCTGCTGCAGAAACACAGCACAGAAGCCATTTTGCAGTATCAGTGGCGGCTCTAGCTCCTGGTCTGCAAACTGTAGGGAGATCCAGCAATCAGTCTGGGGATTATTCACTCTTGCTTTAAACTGCCTGGATCTGGACTGTGGTCTGGGGTGGAGGTTTGGGGTGGGTATCCAGCTTGCCAAAAGCTGTGGAGGCTTTACAGAGGCCACCCAACTGGCAGAAGCTGAGAAGACCCCACATTTGGGCAGAAGCTCTCCTGTCTGGTGGGAGAGTCCTACTGTGGCAACAAGCCCCAAAATCAAGTAATTAAGTTGCAATATGCTTAGGCAAAAGAAACAAAATAAACAGAAAAATTCAACATTGGATTCCTATTTAGGGGCAAAGAGGATGAAAGCATGGAGGAGGACTGTGAGGTCAGAACTCCTGCACCAAAAGCCCCGAATGAAAATATAAGCTGGCTACAGGCCACAGAGGACCTTACGAAGCAGATAAGAGAAGTGGGGGGAGAATTGGGAAGAGAAATGAGAAAGATGCAAGAAAAGTATGAAATGACAGTCAACAGCCTGACTGAGGAAAATAACACCTTAAAAATAGACTAACTCAAATGGCAAAAGAAGCTCAGAAAGGCAATGAGGAGAAGAATGCCTTAAAAAGCTGAATTTGCCAGATGGAAAAAGAATCTCAAAACTCACTGAGGAGATTCATTCCTTCAGAGTTAGACTGGAGCAAATGGAAGCTAATGACTTTATGAGAAATCAAGATGCTGTTAAGCAGATCCAAAGAAACGAAAGATTAGAAGGCAATGTGAAATATCTCATAGGAAAAACCACTGACCTGGAAAATCGATCCAGGAGGGACAATTTCAAAATTATTGGACTACTTGAAAGCCATGATCAAAGAAAGAACCTAGAAATCACCCTTAAAGAAATTCTCAACGGAAATTGCCCTGATGTTTTAGACCCAGAGGGGGAAATAGAGGTTGAAATAATCCACAGATCACCTCCTAAAAAATATCCCAAAGGGAAAACTCCTAGGAATATTATAGCCAGGTTCCAGAATCCCCAGATCAAGGAGAAAATACTACAAGCAGCCAGGAAGAATCAATTTCAATATTGTGGAAACACAATCAGAAGAGCTCAGGACCTGGCAGCTTCTACACTGAGGGATAGAAGGGCATGGAATATGATATTCCAGAGGACAAAAGAGCTGGGATTGAAGCCAAGGCTCACCTAACCAGAAAAACTGAGTGTCTTGTTTCAGGGGAAAATATGGTCATTCAGTGGAATAGAGGACTTTCAAGCATTCATTTTTTTTTTTAACAAATGCTTTATTAACTTCTGTTTTACATCATTCATTTCCGCCAGATTTTGAGTTACAATCATTTCCCCCCATTATTCCCCTACCCAACCTCCCAGAATAGCAGTCCCACAAGATATCGCTTCCTCCAATCTACTCTCTCCCATACCTTCTCCCATACCCCCATCGACTTTTCAATTAGAGGAAGGTGAATCTTTGTGTCCCAATGCCTGCACATCTTATCTCCCTATTACAAGCAAAAGAGTATTAATGATAGTATTTATATATATTTGAAACATTTAATGTTAAGACCTCAAATTTCAGATCCATTTCCTTCCTCCCTTGTCACCCATTCCCTCTGGGGAGATAAGTAATTCAGTATATGTTGTACATATCTAGCTATGCAAAACATTATCATAGTAGATATATTGTACGAGGCTGCTTATAATTCCCTCCCACTCATCCCACCCCCCACCTGGTCCATTCCCTACATGATCCTGTCCCTCTTCTATAGTGGGTACTTCCAACCTCCCCTCACCCCAAGGATGCCCTCCCATCCATCATCCCTCCTCTCATCCCCCTTCCCCCTATCCTGCTGCAGGTTGAGATATCCCATTTAGTATGTATGTCATTTTCTCCTTGGACCAAATTCAATGTGAATGTGGTTTTGCCTTTTTAGCCTTCCTTATTCTCCCCTCCTTTGCAACCACTTCCCCTTGCTTTTTCTACATGGGATAGTTTACCCTACCCTCTCTCTACCCATCTCCTCTTGCCACTTTCCTCTCTCACTTCATAATTTCATCCCTTGAGTATTCTCCCTTCCCAACAAATTCAACCTATGCCCTCTATCCATATATAACTGTAACCGTATACACACACATTCACATATGTATTCATATGACCACACACCCTTCTTCCATTATTTTCATAGTGAGAAAGATATCATCAGTCACAGTTATTGCTTTTCCATATAGGAATGTAAATAGTTCAACTTTGATAAGTTCCTTTTGATTTCTTTTCCCTGACTACCTTCTCAGGCATCTCTTCCTTCTTGTGTCTGGATGTCAAATTTTCTATTCAATTCTGGTTTTTTCCTCAAGAATGCTTGAAAGTCCTCTATTCCACTGAATGACCATATTTTCCCCTGAAACAAAATACTCAGTTTTGCTGGGTAGGTGACCCTTGGTTCATTCCCAGTTCTTTTGCCCTCTGGAATATCATATTCCATGCCCTTCGATCCCTCAGTGTAGAAGCTGCCAGGTCCTGGGCTATTCTGATTGTGTTTCCACAATATTGAAATTGTTTCTTCCTGGCTGCTTGTAGTATTTTCTCCTTGATCTGGGGATTCTGGAACCTGGCTATAATATTCCTGGGAGTTTTCTTTTGGGGATCTTTTTCAGGAGGTGATCTGTGGATTCTTAAGACCTCTATTTTGCCCTCTGGATCTAAAACATCAGGGCAGTTTGCCTTGAGAATTTCTTGAAGGGTGATTTCTAGGTTCTTTCTTTGATCATGGCTTTCAGGTAGTCCAATAATTTTTAAACTGTCTCTCCTGGATCTATTGTCCGGGTCAGTGGTTTTTCCCATGAGATATTTCACATTGCCTTCTAATCTTTCATTTGTTTGTATCTGCTTAACAGCATCTTGGTTTCTCATAAAGTCATTAGCTTCCATTTGCTCCAGTCTAACTCTGAAGGAATGAATCTCCTCAGTGAACTTTTGAGATTCTTTTTCCATCTGGCAAATTCGACTTTTTAAGGCATTCTTCTCCTCATTGCCCTTTTGGGCCTCCTTTGCCATTTGAGTTAGTCTATTTTTTAAGGTATTGTTTTCCTCAGTCAGGCTGTTGACCCTCATTTCATACTTTTCCTGCATCCTTCTCATTTCTCTTTCCAATTTTTCCTCCACTTCTCTTATTTGATTTTTAAAGTCCTTCTTAAGGTCCTCTATGGCCTGCAACCCGCTCATGTTTTCCCCTGGGGCTTTTGGAGCAGGACTTCTGACCTCACAGTCCTTTTCCCGCTCTATGCCCCCAAAATAGGAGTCTAGGGTTGCATTTTTCTGTTTCCTTTGCCTTGGCATGTTGCCACTTAATTGCTTGACTTTTGGGCTTATTGCCACACTATGGCTTTAAGGCCAGATAGAGGAATTTTCGTCCCGAACGTGTGGGGGGCAACTTTCGTTTTTGGCAAGCTGTAAACCCACCCACAACTTCCACCCTAGATCACAATCCAGATCCAGGGAGGTTAAAGCGAGAGCAGTTACCCCCCAAGACTGATCGCTGGATCTTCCTACAATTTGCAGGCTGGGAGCCGGAGCTGCCTCTGAAAACTACAAAATGGCTTGTCTCCACTCTGCCTTCTAGCCCCTAGGGGAGGGAGCCGAAGCATTCCCTAAATACTGGTCCCAAAGTCCATAGGACACTAACCTCTTACTTTGTCCTAGGCATGTCTATGTTGATAATTCTGGAGTCGACACAGCTCCTGGTGTTCTGGGGTTCCTCCAGCCAGCTGCTGGCCCTGCCGCCCTGGGGCTAAAACCTCGGCTCACGCAGACCTGGGCTCGGCTCGGCTCCTGCACTCTGCGCGCTGCTTCCTGCCAGGTCCCAGACCACTGCGCTGGTCCTTCCTGCAGGGCTGCTGGGCTGTCCTCAGCGGGAGGTTAGCTTCTCTGTGTCATTCTGTGAGTTCTGGGGCTCCAGAAGTTGTTCAGAGTCTCCTTTTACATAGTTTGGGGGGAATCTGGGGGCAGAGTGGCTTGGACGAGCTGTTTCTACTTTCAACCATTCTTGAGGAAAAAACCTGTGTTGAATAGAAAATTTGACATTCAGACACAAGAAGCAAGAGATGCTTGAGAAGGTAATCAAGGAAAAGAAATCAAAAGGAACTTATCAAAGTTGAACTATTTACATTCCTACATGGAAAAACAATATCTGTGTCTGATGAAACCTTTCTCATTATGAAAATAATTGAAGAAGGGTATATGGGCATATGTTTACAGGTATACATGTATAGAGGGCACAGCTTGAATTTGATGGGAAGGGATGATACTTAAGGGGTGAAGTTAAGAGGTGAGAGAGGAAAGTGGCAAGACGAGATGGGGAGAGACAGGGTAGGGCAAACTATCTCATGTAGAAGAGGCAAGGGGAAGTAGTTGCAGGGGAGGGGAAGAACAGGAAGGCAAAAAGGCAAAACCATATTCTCATTGAAGTTGGCTCAAGGAGAGAATCACATACATACTAAACGGGATATCTCACCCTGAAGGAGAGTAGGGGAAAGGGGGATGAGGGGGGGGATGATGGAGGGGAGGGCATTCTAGGGGGAGGGGAGGTTGGAAGTACCCACTTTTGAAGAGGTACAGGACCAAAGTAGGGAATGGACCAAGTGGGAGGTGAGATGGGTGGGCGGGAAATATAAGCAGTCTTTTACAATATATCTGCCATGGTAATGTTTTGCATAGCTAGACATGTACAACACATACTGAATCGCTTATCTTCTCAGAGGGAGTGGGTGACAAGGGAGGAAGGGAATGGATCTGAAAATCGAAGCTTTAAAATCAAATGTTTCATAAGATGTCCAGGCATTGAGGCTCAGAGATTCACCTTGCCCTAATGGCAAAGTCGAAGGGGGTATGGGAGAAGATATGGGTGAGAGCAGATTGGATAAGGGGATATCTAGTGGGACTGCTATTCTGGGGTGGCGGGTAGGGAAAAAATGGGAAAGAATTGTAACTCAAAATCTGGTGGAAATGAATGATGTAAACAAGAAGTTAATAAAGCATTTGTAAAAAAAAAGAAAGAAAACCATAAACGGGGGCACAAAAAGTTGGATATGATTGAAAAATGACTGAACAACAAAATAATAATAGATGTTTATAAGCCACTTTAAGATCCGTAAAGCACTTTGCAGACTTTTTGCCTCAGTGATCCTCACGGTAACCCTGCCATGTAGGTAATATTATTACCCCCACCATTTAATACAGGAAGAAACTAAAGCTCAGAGAAATATTTGCCCAGGATCAAACATCTAGCATTTATGGTTGTCATGATTTGAACCCAGCCCTCACTTTCCCCATTATGCAATTCTGTCTCTGAAACCAGGAACCATTGGACCATGGATATAGAACTGGAAGGGATCTTGGAAGTCACTTAGTTCAACTCTCAGTTTTTGTTTTTAACAGAGGAATCAGCAACTTGAATAGAGATTTGCCTGGAGTCACACAGATTATAAGTGGAAAAGCTGGGAACTGGACCCATGTCCTTTGGTTCCAAATCTCTCCCCACTTTGATGCCCTTTCTCTAAAAATGGCTTATGTCCACATGTCCAAGGGAATGTCTCTTCCTTTTACCCTCCCCTTTAGCTCAGGGGAAGAAGTGGGCCATTCATGGCCAATCTGTAGTCCTGGAAATGCTGGCGGTCCCCTGGCTGAACCTCCCATCTACTGTGGCATTTCCTGAATTCTAGATAAAAGGGACCCATGGCGACTGTGTTAGAAGCTGCCATATGTCCTCTCTCTAGCCTTTGTTTTGATAGCAATAAGTAGGTAAATTCCCTGTGAATGTGAGCTTGTATACCTCTTACTTGAATATAGAAACCACCTGCTCCAACGGAATTGGCCAGCAGCAGGATAGAATAGCAGCTGACATTTATAAAGCATTCTAAGGCTTGGAAAGCACTTGGTAGACATTGTTAGCTCGTTCGATCTTTGCAACAGCCCTTTAAGGCAGGTACCAATGTTATCAACATTTTTCAGATGAGAAAACCTAACATCAGAGAAGTCTAGGGGCTTCCCCAGGGTCACACAGCCAGGGGAAGTTCTGGGTAGAATTCCAATGTGGGTTCTTTCTGATTCTGAGCTCAACTATAGTCACTATCTGGGTAGTGGTAGTTGGAACCAGGAGACACTGAATGGAATAGACGCTTCTTCTGAGGTTAAGGAGTACTCAGTTTTGTCCTCACGTCTCCTAGGCACATAATTGGCCCTTGATAACTTAACTTAGAGGGAGATACTCGATACAGAGGATAGCACACAAGACTTGGATCCAGTAAGACCTGAGTTTGAATCCTGCCTCCTATACTAGTGTGATTCTAGGTAAGTCACCGTGTCTCAGTTTCCCCCCTCTCTAATATGGGGATAATTATAGCCCCTACCTACCTCCCAAGATTGTTGTGAAGATAAAATTAGTTAAATATTTATAACGCTCTTGCAAACCTGAAAGCACTATTATAAAAGCTATTGTTATTAAGTCATTTTCCAGTCACATCTGAATCTCTGTGACCCTATTTGGGGTTTTCTTGGTAGAGATACTGAAATAGTTTGCCATTTCCTTCTCCAGTTCATTTTACAAATGAAGAAATGGAGGCAAACAGGGTTAAGTGACTTGCCCAGGGTCACACAGCTAGTTAGTGTCTGAGGCTGGATTTGAGCTCGTTAAAATGAGTCTTTCCAGTTCCAAGTCCAGTGTTGGCTATGTATTGAGTCACCTAGCTGCCCCATATAAATGCTAGCTATCATAATCATCATCATTGTTAATTATTATTCATTGAACTAAATGAATTAGTTGTGCCTATGCATTCATTAGTCACTTTGAATTTTCTGTCAAAGTGTTCTACCTCTGACATCAGGTTTTTTTTGTTGTTGTTGTTGTTGTTGTTTGTTTGTTACCATTGGGCAAATAATTCAGCTTCTCTGATCCTCAGTGTCCTTATTTGTAAAGTACAGATGATAAAACCTGAAGTACCTACCCCAGTGGGTTATTGTGAAGATCAAATGAGATAACGTTTATCATGAACTTGGAAAACTTTACCGTGTAATTATAGACACATTAGTTATTGTTATGTTCTTGAGACCCTTCACCAAAGACTAGAGCTAGAACTAAAGTGGAGTGACTGGGGTTTTGTGCCACAGTGTCAAAATTTAGAGGGGACTGATAGCATTTCCTTTTATCTATTGACAAGTAACTTAATACTTAGTTAACAAAAATAAGTAATTACAATCACAAACTACTAGCAATGCTCCTCCCACAGTGAATGCTTCCTGGACTTACCCTTGCTCTAATTCTCTCTCTACCTTCCCCCAGAATGACGTTGGGATGGTCTTTATCTCCCACTTACGTGCTTGTATAGAGGGGCCTCCCCTTCCTCATTGGATTTGTCTTTAAAACTATGATTTTAGGATTTATTTTGTTACTTGATTGCCCTGGGTGCAAAAAAAAAAGGGTTGGTAATAGCTCTGTTACCATCTTACCCATCATTCTCTGGAATGCTCTGTCAGGAAGAGTGATATCCATCTGGAAAACAGAGAACAACAACAACAACAAAAATAGTTAAGTGGAAATTGAAACACATCTAAGGAGCTGTGCAATCCCATCTTCTCTCCTTCATCCATTACCATCACCCATGTACCTCAATGCAAGCGTCAGACCTCCCACCCTCTCATGGCTAGGGAATGCTGGTCTTGTACAACTCCATTCCCAAAGCCTTTCCTGTGTGACTAGCACAATGTTGCTTGAGGTTGGGGACACAGGACAAAAGGAAGAAGATATGGGCTCTGTCCTTGTAAGAACAGCCACAGACCACTGTCATCCTAGATAGAGATCTAGCCTCTATTTGAAGATGCAGCCAGGTGTTTGAGAATAACTATGCACTCTGACTTCTGATTAACCCATCTTCCCAGGCAAAGACCAGCTGACCATTCAAAAGGCCTAGGTGGAGATGGGAAAGGGAATGCCCTTAGAAGTGGACGCCCATCTTGGGAGGTCCTAGATTGGCAAAGCAGGGCAGATCATTTCTTTTAGAAATGATCTCAGCCATGGAGGGATTGTTATTGTTTGTCCTTTGTTCTCAAAGAGGACCATTACATCATAGAGGCTATGCCATGACATGCAAATGAAATGGTTTTAAGTGAGGGAGGACTGTGCAAAGTCACCTGCCTCACTTTGTCCTCCAGAGTCATCTGGGTCTAGTGGTGAGATATGGATCAGGATGACTGGAGATGGCCCAGGATGCAATGGGAGATCTTGGCCTTTTTAAGCTAGGATCTTTAACAAGTCTCAGTCTGACTGAGGCAACACCTATTCAGTGACCAAGGCTAGGAGGGAACCAACTGCTGCATGGAAGGCCCAGCTTCCAGTCTTCCTTATGTGGCATTTGAATGAGGGTCACACCTCTCAGAACAGTTGGATTGGGGAAAGAAGAATGGGCTTCTGCATCTCTACTTCAGCCACTAGGTTTTACCTGACTATGGGGGCAAGTCAGAAGGGGTCTTACCTAAAGAGGCAGCTAGGTGCCCTGGTGTCTGGTGTGTTGGACTTGGAATCAGGAAGACCCGAGGTTGAACAATAGTCACCATTTATATAGATAGAGCTTTAAGGTGCACAAAGCACTTTCCTTCCTTCCTCTCTCCCTCTCTCCCTTGCTTCCTTCCTTCCTCCCTCTCTCCCTTCTAGGACCCCAAACAGGTTATATATGTGCAATCATGTAAAAACATATTTCCTTATTAGTCATGCCAAAGCTCTTTTCATAATTATCTCATTCAACCCTCAGAACAACCCTATGAGGCAGAGGCTATTATTATTCCATTTCATAGTTGAGGAAACTGAGAAAAACAGAGGTTAGGTGACTTGCCCAAGGCCACACAGCTAATAAGTGTCTGAGGCTGGATTTGAACTCCAGTCTTCTGGACTTCAGGGTTAGTACCTTCTATCCAGTTACCTCATTATTATAGTTAAACAGATCCTGGGTTTGTTGCATAGGATTCAGTGGTCCAAACCTGCCCTGGATCGAATGGGGGCACAGTGGGTGAGCTGCTTCTTTCCTTTCTGTGCTCCCTCAGAGTGCCCTTTAGCAGCAACGTCTTTCCCATGTACCTCCCACTTAAGGCAGAGATGGGTTGTTCCTATTAACCTGGACCCTCCTGAATAAACACATGGCGAGTGGAGGTGGGATATGCAGTGCTGTCATTGAAGACTTGGCATGGAGTAGTGGTACTGACGGGACCTGAGCCATATTGAGTCCCACCTCTCTCATTTTGTAAATGAGTGAGCCCTAGAGAGGTGAATGAATTTGCCCTGGGAAATCAGTCACTATGATACCTGGGAAATAGACTGGGCTTTGAGGGAGAGAAACCCACAACAATTCTTCCAGCTGTAAATCCTCTGGTTATCCAAAGGTGCCAGCTCTGTCCCTGACTCCCTGGAGAACCTGGGAAAGTCACTCCCTTCTCCTCATCTGTAAAATGAGGGGGTTGGCTCAGTGACCTCAAAGGACCCTTCCTGCTCCCACCCCTTGGAACCGGGCAGTGTGTGTAAGAGCCAGGACTTTAACCCTCTTCACTCAAGAGCCAATGCTTTTTCTGCTGCCCAGGCCCCAAAAATACCAGCAAGAGAGGAATAGGAGGTAATCAAGAATGAAGAAATGCCCTCTGGACAGTCCAGGGGCTGATCTGGAAAGATGCAGAGAAAGGTCCTCCGCATGATGGATGGATGCACTAGGGAGGACAAACAGAAAGTCTATCACATAGAATGGGAGGCAGGAATAAGCTAGGGCCTGAACCAGCCAGGGCATCGCCCAAACTGATGACCTCATCACTGCATTATCATAGTCTCAAACGGAGGAGATTGAGGGGGGGCAGTATGGTAGTACACATGGGGTACAGGCCAGGAAGACCTGGGTTTGAATCTTGACTTGGGGACTCTGTGTGACAGTGAGAGCTCAGCTGATGATACACCACTCCCCTTTGCAGCATTCCACTGAGACGGGCCTCTGAGGTGGGGCATCCCAAGCTCTCTAGGAGCCTCCCTGAATCTCCCAAGGTCCCCTCCTAGCTACCAGCATGCACATTCCTCCCCTCTTCGCTCCAGGGTTTTGATGGAAATTGTCTTTTTTTCTTTTCAAAAACCAAGGCGGAGATGTCAAGAATGAAGGAAGATCCCATCCTGGGAAACAGCACCCGGAGTGGAGGATGTCCATTAGGGTATAAATGTGCCCCTAACCACACGCACACTCCCAGAGAGACACTGAGAAAATTGCTACAAGGACAGCAAAGAGAATGGGAAATCCATCAACGTTGAGATGCTGTGGGACGAGGCTGCTGCTGGAGCTGGGTGGCTCCCATGCTGAAGGAGAGGGCGAAGACTGTCCAGGGGCATGATGTGGGGTGTTTACTTTTCAATAGCAGCCCATGGCACAGTCATCTTTCACTGAGAAAATGGGGAGCACTGGGAGATCATTTGGTTCAAATCTCTCATTTTATAGATGAGGAAACTGAGGCCCAGAGGGAGGAAAATTATTTGCCCAAGGTCACTTAAGAAGCAAGTAGCAGAACCAGAATTCTAACCCAGGCCACTTGACAGCCCTATCCCCCAAATCTAACAATCTTCCCCAGTGCTATGGAATTTAGTGGATAAATCTACTGGGAGGATGGCTAGGGACCTGGAGTTCAGAGACCTGGGATCTTAACACTGGCTCAGTTATGTGCTAGTCACGTGAAGTTGGACAAGTTACTTAATATATCACTGGGCCTCAGTTTCTAATAACAGTAACGATGATAATGATTTTGAGCAGCATATAGAACTTTTAAGGTTTGCAACAATTATATATCTTATTTCATTTTATCCTCACAATGATTTGGGGAGTTAAATGATATTATTGCCATTTTACAGATGAAAAAGCTGAAAGGAATACAGGTTAAGTGACTTGCTCAGGTCACACAGCTAGCAAATGTCTGAGGCCGGATTCAAACTCAGGTCTGCCTGAATCCCCATCTGACGTTGTATCTAGAGTGAGGGACTTGGCATTAGGTTGACCTAAGTTCAAATCCCACTTCAGATACTTTACAGTATTTTTTATCCTAGACAACTCACTCAACCTTTCTTAGCCTCAGTTTCCTTATCTGTGAAATAATAGTGCACCTAACTCCTAGAGTTATTGTCAAGATCAAAGGAGATAGAATGTGTAAAATGCTATATAAATATTATTTCTTCTTATTTTATATCAGAAGGTAGAGGTGACTTAGAGATTATAAGGAGACATTTATTTTAGATGTTAGAAGCTGGAGAACAAGGTATAGGAAAAAGTCAGCAGAAGAAGATCAGGAAAACAAAAGTAAATGGCTTTGAGAGCAGGAGATCTGGGAGGACCAGTAAGGGAGCAGATGGCAGAGAAGTGGTTCTACCCAGCAGGTGACATATACTACAATTTGTTCTATAAAGAGGACCAAGGCATCAAAGACTGCTGTTTGTAATCATGAGTTGCCCTGGGGAAGTACACTTCTCTACCCATGTGCCTCCTCGATAGCTTTTTATAAGTATATGCCCTTTCTTCCCCACAGACACTGTGCACGGTGATGGAAGAGTGTGAACCAGGTTGATGCACTGTTATATTTTTATTATTCTTGTTTTTGTCTTCTATTGAATAAATGTTATGATTATTCCTGCTCCTGCCTTCTATTGAGTAAATGTTATGATTATTTCTGCTCCTGTCTTTTATTGAGTAAATGTTATGACTATTCCTACTTTTCCTTCTATTGAGCAAAGGTTATGATTATTCCTGCTTTTGCCTTCTATTGAGTAAATGTTATGATTATTTCTGCTCTTGCCTTTCATTGAGTAAATGTTATGTTCATTCCTGCTTTTTATTTTTAACGTTATTGCTTTTGCTTTTTAAGTTAGTAATTGTTTCATGTTTCAGCATCAGTGGTGTCATTGTGACTGATTGATTTTGGGTAAATAGGAAGCTCACCAGTGGGGGCTCAGAAACTACAGTGAAAAGCAATAGGAGTCTATCTCTTTCATAACTGGGGTTACCTCTAGGACCCCAAGAGAGAGTTTAAGTGATAGCCACGTGTCATACTCCCACCCCAGACTTTCCAGCTTGAGTACAAGTTGGGTAAATGAACCATCTCAGATTGCAAAGGTGGGGGTCAATGTCATACCTAGGATATCTTTATATCTTATTTGTGTATATTATGTCTACCTGCCGTCTCCCTTAATTAGAATGTAAGCTTATTGAGGACAAGGACTATTTCATTTTTTTTTTCTTTGTAGCCTTAATGCCTAGTATGGTGCCGGGAACACAGTAGATATTTAATAAACTCTTGTTGATTGATTGATTGTGCTAGAGGTGGGGAACCTGTGGCCTCGAGGCCCATGTGGCCCTCTAGGTCCTCAAGTGTGGCCCTTTGACTGAATTCAAACTTCACAGAACAAATACCCTTAATAAAAGGATTTGTTCCTAAAACTTGGTCTCAGTCAAAAGGCCACACCCGAGGGCCTAGAAGGCCACATGTGGCCTTGAGGCTGCTGGTTCCCCACCCAGTCTATACCACATAAGGAACAGATGGGTATGTTTAAGCATATAGGGACTGGGTATGCTTGGCCCAGAGAGAAGTAGATTTGGAGGCATTTGATATGTTTCTTCAGTTACTTAAAAGGCTGTGGCATAAAAGAGGGATTAGATTTAGGGTCACAGAATTATAGATTTAAAACTGAAAGTGACCTTGGGGTTTACCTGGTCCAACCATTTAACAGTCAAAGAAACTGAGACCCACAGGGATTATGATTTGACCATAGCTAGTAAAAGTCAAAGGCAGGATTTGTATACAGATTATGTGACTTGTTTTATTTGACATTAGAGGAGGTTATCAAGGTCACAGAGGTGAAGACATGGGGAGGTAAATTTTGGATTATCCTAAGGGAGAACTTTCTAACAAATATTGCAATAGTTTGACCTTGGAAAGAGTCTTGGATTTTGAGAGAGAAACCCAAGTTCAAATACCACTTTTGCTACTTAAATTCTGTGAGACCTTGAATAAGTCACTTCCCCTCTCTGGGCCTCAGTTTCCTCATCTATAAAACGAAGGGATTGGAATAGACAGTCAATAATGTTGCTTAAGGTTCTAGCTCTGTGCCAGTAAATGAAAGGGAGGTAGATGCTGGCTCCAGATAAGGACATGCTTCCATATAATCAGAAATGTCCACCAATGGATTTGGATGTCGCAGGAGATAACAAGTTCTCCATCAGTTGAAGTCTTCAGGAAGATTCTTTCTACCGATTTGATGGAGATGCTACAGAGGGGGTTTTTGTTCAGGTCACTACTTGACCTTATATAGGGCCCCTTCAAAATCTGAGAGTCTCTGATTTGACATTGTGATGCAAATTTCCTTCCAGCTTTGAAATCCTGTAAGTTTCTTTCAACCTGGATTTATTCATGTGAGATTTGGGATTTTAAGGAGCATAGATAAAGTCTTATACAAAGCTGATTTAACTACTAGAATTATTGGTAAAAATCCAAACTATAGTATATGGATATACTCACTCATAGCAAGGGCATGAGAACACATATGTACATCTTTGGTCCACTCCCTTTCCCCTTCTGGTTCCCCATATTTTTCTTGCTACATGCTCTAATAGCTTCCAGATTGCTGGCTCTATCCAATTGATCAACCAGTCAATCAATAAACATTTATTAAGTGCCTACTGTAGGACAAGTACATAATAGGCCAGACCGCTTTCATGACCCACACATTCTCGGGACTACACAGTCTTATAATGGGTTAGACAAAGAGAGTTGAGGCCCTTACACCTGAACTAGTCTCATGTAGGACTAATAAAGTTAAATATGAGTTGATAGATTTCTTTTGGAGGGAGGGGCTGTATTTATGGATATTCTTCCCTCTTCTAGCCATCTTAATCTGAATGCCCACTCATCTTCTTAAGGGTAAAGGGGCCTAGTATAATAATCTAGGAACTAAGAACCAATGATTCTCTAGACAGTCACCTATCTTGTTTTCTCTCTTGGTTATATAGATAAAGTTACTAATGCTTTCAGGAACACAGACCCCCCTGCCCCAACACCTCTAAGGAAAATTTGTTAGGCCTATACTGACTGGCTCCAGATCCCTATTTGTCTGCTCCCCAACCTCTGCCTAGGGAGGGAAGCACTAGGCTAGAGCAATATCTAAGCTAGGGGAGGCTAAAGATGGAAAGACCTGAGATCCTTCTCAGTCCTATAACCTATGACACTGGAAGTATAAAAATTAATAATAATAATGGCAATTACTATTAAAATATTGCTTAGCACAGTGCCTGTATATAGTAGGTGCTTAATCAGTGTTTATTGATTGAATTAATAATGACAATAGCTAGCATTTTATATAGCACTAAGTACCAGTTACTGTGCTAAATGTTTGATAAATATTATCTCATTTGATCCTTACAACAACCCTGTGAAGTAGGAGAGATTATTATCCCCATTTTATAACTGAAGAAACTGAAGCAGGTTGAGTAACTGACCTAGGGTCACACAGCTAGTAAGTATCTGAGGTCAGATTTGAACTCAGGTCTTCCTGATTCCAAGCCCAACTCTATTACTGTGCCAGTTAGCTTGTTCTAATTGTCTGATTACATCATGGTTTGTACTTCCTAGATATTAGGCTTAACTGGTTATTTCTATCTCCTAGTTTCCTAAGAAGGGGACTCTCCATATTTTCCAGGTATATGTTTATATGATATTGAGCCCATAATAATCAAAGTGATAAATCATTTGAAAAAAAAAAGTTCTGGGGAGCTCAGTGGACAAGAAGTTCTATAGAAGTTAATGATGTGACATGACAGGGTGGTCTCCAAAAGTGAATACAACCTTATACTTCATTAAGAAAGGCAGTTTCCAGAAAGAGAAGGATCACAGCCTTAATGCCCTCTGCCCTCCTCAGGGCACATTTAGAGCAGTAAGCTCTGTTTATTCAGTTGAACATTTATTCTGGGTACCACATTTTAGAAAAGACATCGATGAGCCAGAGTACCCAGAGGTTAGTCATGAGAATGGTGAATGGACTCAGAATTGTGCATTTTAGCAATCAGATAAAAGAACCAGGGAAGGTTAGCCTGGAGGACAGAAAACTGATCAGGATCATAACAGCTGTATTCAAGTAATTGTAAGATTGCTAGGTAGAAGAGGAATCCTACCTTTTCTGTTTGAGTCTAGAGGGCAGAGCTTGGGACAGTGAATATGAGAAGTGGAACTCATCGACTGGCTGGGCACCACTGAGTCAAGGGCATAGAAGCTTCTGACCTTTACCAGTCCCTGCCCTTTACCTGCCCGCATAGTTTGCCCCTGGTTCAATGCTCTGGAGTTGCCAGTATCTTTAAAAGGGAACCTGGGCTCTCTAGGACTCTACCTCTAGCTCTGTCTCAGATTCGTGAAGAACGATTCATTTGGGGGCTCTAGTTAAAGGGGTCCACTTAAGTGGAGGGGCAGAATAAAAAGGTAGCCAGAGTACAAATCAAGTATGGAACTGACAGTTTTATTCCCACACAGAAAGGGGAATGCTAAGCAATAAAGAATCAAGAAATTATTACAGTTAGATGAGAGGCTAGAATTCAAGGCTTTTGGAACATTTGTAAAAGGGCTGCTCATGAGCTTTTAGCATTTCATCTCCACTGAAGACAGCCAAGGGCAACACTAGAGAGCTTCTTTCTTTCTAAAGGTTTCTTTCTCTGTCTCTGTCTGTCTGTCTCTCCTCTCTCTGTGTCTTTGTCTCTCTTCTCTCTCCTTTTTCTTTGTCTCTGTATCTGTGCCTCTCTTTCCTCCTTCTCCTCCTCCCCCTCTTATCTGTTTGTGTCTTTCCTCTTTGTGTGTCTCTGTCTCTCTCCTCTTTCTCTTCTGTCTCTCTCTCCTCCTCCTCCTCCTCCTCCTGTCTCATATGTCTCTCTCTCTGCCTCTCCTTTCTCCCTGTCTCTGTCTCTGTCTCTATCTCTCTCTCTGTCTTTCTCTCCTGGTCTCTTACTGCCAATATTACTTCACGAGCTGACATCCTACTGCTCAAGTGCCCCGGAAGGAGAGGAAATACTAGTTACCATTTTAGATCTCTCAAGGCCACGTACCCAACCAGGAGGCTGCCCCTGCCTCATCTCAAGCACTGGCTTGTCTAAGAGAGGCTATGAGTTCATGGCCTGTGGCATGGTTGGGGAAGGGCAAGTCCATACAGACCCACCAAGGCTCAGAGAATAGATTTCATGCTTCAAGGCCAGGAGAGACTGTGCCTTTAGTATATGCACACAGTTCTCACTCCTCAACTAATTAAAAGAGTTTTCAGAACTGATAAATAGCAGAGGATATCTGTTCCTGCTCTGGTTTGTTTGCTAGCTTGTTTTTTTGGCAAGGAGGACCCCTCCATCACATTTCCCCAAGGGGATGCTGCACTCAAAATGAGTCATATTTATGCTAGACATAAGGGTGAAAAGCATAACAAAGAATGTCACTGAAAGTAAAGGAAGAAAAAGAAATGGATGCTTTGAAAGGTAGATAGTTTGTCTGGCTAGAAATCTAGCAAGAGATGGATGAGGATTCTCTTTTTCCCTTTCCAAGGAAACCTGAGTTCAAATCTAGCCTCTGACACTTACCTTGGGAAAGTCACTTAACCTGTTTGCCTCCATTTTGCCAATTATAAAATGGGCATAATAACAGTCCCTACCTCCCTGGGCTGCTGTGAGGGTCAGATGCTACAATAATTACAAAGTACTTAGCGTAGCACTGAGCACATAGCAGGTGTCATACATATGTTAGCCATCAGTGTTTTTGGTCAGCTGTAGGTTGGATTAGGAAGCCTCTGAAGTCCTTTATTGTTCTCTTTTCTTTGCGAGTAGGTCTTCCTATCTCTCTTGCAGGCTGGAAGTACACTGGTCACTCACAGGCCCAAGTTCTGCTGTTGTTGATTGGTAGGAAAGCTCTGGGCTGATTCACCCTTTCCCAGGCAGTCTATTGTCCCCTTGCTCCCAAGGGGCTCACCACCTAGGTGGCAGAATTCATGTGGACACAGGCTTTCACCCTGACTCCCAAACTCTAGCTGCTTACCAGCCTCAGTCTCCCCAGGAGCTAGGATGCACCGCCCTGTTCAGTTCTGAGGTCCTTTACAATTCTGAGATTCAGTCTTTGGGCTCATGTAGACTCTTGTGGCCAATATAGACAATCCTGGGGCCAAATTGGAAAGCAGACAGGCAGAGTGAATGGCAGGAGCTGTCTGGTGGAAGGCATCTGAAGTGGTAGTTTTTATTGGGTCATTGAAGGCCTCCTGGCTGTTGCCTTGGTTCTTAGGCACAAAAAGCCTCTCGGGAGAGAGCAGAGAGTGAAACATGCCTTCCTTGCTAAGGACGCATTTTAGACAGTAAATGAATAGGTGTATTATGTAAACAGGCATAATGTAAAGGACAATCACCTCCCATGCAATGATCCCACTCCATTAGAGAACGGTAATTGAGGTCCCCATGGGGGTCTCCCTTTATTCTAAACTCCTCTTCCCCATTTCAGGGAGAAGGGCTAGGGAGGGCAGCTGAGGAAGTAACAGCAGTAGCAGTATTAGCAAAGCTAGCTGGTCTCAGGGTTCAATGTACATTTATTTTACCTCAATAGCTATGGGGCCAGTCCTTTGTGTACATGCATGTGCGTGCACACACAAACACAAACACATACACAGAAACACAAACACTCCTATAGTGAGACTCTCCCCTACCTACTCCCACATACAATTATACTTTTTTGGTCCTCTAAAGAATACATGGAAGTTTCTACTCTCTAAAGATGTGATTGTGGGATTGGAGGCAATGAAGCGGTATTTTGTACAAGGTATGAAAGAAGACTGCAACAGAGATTGTCATAGGCAGAGGTGATCGTGGTCATGCCTGACATGGAATGTCAGAGCTGGGAGGGCCCTTAGAACACAGGGTGTCAGAGCTGGGAGGGATCTTAGAACATGGAATGTCACAACTGTAGAGCCTGAATCCAGTTTTGAACTCAGGTCTTCCTGACTTCGGTTCCAAAATGCTGTCCAATACGATAGCAGTTGCCTCTGGTCTTCAAGTATTTGAGTGACCACCATGTGGAAGAATCGTTCATTTGTTCTGCTTGGTCCCAGAGGGCAGCATGAAAAAGCAAAAGATGCAAGTTTCCACTACGTAAATAGTAGAGAAATGTTTTCTGAAAATGAGAAGTGTTTCCAAGTGGAATGGGCTGCTTCTGCAGGGAGTAAATCCTCTGTCATTGGAATACTGGAAGTGGAAGAGATGGTGGGAGGTGTTGTAGGACTTGGAGATGCTGCCAAGCAGATTCCTGTCCAGGGATGGGTTATGAGGAAGGTTCAAAGCCTCAGGTGGGCAGTAAAACAGAACAATGCAAGTTACAGCCCTTGTCCAGGATATACAAATCACAATAGAATGTAAACTCTTTGAAGGCAGAGAACATGATTTTCTTGCCATTGTATCTCTGGTGCCTGAGTAGGTGCTTAATAAATGTTTGTGGCATTTTCTTTCTGATCTCTTTCCCATGATCCCCCTTCCCTTTCAGCCCTCTGCTATGGGTTTTCCACTCCCCACCCCAAAGCCCACTCACTTCTAACCCTAGTCTGAGGAAAGGCTCAGAGGTCTACCTTTGTCTTCTCCAAGGGGAGACCACTTGAGTCACCTTGGGCAGTTCCCTCATTATTTCTCCCCATCATTTACAGCTTTCTTATCTGTAAAACAAGTGAGTCAGAACAGAAGATCTCCAAGGCCCCTTCCAGCTCTAAATCTTTGGATCTAGCTTTGGCCTAGAGGCTTGCAGGGCAAAGTGACTAAAGAGTGGCATGGTAGAAAGAACAACATTGCCTTTGGAGGTTAGAGGGTCTGAACCCCACCCCTGACGCTCACTACTTTGTGAGACTGGCAGGTTTCTTCCTCCCCTGGGCCTCAGCTTCCTCCTCTGTAAAGTGAAAGGGGCTGGGACTGGATTATCTCCAAAGACCCTTCCAACTCTAAAGGTCCTGGGGGGAGGGGTTCCTTTCCAAAGGGGAAAAGCCAGCAGGATGGGCTTGCATCTTTGGCCAAAGAGAAAACACTGCTGTGGAACAGAGCAACAGAATTCTCTTCCTGAGGGTCCTCTTCAGACTGCCCTCCCCTACACACACAAAGACACATTCAAATAGACTTGGACTCACACAAGAGCATATACAGCATTCCCCCTTCCCCACAGACACCCATAAGCATTCGACCTGTAGACTTGCAGGTAGACACACAGAGTAGAGACAACAGGGACACTCTTCAGACAAATCCACGGCTTCTCCCTTCCCCCTTTTCCCAGGCACAGGCTCTGGAAGAGGAAGCTTGGACCTTTCTGTCCTGTTCATGTGGAGCCAGGGCCCCCTGCTGACAAGCAGCTCAGAACAGCAGCTCATGGGAGAAAGCTGAATGCCAAAGCCCTGGCAATTTCATTCACTTTTTAAATGAGGGGAGAGGGGCAAATCAGCTCAAATCAGGCTTCGTCAATAAAGGTTTATTAAGCACTCCCTGTGTGCCAAAGCATTGCTATGTGCTGGAGAGGCAAAGAAAGGACTCCTTGAGGAGCTCCAAGTATTGAATGAGCCCACCTCCCCTCCCCCAGTTTTTTCCACTTTAGAATTAGAGGCATTTCCCAAATGGATATTGGAGCCCTTGTTCATGAATGCTAAGCCTCAGTGGGTTCTGTTCAGATTCCTTGGGGGCAGGATGGGAGAATGCCTAGACATCATGTTCATCCCCTTCAAGCCTTCATTCATTTGGAATCACAGAATGTTACAACATAGAGCTCAAAAGGACTTTATAGCAGAGAATGTCAGAAGTGAGTGAAGCCCCAGAACAGATAATGGTAGGTCTTATTGGAGGGATTTTAGAACACAGAGTCAGAGCTGAGAGGGCCTTAGAACCCAGGATGTCAGAGCTGGGAGGACCATTAGAACACAGGATGTCAGGTCTGGGAGAGCTCTTAGAAACAAGAATATCAGAGCTGGGAGGGCCCTTAGAACACAGGATGTCAGAGCTGGGAGGACCCTTAGAACACAGGATATCAAAGCTGGGAGGGAGTTTAGAATGTCAGAATGGAGAAGGTTGGAGCAAGCACACTGGAGGTCACTATATGTCAGGACACAGGTCACAGAAGTGTCCCCTGACCCTCAAAGCAGCTGTTTGTGCTCCCTTTTTACATTCTCCTGAGCTCTCTGTTTGCATTTTTCTCTGCCCTCTTTACTCCCCACCTTGTAATACCTTCTTTCGTAAATCTCTGTCCCTAAAGTAGAATATAAGCTCTTTGAGGGCAGTCTGTTGCCCTTTTGATTTTGAATCCTGAGTTTCCAGTATCATGACTTGCATGTAGTAGGCACATAATAAATGTTGACATTTGAATTGGAAGCGACTTTGGAGTAGAGCATGATGAATCTGAAAGGACCCTTATGGTTCGGTCTTTCTTGAACCTTATTCAGTCCAGTCCTGTCATTTTACAGGAAACTAATAAGACAAATCAAAGACCACTTGAGTAGCAAGTTACATAACTGGGACCTGGGCCCAGGCCTCTTGACAAGGACTTAGATCAAGGGACCCTATCAGGGTAGGTAAGATAAAGGGCATATGAAAGCAGCCCTTCTCCCCCAAAATAAACCCCCATCAGCCCATGACTCTCTCTCTCTCTCTCTCTCTCTCTGGGGCAGATCATACATGTCAAGAATCCTATGAGGCCCATGCCCTTCAAAGTCATCTGGTTTTAACCCAAATCTCTCCAGGACATTCTACTCCACAGCTCAGGTGGAAGTGAGAGACTTAGATGTATGACGTGAAGGAAGATTAGAAGCTTCTAAACTGAAGGAAAATTAGAAGCGTCTATGTGTGTATATGGATGTGTGTACATATGTGTGTGTCTGTGTCTTAGTATGTGTGTATGTGCTGTGTGTCTGTGTATGTATGAGTCTATGTGTATCTATGTGTGTCTGAGCCTGTATGTGTGTAACAGTGCATGCGTGTATGTACATCTGTGTGTCTGTGTGTATGTGTGTGTCTGAGTATGTGTGTATGTGCTGTCTGTGTCTGTGTATGTATGAATCTATGTGTATCTTTGTGTGTCTAAGTCTGTATTGTGAAACAGTGTGTGTGTGTGTGTGTGTGTGTGTGTGTGTGTGTGTGTGTTTTGAGGTGAGCAATGTAGAGAAAGGCCCACTCATTCCAGGAAGGTGCTGGCAGACTCCGTGGTCAGAATAGGACAACCCCCATTTCCCTCTTCTAGGCTTCACGTTCTGTCTCCTGAGAATGACCTTGGTCTCCCCCACATCTCCGTCTGGAAGGATACAGACCAAAGGTTATTTGACTTTGAGCCTTGCTCCTGAGCAGGAAGACATCCAGGCAGTCTCAGATGAATGGGGCGCTGCTGGCCTTGAGACCTGAGAGAAGTGAGCCTTTCACCAGAGAGGTGTATCCTGGCAAGTGTTCCGCCAGCCCCGTGGGCCGGGCTCTGGCTTGGAAAGAGCACGTGGCACTTCCCTTCAAGAAGTTTGTGTTCTATGTGGGGAAGGGGCAGGGGATGCAGGATCTGAAATGGGGTCTGGCATCAGTCTCAGGACAGTAAGAGGTCATACTAGAGGACCTCCGAGCCTCCTTCTGGCTCCAAATCTGTGAGCGTGTGCACACGTGTACATATATATTTTATATAGAACACACATATAATGTATATATATATATGTGTGTGTGTATATATATATATACATATATATATACATATATATATATATACATATATATATATATATATATATATATATAAAATACAGAACACGTACATGATTATTTGAGGAAAAGTGAGGAGAGATGGAGAGATAGTGAGAAAGAGACAGACAGAGACAGAGAAAGAGAGGAGAGAGAACTAAAACTCAACGTGGTCTACCCTCAACACTCCTAACTGTAATTTCTGATCTCCTGAAGATATGTACAAGACCACAGATATAAAATAACAATAATAATGAATAATAGACCATACTTATATACCACTTCAAGGTTTACAAGATGCTTTCTATTTTATCCTCATAAGAACCTTAAGAGACAAGTTCTATTATTGTCCTCATTTATACATAAGGAAACTGAGGCAGAGGGAGGTTAAGTGACAGCAAGGTGGCATAGTCATAGCGTTGGACCCGGAGTCAGGAGATCTCATCTTCCTGATTTCTAATCTGGCCACAGTCATTTATTAGCTGAGTCACCCTGGGCAAGTCACTTGACCCTGTTTGTCTCAGTTCCTCATCTGTAAAATGGCTTGGAAAAGGAAATGACAAATTACTTCAGCATTTTTGCCAATAAAACTCCAAATGGGGCCATGAAGAGTTGGACACGACTGGAAAACAACTGAACAAAGCAAGTGACTTCCTCAGCATCACATGGCCAGTAAACATTGGAGGCAAGAAAAGGGACCTTAGAGGTCATTTCATCCAGCTGCTTGTTTCACAGATGAAGAAACAGTCAGAGACAAAGTGATTTGCTCGAGGCCAGGAAGGAAATAAGCGTAATAAGTGGCATGGGGCTTCGTTCTCTGACTCTAAACCTGGCATTCCTCTGCTGATACCACACTGCCTCCATAGTGGTGGAAAGTGCCCCGCAACCCTCCGTCACAGACTGCAGGTCCTGCACAGAGGTCCACGACTGTGACTTAACGGGAGCTGGGCTCAGCTCAGAGTAGGAGGCTTCAAAAGGCCCCTAATAAGCAAGCCCTTGTTCTTTGTCTCCATCCACGACTCCATTCACTGCTCCTCACTGGATTCTACGTCATCATGGCCAAGCATGCTCCCAGGCCCTGGGTCCTGTCTCAGTACAGGGCTCCAGGCCCAGGAATCTGGAAGGAAGAAGCTTAAAGTTTCTATACACAAATCAATGACCGAGGAAGGTGCCTTCGGGAACTTGGAAAGGAGTGGTTGGGGCAGTAATTTAATATCTGCTTATTTAAGCAGCTCTAATGACCCATGAACTTTATTTTACTTTGGAAGATACTGTGTCTTCATACTGGCTCTGAATCCTGCCCAGGCGCATCTGTAGATAAAGGGGATTTATAGTGACATTTAAAAAGCCCAAATATGACTTTTGATAACTGTATGGGCTGTTTTTTTCCCAGTCTCCCCAGCTATGGAAAAGTCAGAGTGTATATATACACATATTTGTACATATATATATATATATATATATATATATAATATACACATGTAAATCTTATGTATAAAGCAATATGTAAGTACTATTATTATACATATGCATATATTGTCATTGCTCACTTGTGTCCAACTTTATGTGATCCTGTGGACCAGGTGATCCATGAGATTTTCTTAGCAAAGATACTAGAGTGGTTTGCCATTTACTACTCCAGGTGATTAAGGCAAACAGAGGTTAAGTGACTTACCCCGGCTCATACAACTAGTAAGTGTCTAAGGCTGGATTTAAACTCAGGTCTTCCTGATTCCAGGCCCAGCTCTCTATCTGTTCAGTCATCTAGCTGTCCCATATATATATGTGTGTATATATATACATATGTATATATATGTATATATATACACATATATACATATATAAAATGTATATATACACACATATATACATATATAAAATTGAGTCTTGGTATATATGCATAATATTTATACATATATATATATCACATACATGTATATACATGTCTGTCTGTGTGTCTCCTGTGGTCTATCCTAAACACTTCATGGGTAAAGAGATATACACACATATATCTATGTATATGCGTATATAATTAGAAGCTATATATCATATATAACTCTATATATGGAAATATACATACACACATGCTATGTACCTGTTTCATTTCCCCATTAGATTGTAACCTTGCACACAGAATGTAAGGCCTGTTCCATTTTTTTGGTCTCTGTATTCCTGTCATTTAGCTCAGTACTTGGCACATAGTACACACTTTATAAATGATTGTTGACTGGTTGATTCAGTCATATCCCTAGATCTCTACACTTGCCTGGAAAATTCTAACTGTTCCACTTCTTCAAGTCCTGTCGATCCTCCATGGCCTAAAGCCATTCTTTACTTCCCTGAGACATTTTTCTTAACCACACCTTCTCCCTGCCTTTGAGCTCTCCAGGTCACTCCTTCCTCTTGTGACTGCACTCCTGACTTTCCCAAATTTTCTCTATATAGAAACCTCTTCATCCTAGAAGCTCACTTCCAACCTGGATTCCTGAAATTGAAAGTCCTCTCTGCCCTTTCTGCCTGTCTCGGATTGACTGGTTCCTCTCAGAACCTTCATTTCAGGATACCCAGGCCAGCCATGCCTTCCTTCCTGTCCAGACTGCCTTCCACACTCTCTGGAATTTCTACAATGGTCCTGTGCCAAGCAACTTCATCCCCTCACTCCCTTTTTAAGCTTTTAAAAAATATGTTGGTTGTCTCTCTTCCTCCTCCTGCCCCAATTTGAATGTAAGCTAGTTAAGCGTAAGGTCTGTCTTTTTGTTCAGCTTGTCTTTATATTCGTGGCTCTTAGTAGGGTGTCTGGCACTTAGTAAGCTCTTAAGTTCTTGGTGATTTGACTTGGCTCATTTGCCATGTTAGAATGATCACTTTGCACTTTTATGAGCTTTCCATGTTTGTTCTCTCTTACAAGAGCAGCATACTAGAGAGACGACTGAACTTGTATAGGAACTCCGTGCACCAAGGCCCATCTGTAACTTGGTCAGTCATTTTTAGGCAGCTGCCTGATCACAGGGCTAATTAAGAGGCAGCACTGGATGTCAGGTCTTCATACCTGAAAGTCTGGCACACCATCTGCTCTGCTATAATGTTTTGTACACAGTAGGTGCTCAGTAAATGCCTGTTGGATTAATTTGATTAGAATTATACATTTGCAATTGGAGAATAGGAGGTTTTGAGGATGGGATCTCAAAGGTCATCCAGCTCAACTCCCTCATTTTTAAAGATGAGGAAACTGAGGCTCAAGGGCATGTGCCAGAGCTTGTGCCTGAGCTAGGACTGAATCCCAGATCTACTGGTTTCCATTCTCCTTCCCTGCCACCACACTGGGGATTTCCCCCTACCATTTTTCCTTTTATTCCCCTTCTCCCCACCCAAAGCACTTTGAACATCCTTTATGAGTCTTATCATGCACTAGACCTCACCATGTTACAAGGGTAACTCTACCCTAATTAAAAATTCCAACATTCCCCTATAGGACTGTCCCTCCCATTTCTCCTCCTTTTATACCTTAATGCTCCTAAATCTACTTTCACCCTCACTGAGACCTATGATACCTTTACTCTTCAGCATGTTCTCAGTATATTACACCCCTCTTTGGTTAGACTTATCTTCCCTATTTCTTCAATATCTATCCATTCCACCTCCAAAGTGTTCTCTGCTTCTGAATCCCTTGCCTTAGTGGCATTCAGCTTTTGTCAAACTTCAGCCCTGAGTCATGCTCACCATCTGCCTCTTCTGCTCTTTTTTATGAGCTATTGAACAAAGCTAGAGGAAATATGATAACCATGATGATTGGGTAACTATGAATTCATTTTATGCAATGTCAACTGGGCCCTCACCACAGCAAGGCAGTCCTTTTATTTCTGAATTGATTCCCTAGCTCACCGCTCACATAAGACATTCCAAGACATTTTGTCCATCTTCAGACCTCCTATGACTCCTCCTCCCACCTCATAGTTGAGGAATGTGGGCATAGACTATTACATTTTTGTCTCAGTGCCTAGTATCATCCCTGACACTATGAACTAAGTCATTTAATAAACATCTGTTGATTGGCTGATTAATTATCTATTAAGGAGTTTGAGATCCTCTTTCTATATAGATGGATAGGTCCTGGTGGGCAGGGACTATACCTTCTTTCTTAGTCTCCTTAATTTACTTGGAAAACTGTGACAATGTGATGTGAGCTCCCTCTTTTCTCATCCTCTTTATTTTTAGACCTCTTGACATCATTTTCCACCCTCGTTTCTGTCCTCCCAATATATGATAAGATCAAGGTTGTACTATAACAAAGCAGTCTCTACATACACATTGATCCCATTCTTTCTTGTTTTCTCCAGTAGATTTCACCCTCAACCCCCCTCCCAATTTCAAATCTTCAACCTCTCCTCACTAGTCAGTTGCTTTCCTATTGCCTCCAAACATACTCAAATGTCCCCATCCTTAAAACAAAACAAACAAAAAATCTTCACTAGATCCTTCCTACCATCACCTCAAGCTATATAACTCCTCTCTTTTTCATCCAAACTCCTTGAAAAAGCAGTATAGATTTGCATTCCCCTCTTCCTCTCTTCTCACTCCTCTCCCTTTTGTAATCTACCTTCTAACTTCATCACTCAACTGAAATCATTCTCTCCAAAGTTACCAGTTATTTCTTGGTGGCCAAATCTGATTCTCAGTGTTCATCTTCTCTGTTTATCTGCTGCCCTTCACATTGATAGTCACCTT